>JABXJD010002758.1:0-44946 GCA_013375575.1 Percina caprodes | reverse complement strand
AAATGTCACTTTTAAAGATTTCAGACACCACCGACAAACCAGCTTTTCCTGGAAAACCTGAAAAATACACGCTCCTTCTTTAACAAAGAAAAAAACTTGTGTGCAGCCAAATTGTGTTTGTTTAATTATTTTTTACACCGTTTGTTTTTGTTTTGTTCATTTAGCACTGTCGTCTACCATAGCTGTTCACATTTTCACAACTGAAATTCCACACACGCAATGAGAGATAAGCTTGATGTCGAGGACATATTGCTTTCAAACAAAAGCCCCTAACCACCATTTATCAGTGCTGAGTTTATTCACACCTTCAGGCTTCTGTTTAGTCACACCCAAGACAAAGAGAGCAGAATTCGTTATTAGATCGTCTGTGTCTGCATGTACATAGGAAACATGACTCTGGTGATCCCCTTGACATAAAGCACAATCATCCGGTCAATGTTCAAATGTGTCCCAATACTTTGGTTTATACTACGAAATACCTGCAAAATACTGACATTCCCATCAGCCTCAGCTGTACTTTGTGTTCAGAGCTAACTAGCAAGATAGCATGCTTACAAGTTAAACTACAAGGGTGAACATGGCTACATGATACCTGCCAAACCAGTTAGCATTTAGCTCAATGCACCGCTGTGGCTAAGTAATGCCTCACAGAGCTGTTAGCATGGCTGTAGACTGGAATGCTAGATAATTTATTAATGGTAACTGCAAAACACAAATATATTCATTCCCTGTGAAACACGTTTATTCATGCCAACCAATGCACATTACACAGTCCCACTGACTTTCAAAGGCTGCACTGAAGTTGCTGAACAAGAATAGAAACAAACTACATTATTTTGCAGTTTAAACGGCCAGGTTTGAAGGCTCACAAATTCCTGGAAAACTGGAAGTGGTTAGCAATTGTGCTTCAACATCCAAGAATCTGTCTACGCACATTACACACACATTAACATCCAAATCCAAACTGAACTTTTTCGAATATCCTATGTGACAAGTGCATCGAAGCCAAAGTTGAGGTTTTAGAATTCTCTAGAATGCTCTGAGAAACTATTGGCTTGGTGGACATAAAGATTTTCCATCTGCGCTGGTTTAACAGTAGATTAAAATGTGTTTTCCCCTATCTCATGTAAAGAGGCTTTCTTTTCCCATCCTGTTTAGCAGTTTTGAGAACCCAGCTGTTACGGCACACATCTGAAAAGTCAAGGTCCAGGCGTAGGGGCCCTGCCTCATTTAGTTTGGTTGAATGAAACTAGAGTTTGTTTGCCCTGCTGCACCACCTTAAAGAAATTTACAAACTCACCAACTGGTTTGGACCAAAGCAAACAAACTATAGGTGTGAAAACTCCCTAAAGGTTACAAACATACTTGAAAGAGAGTGTTATGTCATGGTCTTTTTTCTCTTTTTCGAGTCAACTTCACGTTAGTAAGAAAAAGCTAGTTAAGGATTTGAATGAACAGAGGAAAGAAATAAGGCAAAAATGCTCCAGAATTTGCTCTACTTTGAGCAAAGTTTGCATCAAACTCCATTCAAAGACACCCTTGGCACATTTGTGGTTGAGAGACTCCCCTGCTCTCAAAACTCTCCTATTAAAAGAAATCTCACGCCTCCCTCTCTCATTTCTCCCTCATCTTCCCATTCACTTTACATTCCTCCTCTTTGTATCTCTTGAATACTTCACGGCCATTCTTATCTCAACTGCACATATCCCCCTCCTCCCTTATATAATCGTCCTCTCATCCCCTCCTTGTATACATTTTATACACCGTATACTTCAACGCATACGCTGTATACGTTCGTATACACTGTGCCTGTCTCCGTCTCCATTATATGCCATCCATATCTATGTAGCATTCACTATCTTTTATCGACACTGTAGTCACTCTTCCTCTCATCATTATTGCTTATTCTTCTTCCGCAGTAAGAATTGTACGACTATAATCTCTTGTGTCCCGCCCGTGTTCCTTTCACACCTGACCCTCCCCCATCCACCCACCCAACCACTCATCTTGTAAACCTCCAATCCACACAGTAGAAGGAGGAATTTGTGAAAAAAATGGAGGGAGGTGTGTAGGGGAGGGTGGGTCGAAAAACAGCTAATTATTGATGACAAGGATGATGACGACAATGACGAAGAGAAATGTCTGTAGTATAATTACAAAAAAGGAAAAGTGCACTATTATGACAATGATTATTATTGCCTGTGAGAAATACTGCCCAATAAATAACAATGGAAATATATATATATGGGTGTTTGTGTTTCATTGTACACTCATATAAATGTTTAGTAATTATACTTGGTAGCAAAATTATTAGGCTAGTTCTCCTGGTTCATATGAAGAAGACTTCAAGCTCTGCGCTTGAAGTCTTCCCGTATCTACACAGCTAAATGCCATATTTAGCATTACAAAAATTTGTTTTGTTATCTCTGTTGCCAGATCCTGCGCAAGTTTGTTCCAGAGATGGAAACAGGTTTCAAACAGTTCAAAAAGTTAATTTTCTCCTGATTTGTCTATCTGAAAAATTCCCTTTTAGTGTCAGAATGTTGAAGAGAGATATGTGGCTTGTGAAGAAAATCGATCCAATATTTACAATGGTGACTGTGATGTGAAAATAGCCAGGCTTTTGGTCTCAACCTGTCCTAAACAAAAGTGGCTGCCTGACAAATGCATTGGTCACAGCGGTCAGGATGAAAGGTGGTCCAAGGGGTTCAATTATAATAGAGAGCAATAGTAAAATAAAATTTAAAAATCATTTATTGTATGGCCCAAAATTGTTTGTTGTTTCAGTAGCTGACTACACAAAAAGTCACAAAACAGACTTGAATCACTATGCAAACATGAATGTGGTTGAACTACCAGCAAGCTATGCTGCAGAATGTAGTTACACTAGTAGTTTACTACTCCCTAGTCCATATCCAGACGTTCTTCTTGGAGTGGTCTGTTGCCAATAGAAATGTCCTTCTTTTCGGCCGGATGTCCGTCACCTTCAGCTTTCTTTGTATTGGCATTTTATACTCCGGTGGATTTCTGAGGACTATGGTTAACTGCTCATCAGATCTCTGCACAGAAATGGAAAACAAAGAGCGCTTAATGTGACACTAACAAAGTGTCCAGAGGTGTTTCCCTGCAATAAAACGTGCGAAAGCAAAGTTCCGTTCTTTAATAGTTCAAATGCAGTGCGATAGGCTACATTCACCCCACAGTCCAGTTAATAAGTATTTTTTTCACTTTTTTACAATTTGTTACAATTTGGGTCAACAAAAGGAAACGGAGTCAAATGTCTTGTATGAGTGCACATACATGGCCAGCCTGATTCTGGTAAGCATATTTAATTTACATTTTGTTTGCACCAATTTGATAAAGTAACCTTATTTTATCATATCATCTTATCGTAAAATAGTCCCTGGTCATAGCTACAGCGCATGCGTCAAAGTTGCCACCAACATTTACACAGCACAGTTCAGCCTCCTTTCTTTTCCAGGACCTCATCTTCTCTTGCTCATACTATCTTCGGCACTGGGCATCCGCAAAACTTCGCTTTCACCGGGTGTGTGCTCAGTGCTACGCTTCAGAAGAAGGGAGGGGTGCCAACAGACGTTAGACGTTCAGTATCAACCTTCTCACCGAGAAAACTCTTTGAAAGACACTTCAGGTAAATTTTAGTCTTGTTTGTTAAACTCTTATCGAGCTCTTGGCCCACTTTTTCAATTGAATGTATTCTGTTGTGTTTCGCGCGGGGTGGGGTATGTTGCCGAGCATGAATGGAACACTGTCTTGACTAGCAGGGATGTTACACTTGGCTAAAGTGCACGTATGCCAACACACCGTATGCCTACTTTCACAAAAGTATTGTGCAATTTAGCTAAGTGTATTGAATTCCTGGTTTGTATGTGTTGTTTTGGTGGTGTTTCTTTCCACCCACACGGGAACATAACTAATGTGACGCCAGTGATGGAGACCAGCATGGTTGCGTTGTAACGTTAAGTAACGTTTGCTATTTCCTTCAAGGAAACTGGTTTGTGTCATACATGTTGGCAAATTCTATGTAACGTTAGCGGTATTAACCGTTGGCACGTTCACAAATAACGTTATACATTAAAATTAAACATTTCTCGAAGATGAAAGGCAATCTATCAGAAGCAGTATTCCAGATAAGGTAATTACGGCACTGCATACACCCATAGTCAGCTAGAGCTAATTTCTTGTTCATTAAAATGAGCCAATAAGAGAAAACACACAACCAAAACAACCAAATATTTTTAGAGCTGAAGTGTTGGGCGTTACGTCTATGAACAGTTTAACCCCTTACGTTCCTCGAATACACAATGGTCTTAGTTTGCCGACTTTATTTATAACACTAGTCTAGCTAATGTGATATTGTATGTGCTGTATGTGACCGTGCACGCTGAGCCTGTCTGACTTCCTGAATGTGTTTCAAGACCCTGCCTTTCTACTCCGGCAAGTAAGACTTGTTTTTCAACATTGCCTGCCAATGTAGAACACTAACATTAGTACTTCTACTGGATTCCACTACATAACTTTTTACTTATTGCAGAGCGTTATCAAATGTATCACAATAAGAAACTGAAAAGAGGGCCTTTTTTCTCAAAATGAAAAGCCTAAAGAGTAACTGTACTAACAGGAAGCTCAAGATAAGTTTTTTTATTATTATTATTATTATTATTATTTTCATTTAAAACGTAAATCTGTTGGCCGTCATGTACACAGACCCACGCCGCACACACTTGTTTGGGCTTGCGGGCCGACCAAAGAGTAGTTACGTTTTGAGTGAATGCCGATAAGATTCTGAATGGAAAGTTTTTTTTAAAGTTGCCAAATTGTGTGTTTTGTCCTTGTGAACTGAGTGATCATCGCAGCACGTCCAGTCTGAAATACCACTTGATGGCCAAGCACACAGATGATGCCAATTCTCCCCCCCTGCATATTTTCACACTTTTTGTTGATGGTCATTGTTACATTGTGTGAGAGATTATCTCACCTCACCTTTTCTACATCGAAGCAGTAATCATGGCACCCTGTGGTGCATGATCAGTTTAGTTAATCAAGGTCCTGGATGGTAACAAGGTTTTTAATTTTTTTTCTTGTTTTCTAAGCTGGTCTGGAACCCTCATCTCCCCCACTCATGAATATGAGTGCCCTGGTCTATTTTATGTATAGTGATTATGGCCGTCCCAAACTATTATTCTTTTATTGATTCATTTTTTGATTAGCCTTTATTTTGCCATTGCTCAATTATTAACAATTTACACAAAACAAATTTCAATAAGGTTCAAATTTCTATTTATTAAAATAGTTTTAACACCGCACTGTTAAAGTCAAATGAAGTTGTAGTGCATCAATTCAACAACCAAATTTCCGGAGGAATACAAAAGTAAACCGAGCAAGTGCAAAAGAGAATTTGCTTTTTTAAACGGTAGTTTAAGCTCCTGTTTAACATCCAAGCTCTTCTCCCTTTTAATCTTACGGTAAAAAAAGTATTAAATACAACATAAGGCAAGTTGCAAGTTGTCTCATCTCTCATCCTGACTGAAGGGAGAGTGAGGCAGACAGATAGGGCTAGCTTGCTAAATTACCATTAGATTAGTCTATCTATACAATTAATGTTGCTGATGAATTTGTGGTAGCCCAGACACAAAACAATCATACAAAAAATAACTGACCGTGTTGAACAATAATCTTGTTACCCACCAAGAATTGGCTAACAACCCATTAGCCACTTGCTTGTCAACCAGCAACTTTACAGTAGGCACCAAAGCACTTTTCCTCTTTGGCCCCAGTACAGGTTAGAAGCGGAATTGTCCATTACTGTTACCATTATTCTAAAGTCTCATTTGAACGAGTTAATGAACCACTGAAACAATTTTGGAAACATTTTAAGGTACAAAAGAATCTCTGGTGTTGGTTTATATCAAATCCTGGGTCAAAAATCAGGATACAAACCAAATCCTGGGTTTGGAATATTGTTACAGCCCTAAGTGTAATATTTCCGAGGTCTGGGATCATTTCACGCTAAATAAATTGGAAAAGTGTGTTAATTGCAAGAAATGCACATAAAATGTAAGAGGAAGGGCGTTCACTAGCAGGATAAGTCACTACAGAATCCTCCTCTTTAGCTGTGTTCAGATGTGGTGGATAAATTAAGTAAATGGAATGTTCTTATATAGCGCTTTTCTAGTCTTAACTACTCAAAGTTCTTTTACATAGTACAGGAACCATTCCCAGTCACACACATTCATACACTGTGACCGAGAATACCGTACAAGGTGCCACTTGCTCATCAAACAAACACAGACACATTTACACTCCAATGGCGCAGCATCGGTGGCAACTTGGGGTTCAGTGTCTTGCCCAAGGACACTTTGACATGGGACAGCAGGGCCAGGGATCAAACCACCAAACTGTTGATTGACGTGCGTGCGTTGGGCACTAATACGTTATACCGTGGGGTCTTAAAAAAGCAACGGTATCAGTTTCAGTACTGTCATTAAGGGGAATTTCTGCAATTTTTTTTAAATTTTTTTTTACATTAATCTTGATCGTCATAAATATGCGTGTACATTCGATTGAAAAAAAACCCAGACCCGAAATCAGTGCAGGTAAAACGGACGTTTTAGAAAGCCTTTATGCCTCTTAACAGACATAAAATGCAATTAAAATGTCTGTGCAAAATAAACAGGGCCCTTACTTGACGACCAGATCCGTTTTTAACTCAGACATTGATTAAATTCACTTCCCCTGGTCCCTGTTTCGATCCTGCTGGTAGCTTGTAGCTGCTAGCCACTAGCTGCCGTCCGGCGAGTCGGTTCAGCCAGGCTTCTGTGATAATCATCCCATCAACAATCCACGGAGCGGCGGTAGTTTGGGTTTGTCCTCCAGGAGACAGGTCATGAAGTCTTGACATCTTGAAGTTTATTCCAACCAAAAACTTTAGCGCGGAGCGATCTGTTTCTTTTTCTGCTACACTGGGACTTTAGCGCGAGACTACAGCTAGCCTTCTCTAACGCTATCACTGTGCAAGCCACATTCATCATTTGGCCCGTTTCCTCCTAGGTACATGGTCACTGATATGGTCATAACCACTACAGTGCTCAATTACTTATTTTTGAGGGGAATAAACTTGCTGTTTTCGTCGTGAAGGCATGACCTGTCCTCTGGAGGACATAGCCAGACCACCGCAGTACCATGGTTATATATGTTACACATTATGGCACAAATCTTTTAATTCATATTTCAGCTCCTACAACGTGAGCTGTCTCTGTGTGTAATGTAGAGTTTTTCCTTCCTGTCTCTACGACGTGTTATGTTAGACAGCCAATCAGCAGCGTTATTAGATCTTGGTAGAAGCATGCTTATTGTTTATTGGATATTAAATGACAAGGCATTTTCAATATTTGATACTTTGAAGGCAATTTGGTCGGTGCCTAAAAAGTATTGAATTCTGTACGCAGCCCTACTAACATAACTAGGAGTGGGAATCTCTTGGCACCTCACGATTCGATTCAGACGCCAACAATTCAATTCTAAATTTCTTATTGAGTTTTTTAAGGTACATTTCTATCCAAAATATACATATAAATCTGAGTTTGTTACTCAGTTTGCTAATCACTTCCTAGACAAAGCAGCTAGACAAAGCTTAGATTTTGACATATACAGTATTTGTCACATACAAGTTTTAATAAAATGTTTTTGTCTTCTGAGGTTTTTATTTTGTAGTCATTCCATGCTTAAGCCTTAAACATACTTGTGAAAGTCACCTTCTCTCACAGTGATCTTCCATTTCAAAGTTTCAGTCATGTTTAAAGGTGGAGAATTGGTTTCTTAAAACATGAAACATGAGGTGGTTACATGTAATGTGATAAAGTAGATCAACAGCTTATGTGTTTTGTACGGTGGCCGACAGGGGAAAACGCCCTGCAACTTAAGAAAACACATGCAAATAGACAAAACACAAGCAAATTATGAAAACAACTTCATTAATTTAACAACACATTCACAGCATTGAACAAACGCATTGCAAATACACACAACCAAATACGTAAACACGCTGCAAATACAGGAACGATGTCAAAAGAAAAGCACACAAACTATGAAAAAAGAAGCAAAACAAATGCAACAAAAAACTCTGCATCCAAGGATTCACAATG
Organism: Percina caprodes; assembly: GCA_013375575.1. NCBI lineage: Eukaryota > Metazoa > Chordata > Actinopteri > Perciformes > Percidae > Percina > Percina caprodes. Next base: position 36,781 of record JABXJD010002758.1, on the reverse strand, counting down.
GAAGTTCTCCAGGCCGCTAGGAGAGGGAGAGAGATGCAAGTTTGATCCATTGCCTCTACACGCTACATTCACTCTCCTAATGTAAGAATCAGATTCACTTGCACAAAAAAGTGCAGGAATTTGTCATTGCAACCTTGACGAACCAACTGCCAATCAGAATTTTATAAGGAAATATTAATACTGAATGTAGGACACCTGGTATTTCATGGATATATGTTTATTCTTTTAGTAACTAAGCAGGTTTAAAATGACGAGAAAAATGATTTGTTTTTCAATATTTGGTTGAAGTTGCATGTCTTCTAATTAAACCTGCTGTATAACACAATGTAGCATGAGCAGCTTTCACTCATGGTGCTGCAGCATGAATCGGTGAGACAACAACATTCCACTGACACATTAAATTACTCTCGTATTGTCACGCAGAGCATATACAACAGAGACGGGAACAACACAGTGCTGCCTGCTGGCTTATAAATCTAGCTCTCATTGACCGGTTATGTTATTAAACTAATTCTGAATAGGTTATTAAATGCTGTTTTTCTGTCAGAACATATGCTACAGTCCCAGTGAAGTAATTCATATTTTCATATTGTAGGGTTTAAGAAAATTTATGCAAAACATACAACAGATTTCTTGATTTAAGCTACCCATTTTAACCAGTCTATTTTTATAGACTGGTTAAAAGGGGTATCTTAAATAATGTAATCTGACTAGTTCATAGCTGTGATATAATAACCATATGCAGCTTTGATTGCACAAGAATGATCACTCAGCATCTGTGGAAAAAAACATTGCTGGTCTACTGCTGTTGCAATCGCTAAGTTAGTTTATTACTGTGGGCCTTTCTTTAGTTTTAAAGGTCCCGTGGCATGAAAATTTCACTTTATTATTAATATACATTAATATGAGGTCCCCCAGTGGCTAGAAATGGCAATAGGTGTAAACCGAGCCCTGGGTATCCTGCTCTGTCTTTGACAAAATGAAAGCATCTTGCATAGCGCATCTACCGCTCCGTAAACCACTGTCTGCTCATGAGCCAGTCAGAGTTGTTCCCTGCACCGTGCAGCTTAGTTTCTAGATGTAGTCAGTCACAGAAGACAGAGTAACGGGAGGACAATTCAACAGATAGCAGTCGGTCATACGGCGGTCTTAAGGTTTACCAGTAAACGCAACATTTTGTCCCCTTTGTGTTTTTCAGACAACAGCAGTGACCGGTGCTAGTTAACGTCTGTTAGCTGTTAGCTCCTCTAGGACGCACCGGTGCTAATGTCCTCGCATCCGCTGCAATGTTGTTTGTATGGATATGGTTTAATTTTGCGTTACATGGCCCATTTCTTCCGTAAAGCCGTGCCTGTGTTGGATCTCTCCTTTACTCTCTCTGCTCTTACTCTCCGCACAGCCCCGCCGCACAGCGGCGCCGGCCCACACTTCTGACATTTGTCTACAGTTTTTACAGTTATTAACGCAGCTGTATATTGTTAAATATGAGGGGCAAACCTGTATTTGTACCTATGTTTCCATGGACAACTGCTATCGCCGCAAAACACAGAAGAAGTTATTGAATGCAACTAACTTCAGTTGGTAGAGAAACAGCGACACAGAGCCTGCTGGACCTGGGCGAGAGATGTGACCCATGGCCAGAATATCATAGTTCATAAAAATGGAGCGCAGTGACGATAGAGACATTTCATACACACAACGTGTGTAACTTCACTGACCCGCCGTTCAACCCGTGCTGGACCCATTCATAATGATCAGCCGTCTATCTGTGAGTAGCACGCCCTCTCCCTAACGCCCTCTCCCTAACTCTTTTAATCAGTTATTGTTGAAACAAGTGAAGGAGCTTTCACAGAGATGCATTTAAAAAATATATTTATATTTCAGATAGCTAATTTTCATTTTACATGTGTTGCAGCTGTATACAACATACAACTTCAACATAAGAAGAATGTAGCACAATATGGATGTGAAAGCAGTTATAAACAGCCTATGTGACAATAAAATTTGTTTTGGTTAAAATCAACAAATAATCGTGATCACAATATTGATAAAAATAATCGTGAATATCATTTTGGCCATAATCGTGCAGCCATACCCCCAACCTCTATATATGAGCAGCTGCTCTACCAACTGAGCTAACCCGGCCACAGAAGGGCCTATTTATATTTGACTATGTGACTATTTCTTTTATATTGCTATACTTGGTGACCATCATAAAAGCAATAGGTCACGACAGGCCGTTATATGTTGTCATATCACAGATGAGAAGTGTTGTTCGGCTCCACGCAGATTAATTGAATATAGGCATTGCTGTCTAACACTAATAAATGATTCATAATTGCCTAATACAAGGACTGATATTTGTGTTTACATTTTTGTTCGCTTTTGTTTCCATAGTGATGGCTGAGGCCCACCAGGCAGTGGCGTTCCAGTTTACCATAACGCCAGAAGGGATCGACCTGCAGCTGTCATATCAGGCCCTGAACCAGATCTACCTGTCCGGAGTACGATCCTGGAAGAAACGAGTCAGCCTGAGGGTGAGTGTGTGTGTGTGTGTGTGTGTGTGTGTGTGTGTGTGTGTGTGTGTGTGTGTGTGTGTGTGTGTGTGTGTGTGTGTGTGTGTGTGTGTGTGTGTGTGTGTGTGTGTGTGTGTGTGTGTGTGTGTGTGTGTGTGTGTGTGTGTGTGTGTGTGTGTGTGTGTGTGTGTGTGTGTGTGTGTGTGTGTGTGTGTGTGTGTGTGTGTGTGTGTGTGTGTGTGTGTGTGTGTGTGTGTGTGTGTGTGTGTGTGTGTGTGTGTGTGTGTGTGTGTGTGTGTGTGTGTGTGTGTGTGTGTGTGTGTGTGTGTGTGTGTGTGTGTGTGTGTGTGTGTGTGTGTGTGTGTGTGTGTGTGTGTGTGTGTGTGTGTGTGTGTGTGTGTGTGTGTGTGTGTGTGTGTGTGTGTGTGTGTGTGTGTGTGTGTGTGTGTGTGTGTGTGTGTGTGTGTGTGTGTGTGTGTGTGTGTGTGTGTGTGTGTGTGTGTGTGTGTGTGTGTGTGTGTGTGTCTTGTCCTTAAATTTAGTAGTTATGCCGTTTCTATATCTTTTTGTTTAATTTTACCACTTTTTAGTGCAGACGTTGGTAAGATTTGACGTTTGATAATTAGGTTCAAACTGAGCCAGTAAGTACAGTAACCCTCTGTGGTTAGGATTTATTCCGTCCTCCACTATGCGCCATTCCACACCGCCATTCCACACCGGGAACGTCTCACAAGCGAAGTGTCTTGCCTGCCCGACTCGCAGATTTTTATCTCTCTTCAAGTACTTGAAAGAAGAATCATGTGTTTATTAAGCTAGTATCGAACTTTCACTCCAAGCTCTCCTGTCATTAAACTCCATGCATTCTCTTTTCTGCCAAAAAAGATCTGTGATGTCATATTATGTTTTTCTACCTCTGAGATGAATCTTTGTTGTCTGTATTGTTGTAGAGATGTTTACAATATCTTTGTCTTTTGGCTCTCGCTGTTTCACTTTATTATTGTATTGATACTGGATTATTGTAATTCATACCTGTTCATGTACCTGTACATTGTTGTTGGTTATGATACATGATACTAATTTAAGAAATGGGGTTGGACGGAAAGGTTACTGGCCAACAGGCATCAGACTGTGGTCTGCAATTTCAGAATAGCTGTAGTTTTTGTTTTGAGTTTTATACATTTGAGTGCCTTTTTGAGTAACCACGTAAGTTATGGTTATAATAGTTGGTAATGGTTCTCTAATATAATACAGAGTGAGTTTAGCCTCATGAGGGGCGAAAGTGCTTATTATTCTAAACATAAGGGTTTACTTAAAAAATATTAAGTTTCTTTTCTCAAATACATTGTTTTTGTGATCGTTCAGAGCCGAAATCACAATGGAAATTTGATTCATTGCACAACCCTAACCCTTACTTTTATTTACATAAAACTTTTATTTCAAAAACCACAAATTTTCACAGAGGATTTTTAAAATCTGTGCAATATACAACAAATTGCTATCCTTACACCTCCGGAGAATGTGTGTAGGGGTGTAATTTGTGTGAGTACATTCCCATCTGTATACGTAGGTTGACAATAACGAGCCTTTCATAACATGTACTGACATGCAATTTTGCCCTAGCTGGGATGACATAGACATGTAGTATGTGTGTTGCGCTCAAAAACAAGTCTCTCTCTTTACTTATCCTACCAGTCTATGCAAGTGAATGTTGTGAGGCCAAACATTGTTAAAACCCACACAAAAAACTTTCCAGTCAGGATTTGAAAGGTTCAGGGAATGTATGGTATTTGAGGAAATTGCATAGCTGCTAAAACATCTTGATTTTGAAGACTTGAGTTAATAATAAACAAATTGTTGGCTGAAGTGGATAAAGAACATGTATTGTATATTGTTTTTTTTTATTTTATTTTTTTGTCAAAACATTACATCCACGTGAGGGGAAATGTAAAGGGAGCATCAGTTTTCCAAATGTTCACCCTGAACTGGAAAAACCTCCCCATTTTTTTCTAAAACCTCTGTTTTTAGCTGTTTTGCTCGTTGTAAAAGAGTAGAAATGTTTCACTGATCCCAATGCCTTTTTTTTGTTTCTTTTGTCAACAGAATAGGGTAATCAAGGGAGTGTACCCTGCCAGCCCTTCCTCATGGCTCTTTGTCGTCATAGCGATCCTGGCCACCATGTACATGCACTCGGATCCCAGCATGGGGCTCATCACAAAGATACAGCAACACCTGCCACTAAGGTACACAGAAACACATTACATTTAGCTGAAGCTTTTATCCAAAGCGACTTACAATTACTATATATGTATGTATACAAGGAACTATGACAAATACATGAATCTGAATTTTACAAGGGTGACTAGTGTTCTGAAGTTATGACGTTAAGGTCAAGGACCCCGGAGGCCAAGGCCATGGTAGCAGAAAAAAAAATATTGGTATCTGCCTCAAAATTCCAATATTATACTTGAAAGTGCTGACACCTAAAAGTGAAAGCGTCACTTCAAAGTTCAGTCTGTGTAATACTAGTAACAAGCGAAACAAGGATTGACTAATACAACAGACATTACTTCTGAGCACATAAGATTGAGTCATTCATTTCATTTGTAGTGCAGGTGTGGTACCTGTACTTGAACTCTCCCCTACTTTCCTACCAGTTTATTTACTAACTGGAGCTTTAGATACTTACAACACTGCTGACTCAATGTCTACCTCACACACACACCGGCTACATACCACTTTGATAATATTCATTCTCAAAGGTAGAGCTTGGCAATATATCGATATTGTCTTAAATTTTGTTATAATATCCTAATATTGCATAGTTGTTGTCTTTTCCTGGTTTTAAAGTTATGTCATTTTGTGAACTAACTTTTGTGACTGTTGTAACTGTATAGCCACATTACTGATTTATTCAAAAAATCTCTTTGCGGTATTGATATTGACGTATTTGGTCAAAAATATTATATTTTATTTTCTCTATATCGCCCAGCCTTACTCAAATGTTAAGGATAAGCAACACTGTCTATGACTAGATGGAAAAAAAAAATGGACAGGATGGAGAATGTAAACTGTCATTTGTGTGTCACATTGCCGTTTAAGGGTGTTTTTATGTATTATCTGGTCAAGCTTTTCCAAAGCTTGAGACAGATATGGAAATAATCACTGCTTCTTTATTTTATTTTTTTAAATTGAAAAACCTTTTCTTGACTGACAACCCATACCCCCCAACCTTCAAATACGGGAACCTTAATCTTTAATAAAGCTAGGTGAAACATTGTCATCCATCTATGACATAAAACATAATGACATTCATTCAACAACCAACATTCATCCTAAAACAAGGGCACTATATATATATTGCAAAGTTATAATATAACATTGCACAGATCAGTAAAATGTAAAAACTAGGGCTGCACAATTGATCTAATTTTGATCATGATCACGATTTTGGCTTTTTTTTTTTTTTTTAATGCGTCATTTTATTTTATTTTATTTTATTTTTTTTGATGCAAAGCCCATCTACCGCTCCGTAAACCACTGTTTGAATATGAGTCAGTCAGAGTTGTTCTCTCCCAGCTTAGTTTCTAGATGTAGACAGTCACAGAGGACAGAGTAATGGGAGGAAAATTCCACAACAGATAGCAGTTGGTTATACGTCTGTCTCAAGGTTTACCAGTTTACCAGTAAATGCAACATTTTGTCCCGTCTGTGTTGTTTTTCAGACAACAGTAGTGGCCAGTGCTAGTCGGTGCTAGTTAGTGTCTGTTAGCTCACAAGGGCTCTAGGGCGCAACTAATATTTTTCCTCTAGGTCGCATGCGCTGCCTCTCCACAAACGAAGCAATGTTTGTATGGATATGGTTTAATTTTGCGTCCCATTTCTTCTGTAAAGCCGTGCCTGTGTTTGGTTCTCTCCTCTACTCTCTCTCCTCTTACTCTCCGCGCAGCCTCGCCTCCATTCACTCACACACAGCTCCCCTGCAACAGAGACAGGACAGCGACGGTGTCACGCTTCTGACATTTGTCCACGGTTTTAATTGTTCTTAACACAGCTGTATATTGTTAAGCATACCAGGCAAACCTGTATTTGTACCAGTGTTTCCGCTGGTAACTGCTATCACGGCGGCCACGGCAAAAAACACAGAAGTTATTGAATGCAACTAACTTCAGTTCGTAGAGTATCACGTGTGAGATGGAGCCTGCTGCACCTGGTATAAAGGTAAATATGGTGCAAATGTGAGAGAGCGTAGATGCGATGTGAGCACTTGTAGAATATGATTTGAGAGCTTGTAACAAAAATCTGTACTCGTAGATGCAATGTGAGCACTTGTAGAATATGATTTGAGAGCTAGTAGTAAAAAAATCTGTACTCGGATTTTTTTTTTTGTTCCCACTTCAGTAACTTTTCCAGTACAACCACAACTCAGTGATTACATCCTCTCGAATCTGTCGCTGCAATGCGCTCTCTCGCATCACACAGCGGCGAGTCTGCGCTCTCGACTTTTGCAACACTTCTTGCGATACATTTGGTGCAAAACTAATTTGTACCTGTGGACTTAGTCTGTGGATCTCTGGGCCAACAGGACGGCCGGGGACAGCAGGGTTTCTATCGCCAGATGAGGGACAACTCTGTCCGGCTTATTTATGTAGCATGAAAGCTAGCGTTAGCTAACTAGCAGCCAGCCCGTATCTAAATAATTTAAATACCTTTTAATTATCTCAACACTTTTTAACAGTCCAACTGGAACATTGGCGGTGAGCTCCAGGTCCTGCAGCTGCGGACGGACTGCCGTCAGTGGGGCTCGGCCAGCGTGGAAACATTGCTAGAAAGCTCCGCTGCCGACCTCGACCTAATTGCCATTGGGACACGGAGAGCTCCAGACCCGGTAGCAGCGGCACAACCCCCTGGAGCTCACCGCCAGTGTTGGTGGAATAGCAAGCTAGCTTAGCGAACTAACCTCGCTTATAAATACATTTTAGTTATCCTAACACTTTTAACAGTCCAACTGAAACACTGGCGGTGAGCTCCAGGTCTTGCAGCCGCAGACGGACCGCCATCAGTGGTATATAATGCTCCATCCATCCATCTTCATCCGGTATCGGGTCGCGGGGGGAGCAGCTCCAGTAGGGGACCCCAAACTTCCCTTTCCCGAGCCACATCAACCAGCTCCGATTGGGGGATCCCGAGGCGTTCCTGGGCCAGGTTGGAGATATAATCTCTCCACCTAGTCCTGGGTCTTCCCCGAGGCCTCCTCTCTATATATAATGCCTGCCTTTTAAATTAAATTGTATTTATTTATTGCGGGCTGGTTGGTTAGTTTGCTAACGCTAGCTTTCTATTCCACCAACACTGGCGGTGAGCTCCAGGGGGGTTGTGCCGCTGCTACCGGGTCTGGAGCTCTCCGTGTCCCGCGGACAATCAGATCAGGTTGTGGTTGGCAGTGGAGCTCTCTAGCGATGTTTCCACGCTGGCCGAGCCCCACTGCAGCGGTCCGTCCGCGGCTACAGGACCTGGATCTCACCGCCAATGTTCCAGTTGGATTGTTAAAGTGTTGAGATAATTAAAAGGTATTTAAATTATTTAGATACGGGCTGGCTGCTAGTTAGCTAACGCTTGCTTTCATGCTACATAAATAAGCCGGACAGAGTTGTCCCTCATCTGGCGATAGAAACCCTGCTGTCCCCGGCCGTCCTTTTGGCCCAGAGCTCCACAGACTAAGTCCACAGGTACAAATTAAAAACTATTTTTTTTTTTTTTCTACAAGCTCTCAAATCATATTCTACAAGCGCTCACATCGCATCTATGCGTTCTCAAATCATATTCTACAAGTGCTCACATCGCATCTACGCTCTCACATTTGCACCATATTTGTGCTCACATCGCATCTACGCTCTCTCACATTTGCACCATATTTACCTTCATACACCTGGGCCAGAGATGTGACCCATGACCAGAATATCAGAAAACAAGTGAAGGAGATACATTTTTTCTTTAAATATATCCTACGGTATTTATTTCAGATAATGTTAATTTACATGTGTTGCAGCTGTATGTCTATACAACATACAACTTTAACATAAGAAGAATGTAGCACAATATAGATGTGAAAGCAGTTATAAATAGCCTAAGTGACAATAAAATATGTTTTGGTTAAAATCAGCAAATAATTGTGATAATAATTGGGATCATAATAATCGTGATTATCATTTTGGCCAGCCCTAGTAAAAACACTAATGTGAAAAATAAGGGAACAGAATCATTGTGTGTCTGGATGGCCTTTGGAAAGAAACTGATGATTGGTCTGGTGGTTGGTGTTCTGATAGACCTGTTGCGTCTCCCTAGGGTGAGAACTAACTTGACAACTAGACATGTGACTTTCCATATCAAAATCAATATTAGCTTGTTGGTGGCTTCTGTTTATGGATATATACCTTTGCCACTATGCCAAATCTAATACCTAACATAGGGCCGGGCAATATGGAGAAAATCAGATATCAGGATATTATTGAAGAAATATGCCTGTATAGTTACAATATTGTCAAGTTGACTAAAGGTGCTTTGACAGAATATTTTTTACAATTTTTTTTTAAAGATTTTAGATGAATAATCATCAATGTGAATATAATGACTAAGTGGGTAAAGGCAAATTATGAAACAGCTAGAACAGTCTGTTAAGTTTATAAAATGACAACACTTTACTGTAATGCAGCCTTTAAAACAAGGAAAAGACCACGCCATATATCGATATTACAAAATCCAAAAGCTAAGACAATATACTATGCACTCTCATGCCACAATATTGCCCAGCCCTAACCTAATACAGTCTCCATGCATTTATCTGAATATTTTTTGCGTCTCATTATCTTCTGCTTCTCAAACCACATATTATTATACTCGGGTTTCTACATTTGTTTTCTTTTTCCTGCTTTGTATGATTCTGAAAGGGGAAAAAAAAAATCTCTTCCTCAATGGTCCAGCAGATGTGGCTGTTGCACTTTCGAAGTGTTTACTTATGTTTCCTCACATCCTGTGTTCTGAATGCTACCGTTTACCTAACCTTCACTAGTTTTACTTCTCACTAAATCATTAAATATACAGTATGAGTTGTATTCATTACCATAACAGATTGCTGTCCCTACACCAGTTTTGGTGTTATTACCGCATGCATTGTGAATTATCTGTTGTCTGCTGGCTGTAATAATGTATACATTTCAACAGATTACAGCATTATCTGTGGTATTAATATATTTACAGATTGATTTACAGGTGCATTTTATACGATCATAAGCTAATAAATTGTGTAACATACTACTGTTTTTAATTCTTAGTGTTTTCTTTTTTGTTTTTTTATTTCACATGAGCTTTCATACCACAGTTTGACCTCTTGTGCCTGACAATTCGTTTAAATCTAGCTACCTTCAGTAAGAAAACAATTAGTTTTTTGATTGTGTTTTGATTGTGTGTTGCTCCTTGTCAAATCAAAACATGTCTCAGGAAGGCTGAAAATGTTAACACTAACAGAAATGCTGTTGTATTTACATAGCGAGTAATTGTTCTATCTCCCTTTTTCTGTCCAGTCTTAGTGCGGAGGGTCAGACCATGCTGTCTGTGCTGGTATTTAGCACTCTGCTATGGCTCTCCCTCATCCTCGCACTCAGGTTCTGCCTCAAACTGCTTCTCTCCTACCACCAATGGATGTTTGAGCAGCACGGCCGAGTTTCCAACACCACAAAAGTCTGGGTGGTAAGCCATGCTTTTACTTGTAATCCCAGCTGAACCCTGTGGATGCTCTGCAGATGTTTTGGTTTGTGGACACCAAAATAGTGTTTTGTTTAGCGCTAACTGTAATTGTATCTATCTTGCTTTTATTCCCAGTACAATATGTTGACGCGCCTTCAATACAAGTGTTTCTAAAAATTTTCCAAACCTGTCTTTCTCTTTCTCTCAGACTCTGCTGAGGTTATTATCAAGCAGGAAGCCTCTGCTGTACAGCTATCAAACCTCTCTGCCTATCTTACCTGTTCCTGCCATCAAAGAAACGCTGAGCAGGGTAAGCGGACACACCTTTACACATGCTAAAACACATTCATGGGCACACACTTGTATTCAGGATCTACGTGTATAGTGTATACTATTTAATGGTCTAAATCAAGGGTTTTCGCAAATAGGCTGATTTACGTTTGCTAAAAGTTGGATATATGTTAAGACATTTTAAATTTTGAAAAAACTAGCAAAAAAAAAAAGTTCCTTCATTAATTTTCTACTACCGAAACGTTGCCTACAAAATCCTTTAAAAAAAAAAAAGTAATTAAATTCAATATTATTTATAGTATCAAATCATAACGAGTTTTTTCAAGACACTTAGCTGATAGAGTAGATCTAGATCACACTCTATAATTTACAAAGACCAAACAGTTCCAGTAATTCCCTTAAGAGCAAGCATTTAGTGCGAGGAAAAAATCCCTTTTAGGCAGAAACCTTGAGTGTTTTACCTTGAGAGTAAAACTTCCTTTTAGGGAGAAATCTCTGACAGTGTGCCGGTGCTGGTTGGGGGTACAATGAATTATAGTCACAATAAATACGCAGGGCGTAGCAAGACATACAGTAGCACGACATAGCAGGGCAGAGCTGGACGTTGCAGAACGTAGTATGGCACTGTGTGGCATAGCAGGGCATCTACCCCTAAACTGCGGGGCGAGAACAACGAGACATGTCTCAAAAAAGAGTTGTCTCGCAGCGGTGCCGGAGGGACAATAAAAGGCAAGTCGCATCTGCATCATCATAGTAATGTGTTGATAGCATTCTTATTATAGCTTGATATGCCACTATCAGCTGGCACATAAGCACTACAATTTGTGCATTATTGATCATTTGTTGGTAGACGGCTTGATCCATTTTGTCTAGAAAAACTTTGTTTGCAAATGTTTGCTTGAATGTCGTGCGATTCAGTGCGAAAATGAACGGAAACCCCTTAAAATGTCTCAAATCAATTCGATATACCAATTTGATCGCAAAACAGCATGTGACGTCTTTACATACAGGTTCCATTGGATGGAAACACTTTCACCAGCTTATTCACATGAGTTTTTTTTTTTACCAATCTTCAGATAATTCGATTGACAAGTGGATGGAGACTTAGCTATTGTGTCCCAAAGGAAGTCCCTTGGCAGTCTAAAACTATAACAGCATAGCTAAGACCTGCAGCGATAGGGAGGGGCGCGCAGTGACTTTGGCTACTGTTGTGGAAGTTTCTGTACAGCGAGAGAGGAATTTCAGTGTGAGATGAGACCTTGTTGGAACAAAATAAAGACCGGCTGCAAACTGGTTTAAAGGTTTTAGGAATTCGGTGAAAAGGTTTAATTATTTTCTCGAGAGAATAAAATGACAAGAGCAGTTTACACAATGTACAGTTACAGAGTGACTACCGTTCTGTGCGCTTTGCCCAGCTAATACAGTCCCTTATATTTCTGTGCCCCCAGCAGAAACCATGCAATGTTTGGAAAACACTCTAATCTTAAACAAAACACTTCATTTTCTCCCTCAGACTGTTGGAGCCAACATGTCCCTGTAGTGTGTCAAAAGCGTCTGTGCCAATCATTCTGTCCTTAGAAGACAGACACCTATCTTGTCTTTAGATTGGTGCCTGGCTCCAACCTAGAACCTTGGACATGGTAACCCCAGCATATCTTCGAGACACTTGATTTCATGTGCATTTGTCCTTAGGGGAGAGATGCCGAGAGACAACATTTTTAGCTGTCTCCATAACTGGAAGGACTTACTAGTAGGATATATTTTAGGAGACATATATTTCAGCAGCACACTGGAGGATTTTACTTATTAATAGTAAAACTAATCAATCACTTAAGAAATGAACAATTATTAAAAATAAATCATTGTCTATGTAATTTTCCCATTACATTCCTCCCTTTTGATTACAAACTAATCATTACCCATTAAAAAATTACTGAATCAGACATGCAGGAAAAAATATCGCTTGTGAGGAATTTAAACCTCTGAGTCTAAGCTACCCCCCACAAACATTGAAAGAGAAACATGAGAATCAAAATGGATTATATGAGTCTAAACCCTATGGGATCTCGGAGGCTGAGTCTGAGTCAAATTCATCCTCTTTGTAGGAGGGCAAATCAAACAGATCAGAATTATCATCATGTACCTGCAATGCCTGATACTGGACCCTTTCAAGAGCAAATAGAGATGAAATCATTTTCTTAAATAATGGAACAATGCAGCAACTAGCAATCAGACAGAAAATCATCACAGAAATTACTGGAATTACAATTTTCCACATCCAAGCCTTCCAACCCCCCAGTAACCAAGCACCCCAGTCCCACCCTGAATCAGTGTTAGGGACGTCTTGAGCCTTGAGACTAGTGGCGAGTTGTTGTAGCTGAACAGTGTCCGTGATGTTCCCCTCAATGTCTGGGATGAATGTGCAGCATTGATCACCTATCACATGACAGAGGCCCCCTCGGGCTGCTAACAGTAAATCTAGACCCATCTGGTGCTGAAGTAACATGTTACGCATAGCTCGCATGACGGGAGGGAGCTCACTGAAGCCCGCAACCATGACGGCGGTTAGATTTTCCAAACTTTCATGTATATTATCAATGTTATGCGCGTTATTAACTGTACCCCACCATGGAAGGAACCCTGAGAAGAATTTGCTGCCTGTGCCTGTCATTTTACGTTTAGCTCTGATGGTGCTGTAAGAAGAAGGTACAGGGTGAGAATAATGATGCGCAACGGTCTCAAAAGGTTGAAGTATTGTGATTGCCGGAGTCAAATAGATCAATGAACACCTACCTGACCATAAAGGCGGGAGGAGTTGGTACCAGTGATCACCGCAAAGCCAAACATAGTCTACCAGGGAGCCTGCACCTGAGTCATCAGGCCAGCGTATCAGATTAGTTCTGGAGGGGTCTACCATCGTAAGATTTATAAACCCCGGACGTTTGTGTAAGCATTTGCTGATGTTGTACCTGTTCCCCCCACATGTAGCCTCAATAGTTTTCTCGCAACCCACCGTTTTACCCAAATATCGCGTACCCGGACCGTGCGCTTGTTCAATGCAGAGTGCATGTTTTAGATTTTCCATATAACTGTAGTGAAACTGTCCTAAACTCTCAGATTCAAAAACAGTAGTACCACTCAGGACGCGCACTTTGCGATTACTGAAATCCGCACATGGGTCTGCCTGGTGAGTGGTTGCCTGGGACAGACCTCCTCTCCCTGTCTCTACATCTGAGAGCGCAGTCAGCGCACAAATAGTCATTCAGGATTAGTGTGTGTGGTTTGACGGGTGTTGCCTGTTTTTGTGAGTGAGGAAACAATGAGCAAACAAAACATAAGTCATTGACACCTACGTCACGTGTGAGTTTTCTGATGGAGCCCAGCCATACGTTGGATGAGAATGCGTCGTCTTCGTCAGGAGAGACTTCCCCCGCTCGGGTTGGTCTCAGCTTTTTACCTGTATCACTTGTGTTCTTCTTATATTGCTCGTACCCCGGTTGCCAATTTTGTCTTGATGCCAAAGGTGAGGAGCGCCCTACTCGTTTTACTCCTGTATGCTGCAAGGGAAAATGATGAGCGTGTGTGTATTGTGCATCAGTGGCATTGATGGGGACAAGAGTGGTATTAGAGATAGTGTTATCAGATTTGGCTCTTTCATATCTGTCTAACAACCAAAATGCAACCCCCACAAATACAGACCGGAAACAGAGAACAAGAATACATTTTGAACCCCCTACCATCCGTGGCGGATGCCATGTCTGCCTCTTCCTGTGTTCCTCCATTGAATGTGCTGTGTGTGTGTGTGTGTGTGTGGGTGCCTGAGTCAGTACGGTGCTGCAGATTTTCTCCTGGCGTAGTAGATGTCTTCTGGTGTCAGAGGTTCGTCCACCAGCACGTGACACACCGTCGGGGTCAGGTTTTTTCCCTGCCCTGTCTCTGGTGAGTGTGTGTGTGTTGCGTGTGTGACGTTGGTGACACTGGATTTTTGTCTCCTGGCAACCTCCTGCTGGTACCCTTTTGCAGTGTGATGCGTGGATCCACGGAGCCCGCTCAGCAACCTTTACTGCAGTGTGGGTGACCAGAAGAACCTGGAAGGGGCCTTGCCAGCGTTTGACCTGCCAGTTCTTCCTTCTGAAGTTTTTCACGACCACAAAATCTCCTGGCGTCAGCGTGTGGAGCGGTCCTTCAGCTGGTTGGGGCAGGGCAGCAGAGACCTGGATTCTTATGGCAGAGAGAGCAGAAGACAGTTGTACACAATACTGCAACATATCGTGCTCACACAGAGCGGTGGAGGGAAGTGGTGCTCTAGGAGCCTCTAACCCCACACTGGGTGGTCTACCGAAAAGAATCTCGAATGGACTGAGGTTGCTGCGCGTTCTTACCCTCATTCGCATGTACATCAGTACTATTGGTAACGCCTTTGTCCAAGGAAGACCTGTGTCTTCGCAGCATTTAGCCAGTTTGGTTTTTAGAGTGCCGTTTTCCCTTTCGACGGACCCTGAGCTCTCGGGGTGATAACTACAGTGCCTTCTGAGGTCTATGCCGATGTACAGACTTAACTGGGTTATTGCTTCATTGACAAAATGTGTGCCGTTATCACTTGATAATCGATTTGGTATTCCCCATCTGGGAATAATTTCTGTCATTAGAGCTTTTGCTACCACTGAAGCAGTTTGTTTTGAAGCGGGAAACACCTCCACCCATTTTGAAAACATATCAACCATCACCAAACAACACTGCGCGCGGCGGTCACATGGTGTGACAGAAGTTTTCGATAACAGCCCGTGGAGGGGGAGACGGTCGTGTCCCCGTCCACGGTTTCAGTCCAGTCAGTCAGCTGGTCACAGTCCAGGACAAATTGTCCCAAGGTTCTCCACTGATCTGTGGGAGATTTAGACAAAGAGATATGGGCATGTGAGTGTGGAACTCTGAAAAACATTCTCTGCTTATCAGTCAAGTTTATTGCTACTGCGCATTCATTCTCACGCCAGTACATGAAAGTGCACTCGAGCCCATCTGTGTTTTCTCTGAAAAATTCTTCAACAAACATGTCATCACTTTTGAAGAGATAAAACAAGTACAATGTAAGTTTTGCTCTGACATAAAGTCAGCAAGGGGGGAAATCACGTTTCTGGCCTCATGCAACAAGCCTGCAGCATGACCCTGAAAAATGCCCCACATTTCTTTGTTTTCTTTTCAGCTTGCTGAGTTGACTCTTGCTCCAGGTGCTCTGCATGCTTTGCATGTCTGATGATTTCTTTCAATCTGGCTTCGTCCCAGCCAATACAAGTTTTCAGCACTCCAGCTCGGATTTCAGGCAGCAGTCCATTCAGAAAAGCGTTCTTTAGATGGGATTCCCACAACCCCAAGCTATTTCCCAAATCCTCTGGCTCCTGCATTCCGCTGTGTCTGGCAAAAATCTCGCCAAGGCGGTGCTGAAAATCTTCCGTAGATTCCCCTTTTTTCTGCTTGGTGCTGTTAACTCGGCCCATGTCCGTTCGATCGAGGAAGTTGTCTTTTATGGCTTCGTACAATTTATTCACCAGGGCCATGTATTCAGTGTTACTCCTGTGTTCAAGATCATGATTTCGAATGACTGGATCAGTCCCTGTGGCAAAAACTGACTTGATCTTCCCATAATCCGTTGGGCCCAAACTGCGAACAAGCACACTTCTCAGTTCATTAACTGTAGGTAGAAATGTCTCTATGAAGCCCTTGAGGGCCTGTGCAAATCGAGGCCCATAATCTTTACACAGTGGAAAATGGCCCGTTGCTTCACGCATGTCTGATTCAGTCCAGGGTCGGAAGATGACGCCAACCTCTCCTGAGGCCAACGGTACCTGGATCATCGGGAGCTGACCCACTATCCCATCGTCATCTGTTGCTTCCGGAGCAGCGGCTTGCTGCTGGGAAGAGGAGGATGATGCCGTGCCCGCGTGGGATCTTGTCATAGGTGGTGCCCTCCTTATATACCTCAGAGGTTTGGATAGAGATGGACGGCGGTTGTTTTCTTCTTTGTAGGAAACAGGAGCCAGAGGGGAAAAAGTGTTGTTATCTTGGGATGCACGGGGTGGAGGTGCAGCCACGTGAAGGAGAAAAGGGTGGGGTGGAGGCGGAAAGGAGAAGTCGGGTGGCGTTGCGTCTTCCTTCAGCGTCATGACGTGTGGAGGAGCAGCCACGGGTGGAGGAGCAGCCACGGGTGGAGGAGCAGCCACGGGTGGAGGAGGGTAGGGCGGCAGCGGAAGGTCGAGCAGCGGATCCACCTGTTTTATGCTCGGATACAGAGAAAATGCAAACGTGTCAGTGGCAAATTCTGTTTTTTCTTGTTTCTGTGTTACCCCCGTATATCAATTTCTTCCTTGGATACTAGTTTTTTCATCTGTTTTCTTTCCCTATTAGTGGCTTCTCTCATCCACTGATTAAAACACTCTTTGTTTCTTTCTATTTGAATTAAATCTTGGGTGCTAATCATTTTTCCCCCTTTCAATAGTTTTTCTTCGTCTTCTAAATCCTGTTTTAGCATTCTAAGTTTGCCTGTGCTTAAAGAACCATTTTCAGGAAAACCATGTTTTGTTGCCCAATATGGCAGACATTCTATAGATGTAGGCCCAAATTTCCTCACCATTTCATCCACTACCGGCCCCGAAGGAACGTGTGACTTTGTGCCCCTGTTACCCATCTACCAACAATAAACGGATAACAACCAGCGGTAGTACTTTTTTTTTTTTTTTTTTTTTTTTTTTTTTTTCTCGTATAATCGTCACTATACGGCCCAGTTTAGTCCTCGGTAAACTTTGCGATAAAACCTGCAAACAGCTGTAACTTAATGTAAGCTACAATGACTGCTTATCTGTGATAGATTTTTCCCTCGCTGAAAATCCAGATGAACGTCTATGACGACTGTTCATCTGTTCTGATTTTAAAATCTATCTGTCACCCCGTCTTGCCCGTATTGGATGGAATGGTGTCAACTTGTGCTTCCTGTCTGTTAGATATAACAGACTGGATGCAACTAAGATTTCTCCTGTTTTGTACACAACCCAAAGTTTTACAAAACAAAAAGAAAACCCTCACCGGAAACCCTCAGTTAAACCGCAGTCAATATCTGTCCCACAAGAAAAACTGTCTCAATTTGTCAATTCAAATCATTTATCCAACAGGATTGAAATTTTATCTTACCCCCGCTGTTTGAAATTGCTTCCTTTTCGCTTGGATCTCAGAGTGGAATCAGCGAGCCCTCCGCGGTTTCTGACCCTCTGTCTCTCAAAGATGTTTTGGCGAGGTTTAGAGGCAGGTGACCATCAGATCCCTGGATGCTAGCTGTCATCAGTTACCCGGGGAGTCCCGTCCTGATCCCTCCTTGAGATCCTGCCGACAACGCCAAGTTTGTTGTGGAAGTTTCTGTACAGCGAGAGAGGAATTTCAGTGTGAGATGAGACCTTGTTGGAACAAAATAAAGACCGGCTGCAAACTGGTTTAAAGGTTTTAGGAATTCGGTGAAAAGGTTTAATTATTTTCTCGAGAGAATAAAATGACAAGAGCAGTTTACACAATGTACAGTTACAGAGTGACTACCGTTCTGTGCGCTTTGCCCAGCTAATACAGTCCCTTATATTTCTGTGCCCCCAGCAGAAACCATGCAATGTTTGGAAAACACTCTAATCTTAAACAAAACACTTCATTTTCTCCCTCAGACTGTTGGAGCCAACATGTCCCTGTAGTGTGTCAAAAGCGTCTGTGCCAATCATTCTGTCCTTAGAAGACAGACACCTATCTTGTCTTTAGATTGGTGCCTGGCTCCAACCTAGAACCTTGGACATGGTAACCCCAGCATATCTTCGAGACACTTGATTTCATGTGCATTTGTCCTTAGGGAGAGATGCCGAGAGACAACATTTTTAGCTGTCTCCATAACTGGAAGGACTTACTAGTAGGATATATTTTAGGAGACATATATTTCAGCAGCACACTGGAGGATTTTACTTATTAATAGTAAAACTAATCAATCACTTAAGAAATGAACAATTATTAAAAATAAATCATTGTCTATGTAATTTTCCCATTACACTACATACTAGGCCTGCATGATTGGGGGGGAAAGTAGTTTTTTTGCGCTTCAAATTGATATCACGATTCTGCCATGGTTTTGTTTTTGACCATAACAAAACAAATTGGCAGTACCAAACCAAAGTTATTAGTATTATTAGTTTTTATTTATTTTTACTTTTTGATTTCAAATTCAGTTTAGTTTTAATACGTTTTTAAAGTGGGTTTGCTAGTTTAGTTTTTAGTTTTTGAAAATATTTAGTTTCAGTATAGTTTTTATTAGTTTAGTCTTTTTTTGTAATATGGGTTGTCAGAGGATTCGAAAACGTCAGAAAATGTATTGTGTAATAACTCAACAAAGACATCATTCAATTTTAGGAATATGTCTTCACAATGTATTCAACAATAACACCAGTACAAACAATGTACATATGATAAGCACAGATATGTAAACAGTCAACACAAGACGCCGCAGTATGGAGCAGTGCAGAACTGTTTGACGTGTAAGGTTTCTATGAAGAGAAGCATAGATAGGGAGTTAGACAGTGTGTGGGAGTTTCTTTGCAACTTTAGACTTACTTATCCCCTCTGACGCAACTGTCTCATGTTATAGATGTGAGTATTTTTCTGTAATGAACTTTTAAAAAATTAACAATTTTATGCCACCCCCTGAAGTACTCTTAGGGGCCCCAGACCCCCTGTTGAAGATCTCTGGTCTAAATTAAGAAATAAAATAGCAGATCGGAAATTGATAATGATTTCAGAACCAGATTTGGACTCATTTTCTCTCTCTTTCTTAGTACCTGGAGTCGGTGCGCCCTCTGTTGACTGATCCAGCGTATAAGCGGATGACTGAACTGGCCAATCAGTTTGAGTCTGTCCTGGGGAACCGCCTGCAACGCTACCTGAAACTTAAAGCTCTATGGGCCACCAACTATGTAAGTGTACTCAGTCACACACTCAAGCTGAAACCATTAATCAAATGATCAATTAGTGGATCGACATGAAATTTTAGGCAGCTATTTTAACAGTAGAAGGTTTGAGTTTTTTTTATAAATATGCTACCAATTCTCCAACATAAATTCCAGCTACTTAAATTTGAATATTTTCTAGTTTTCTCAGTCTGTTAATGTAGCAAAAGAATATCTTTCAATCTAGACTGTGAAGTCACCTTCGAAAATGCTAATGCCATTGTCACTTTTTCTGACATTTCATAGACAAAGCGGTTTAAACATGAAAATAAAATAGCACAATATTTGATAATGAAAGTAATCAATTTTTCTGACATTTTGCTTTTGTCTACAGTTGTCCACATTCTACCCCAGCCCCTTAACTTGCTCTATAATTAGTGATTTTAATATTTTAGACTTTAAACACTCCGAAGTACCAATTCTCAAGTGTAAAGGAAGGGAATTGTTTTCTTTTGAGTTAAAAACTTTAATGTCCTGTTGTGGTTCCAGGTGAGCGACTGGTGGGAGGAATACATCTACTTAAGGAGCCGAGGTCCCATTATGGTCAACAGTAACTACTATGGCATGGTAACCAGCTGCTTTTTCATAGTCTTAAAGCTTAGTTGAGTTAATGGATGAAAGCACCTTTTTTTTTCTTTATCTTTTGTTCTTGCTGTTCTTTCTTGTTGTCTTTACTTATTACTGTCCTTCATTAGAGCAAATTGTTTTTGTTTTTTTACCATGGTGAGAAGAGTATTGTCTTTTAAACTCCTGGCTAATGAAAAAGTGCAGCCTACAGCCTTTCTCTGTGTGCCTAAGGGTGCACTTTTCTCCGCTATATGTGTTTGGATATAAGGTTATCTACCACCAATGCCATGGACTTAATACCGACAATCACCAACAACATGATAATAACGTCTGCAACAGATTCAGACTGAAGATTCACTTTCAGTGCTTTCTGTGACATGAAAATTACTTTAAAAATACAAGAGTCCCAAACAACCCTACTCAGCCACCACTGGAATCTGGTCAACATACAATTGAAGCTTTGAACTATTCGGTGATTAGCTCCCCTAACAATACTCCCTCCCTTGTTTATTGTTAAATTAGAGACTTGTATTATAGGGCTGTGACGGTATAGCTTTTTTCTTACCGAGGTGATACATTACTTATTCAAGAAAAAAAAAACCCAGGTGTAAACCCCAGGTAAAAATTTGTATCACTCACACACATCTGAAATAACTAAATACATAAATTTATAGAAATAAGTAATTATAAATTGGTGAAATGCATTAACTACGGCCTTATTTTTGCTTTGACACAGCTGGAGCCATCACAGGGTTAAAATTTTCTGGTCAAGTTTGGTGTTTAGCTTTCGTAATATTTAATATCACACAATATCTGTTGTCCTGTAACCTTCGCCAGCAAAAAGTAAAAAAAAAAAAAAAAAAAAAAAAGTTTGTTAAAGCATTGATGGCACTGGTGATGTCTTCCCCGCGGTAGTGGCACGTCACTGCCGGTATTGCGGTTATGCGGTAATTGTCAGCCCTATTATATAACTTTTCACTCTTCTTCCATCTATTCTCATGGCTTTAAAAGCATAGCCCTTGAGACCCTATTTTTTGTTTTGATCCTAATGTTCTGTGTGCCAGGACTTTCTGTATGTGACCCCGACAGCATTGCAGGCGGCCAGGGCAGGGAACACCATCACTGCCTTGCTGCTCTACCGCCGAAAGGTCAACCGTGAGGAACTCAAGCCGGTAAGAATGTTTTGAATTGTGTGCGCTTTAGGGTTGGGCGATGCCCCTTAAATTGGCTTTTGACAATGTTTACTGTAAAATATTGTCATGTACGGCGGTATCATTTTTTGTTTTACTATATCTCTGTCTGCGGTCGGCGTCCAACTTCTTAGAGGGACAAGTGGCATCAGTTAACATTGAAACAATCAGACATACTGTACATTTAAATGCTCTCTGTAAATAGACAGTATTACATGGCTATGCTGCTGCCTGCTGGTATGGGCAGTAAATTACAACTTGACCCACTTTCACTCAACTACGGTGCTCAATAATCAATACTCAATCAGATGTCCGTGCTCTGCGTAACGACAGTACAGTGGAACGTTTGCCTTCAACAGAGGGGCAGTAATCACCTAATATACCAACATTACTGAGATTAAACTACATTCTCGGTTATATTTGCACTGAATAACTCATTCCATGAACAGAAACATAATTATTGCAGTGCACATGAACAGATACGCAATATAAACTTACACATAAACTAGCACCCTCGTGAATGAACCTTCTTTTGCTCATATACATTCATAAATCCTACATAACGTCGTCCTGTATCAACAAGACATCAGACTTACTGATGCACACACACAATCATGTCCACAAGAATGGAAGTGTGATAGCGTTTCACATCAATCAGTCTTTTGAGATGGTGGAGCTGTAATGTCATTATGTCTTGGTGTGGTAAACATTAGAGCATGTAAGTTATTATTATTATTATTATTATTATTATTATTATATCATTAACTACTAATAATTGGCATTGGACATCCCTATAAGCAAGGGCTATTGCTTTCCAGTGCTTAAACCAATGTATACAGTCAGTTAGGAGACAAGCATTTTTACCAGTGAACAAAAAAAAGCCCATTTAAATTTTGGAAGTCTAATCTCTTTAGGAAATATGACGTGTCTGTCCCTTTTCTCTCTTGCTGTCACACACGCACACACACACACACACACACACACACACACACACACACACACACACACACAGAGAGAGCAAAGAAAAAATGTCACAGAATATTAACTGCTGCCAATGAGAGTCTTACCATACTAATCATAAATATGTGTGTCTCTGTGTGTCAGAGTCGTGTTCCAGGCACTGTCATCCCTCTGTGTGCAGCCCAGTGTGAGAGGATGTTCAACACAACACGCACACCAGGAGTCGAGACTGGTAACGCACGCATGCACGCTAGGGCTGGGCCATACGGAGAAAATAATATCAACAATTATCACAATATATTTGACAAAATACCTCAATATTGATGCTGCAACAATATTGTAGCGTTGACTATTGGTGCGTTCACAAAATATTTACACAATAAGATTTTTGATACATAGCCATCAGTAATGTGGATATAATGACTAAGTGGGTAAAGGCAAATAACAGAACAGTTAAAACAGTCTGGTAAGTTAAGAAAATGACATCACTTTACTGTAATGCAGCCTTTAAAACCAGGGTAAGACATTTATTACGATATCCAAAATCCAAGACAATATCTAGTCTCATAACGATATAATATCGGTATATGCCCAGCCCTAAAGCTCACACGCATGCACACGTACAGCAGCTCCCATTGTTAATGTGTAAAAGATGGAATTCTGTGTATATCTCATTATACAGAAATCTTGTTTTGACTTTAGATCTAGGCTGTTGACATGGTCAGTGAGTTCATGTCACATTACAACCTATCTTGACCTCTTTGCACTGGCTACCTGTTAAATTCAGGACCCAGTTCGAGATTCTTGAGGAGGAAGGCTGGTCTGGCTAGTCCACACAGTATTCCGGGATAGGAGAAAAACGTGCTCTGCCCCGTTGCTGCTGCAAAATAGCATTGGGAAGGAACTTGTTTTGGTGGAAAAATGTTTATGTTCAAAAGTTGTTTTAGTCGTGCAACAGAACTCAGATCGGACAGCTAGTCTAGCTATCTGTCTGGATTTACCCTGCAGAGATCTGAGGAGCAGTTAACCATAGTCCTCAGAAATCCACCGGAGTTTAGAATTCCAACACTAAGAAAGGGGAAGGTAACTGACATCCAGCCAAAAGGGGATATTAGGCGGAATTTACGGCAACAACAGAGCATCCATCCTGCAACAGTGGAATGCATGGATATAGACTAGGCACCGGCCTACAATAGTGATCTGCTGCACCCTTATGTTGTCAGCAAATCTTTAAGATCCTTAGATCTTATGATTGATTGGGCTTTATTTTAATGTACAGTATTTATTCTGTCTGAAAAAGTGCTATATAAATAAACCTTACTTACTGTATATTGGAAAACAAGCTTTGTTAAAATGTTGGAGAAAATGAAGCAAATTATTGAAATCACTCATCTGCCAGTGGAATAATCCTCCTTTCCTTCGCAGATGTGCTCCAGCACTGGCAGGACAGTGAGTTTGTGGCAGTGTACCACAAGGGTCGCTATTTCCGCCTGTGGGTGTACACGGCAGGCCGGCTGCTGTCGCCCAGGGAGATCGAGCACCAGATCCAGAGGATACTGGATGACCCTTCTCCCCCGCAACCTGGAGAGGAGAAACTGGGCGCTCTCACTGCTGGAGACAGGTAGGACCAATAAGGTGGGGGTTCTGGCTGGTATATACTGGGATCCATTCGTACATTTTGGTAGGGGAAAGGGTAAGACAGAGAAATGAAATTCAGCCTTAGTCTAGCCAGCTGTCTGCTAAGGTAGACTTGCTGATCGCTAAGCTGGACTGGATGGTCTCTACTTCTGGCCCTCCATTCCGGTGCTGGTACAGTGGATGCTTCTCCACCCAATCCACCCTCTGGTGAGCTTATGGCTGAGGAAGTTATGGTTTCTTTGGTGGCCGCTCTTTAATGAGTATGTTGTAGAGGCGCCCTCCATTGCTTCAGGGCCTGGCTCTCATTCCTCAGCTCAAAGCTTATTAGATTTGGCAGATGCTAATTCCATTGGGGTCCATCATTCGCATGGCGCTGGCTCCTTTCAGCTGGATGGGGGAGGCACCCTAAACCGGTGCAGGCTAGTGCTTCAGGTGCACTCCAGCCCCTGCTGCCTTTCCTGATCCTCCCTATGAAGAATGTCTCAATGAGCTACATGCGGGTTGGAGGGATTCTAAAGCTCTCTCCCGTCCTACATCTGATGCCGGAACTCTGGCAGCCATGCATGATGCGGTGAAATTCGGCCAGCTATCGAGGCAGGCTATTGCTTCCATTATAGTTTCCCTGATGAGACTCTGAGGCCGGATGCCAGGTGCCCTTGACCCTAGTGTCGTGTCACTGACGACATTCTGTGGCATTCTATGATACTGCGGCATGTATGGGCCGCATTGATAAGTCTCTTTCTCACTTCATGCTTGCACTCTTGGCTGATTTACAGGTGCTTGAGCGGACTGTCTAGGCTAGTCAGACCAGGCGGCAGTTTACTGGTCTTTGCAGGGACATGCCCCCTCCTGGCCGGCCAATCTGCCCCCCGGGCCCACTTCCAATCACCAGCTAACCCCAGGGGCCAACATGAGCCTCAGCACCCCAATGAGAGACCAGTTCCCTACCAGCCCAAACCTGCTCGCTTGCCCTCTCCGCAACCTCAGGCCGTTGAGCCTAATCATCCCCCCCCCCCCCGCCCCTTAGGCCTTCAGAGGTCGGGGGGCCGGGAATTGAAGGCTTGGGGCCGGCGGTCGGACGTTTCTCTCAGCAGCAGCAGCTCTCTTTATTTTCTGGTCCAGAAGAAATGTGCATGACAATCCTGCAGCGATGTGGAGAAGGCGTCTAACATTATCTGCGGCTAGTCTCGTTTTTATGAATCCTGTTTGGTCAGAGTTCACTAATTTTGCAATATGAGACTCTAAACGGCAAGCTAGAAGCTTTGCAATTTATTTGGGATCCTTATCCTTTTTCAGGAGTAAGGAAATTAAGGCTTTGTTAACCTCCCTTGATAATTCACCCAAAGGCATGTCAAGAAGGAAAGGTCCCAAAAAGTTGCATAGAATTCAGGCGGAATCCCATCAAAACCCGGTGATTTTCCTTTTTGCATATTCTGTATTGCCAATCTCAGTTCTTAAATAGTAATCAAATTGTACAAGCTAGCTGATTCTTCTACTGATCACTGAGGACAGTCAACCAGCTGTTACATTGGGATTTATCCAAGGTAACCTCAGATTCATACAGATTGGAATAAAATGGCGGCCGGGTTGGCTCAGACTCGTTCCAGGTGAGGGTTGGCCTCCGCCAGGGCTGCGCTTTGTCACCAATCCTGTTTTATAATATTTATGGCAGGATATCGAGGCGTAGTCGGGGTGGGGAGGGGTTGCAGTTCGGTGGGCTCAGGGTCTCATCGCTGCTTTTTGCATGACGTTGTCCTGATGGCATCATCGGCCTGTGATCGGCCAGCACTCACTGGATCGGTTCGCAGCCGAGTGTGAAGCTGCTGGGATGAGGATCAGCACCTCTAAATCTGAGGCCATGGTTCTCAGCAGGAAACTGATGGAGTGCCTTCTTCAGGTTGGGAGTGAGTCCTTACCCCAAGTGAAGGGGTTTAAATACCTTGGGGTCTTGTTCGCGAGTAAGGGGACCATAGAGCGTGAGATTGGTCGGAGAATCGGAGCAGCGGGTGCGGTATTACATTCCATTTTTTGCACCGTTGTGACGAAAAGGGAGCTGAGCCAGAAGGCAAAGCTCTCATTCTACCGGGCAGTTTTCGTTCCTACCCTCACCTATGGTCATGAAGGCTGGGTCATGACCGAAAGAACAAGATCCAGGGTACAAGCGGCCAAAATGGGTTTCCTCAGGAGGGGTGCTGCCTCTCCCTTAGAGATGGGGTGAGAAGCTCAGTCATCCAAGAGGAGCTCGGAGTAGAGCCGCTGCTTCTTCGCGTCGAAAGGAGCCAGTTTTGGTTCGGGCATCTGGTGAGGATGCCTCCTGGGCGCCTCCCTTAGGGAGGTGTTCCAGGCACGTCCAGCTGGGAGGAGGCCTGGGGGAAGACCCAGGACTAGGTGGAGGGATTATATCTCCAACCTGGCCTGGGAACGCCTTGGGATCCCCCAGTCGGAGCTAGTTGATGTGGCTCGGGAAAAGGAAGTTTGGGGTCCCCTACCGCAGCTGCTGCCCCCGCGACCCGATACCGGATAAGTGGATGAAGATGTATGGATGGGTTGGCTCGGGTTGGTAGAGCAGGCACACATATATAGAGGTTTACTCCTGGACGCAGCAGATGCGTGTTCAACTCCGACCTGCGGCCCTTTGCTGCATGTCATTCCCCTTCTCTCTTTCCTTTCATGTCTTCATCTGTCCACTGTAGTTTTAAGGTTGTTCACATCCGATTTGATAGAGCCAAGGCTTGCAGTCAGAGATGCTAGCTGGGCATCGATAGTAGTTAGCTTATTGTTATTGTCGACCCCCACCTGTGGAATCTGAGACTGGAGCTGACCAAAACGTGGTTTAAGGTAGCCTTTCTGTTTCTTCAGCAATGCCTCTGCAGTGACATCCGTCCCGTCGTGCTGGGTTCTGTTCTTGTTTGCTATTCTACTTTAAGTAACTCCAATAAGCACAAAGTGGTAAAATATCGAAGTTTGAAGCATATAAAACAACAATTTGACAAAGTAGGGCCAGGAGCTACATCTTAAGCCGCCATCTCTGTCCAGCCAATCACGTGACTCCTTATCTTGCTGTGACTTTTAAATGACACAATTTTTTTTTTTTTTAACTCTTTACAAGATTCATAGTTGAAAGACCATGTAGGAACTGAAAATGGTTAATATGTGAAATGGTTATCATGTAAATTGGTATGGCCTATATGGATAAGGAGAAAAGCTTTTGGGAAGCAGAGATAGGCTGAATCTCATTTCTCTATCTTACCCCTACCCCTTCCCCTTGTTTTTGCACATTCACGCGGGACCTAGTGGTGTCCCAATACCTATTTCGTCCGAGGGGTAGGGGTAAGACCCTCGAAATCAAGTGAGGACGCGAGCTGACTTGTAAACACACAAGCAACAATGGCTGCCGCATCAACCAGAGAGACCCATAAATGTAAGTATTTTTGGCTTAAATATAATGATTTAAAAGTTACGACAGTCTTGTTTTGTGGTCAATGCAGTCCTGTACATATGTACTTGCAACCATGTTCTTAATTTAAACTTTAAAAAAAATCGGTAATGTTGATTTGAACAACAGTCCCGCATTTCTCTGCCTTGAATGGACTGTATACATCGCATAGACTGTAGATATTAATATTAACGGTCTATGATACATCGCTACGTGCTTTACATATACCGTCCTGTATCACACAGGGACGCCGGAGGACACAGCAGCTGATCCACTTTCGGGCTGAAAACGAGCAGAAGTTTCTTAAATCATGTGTTCATGTTGTACCTGTTCATTATTACATTGGCACTGTATTATTGTAACCATTTGTAATTAATTCCTGTTCATGCACTTGTATATTGTTGTTGGCTATGATACGAGACACTAATGAAATGTGAGGGTGGGGTTACTGGCCAACAGGCATCAGACTGGTCTGGAATATCAGAATAGCTGTAGTTAATTTGTTTGTGGTCTTGTGTCTTTTTTTAGTTTTATACATTTGAATTCCTTTTAATGTGTGTGCCTTGTAAGTTATGGTTCTAATAGTTAATGGTTCTGTAATATAATATATTTAATGTAATTTTTTTGCCTGTTATGTTAAATTTATTGGGCAATAAAGACAGAATTTTGTTAACAAAATGTTTTTCTGAACATCAATGACATTCAGAACAGTGATAACTGAAACAGATATACAACACACCTTGTGTGTGTGTGTGTGTGTGTGTGTGTGAACATCTGCCTCTGCACCACCAAAGTAAAATAACTATAAAATATATAAATGCATATGACACTGTTGTCAAAACCCACACAATCAACAGAGACGCCATCTTGGAAGTTTGTGATCAATATTGTATGGTGATGTCACCAAGTGGTGTCCCATTTCATAGGGGTATGTTTTCATCCCTAGCCCCTACCCCTTGGTTTCTAGGGCCAAGGGGTAGAGGTAAGATGGGGAAATGGGATTCAGAGATAAGATAAGCTGCGACTCTGACAGTAATTAAAAGCATATTGTTCCCCTATCCAACTTTCTGCTCAACCAATGGTGAAGCAGAGAATAAGATATGTTTAAACAGCTGTATGTCTACACCCATTCATACAACTTCAATAAAAAAGCAGAGCAAGGGGAAAGTACTTTGGAAGAATGCTGAATGATTTCAGTACTCTCCCCATTTGAAAAGGAAGTCCATGAGAATTTTTGACTTGAGGTTGTGGACCTAACAGACCACTTTAGTAGTTTTGAACTTTAAATTCAAATGGTACGAGTAGTAGTTCTGACAAGTAAATAAATATAATAAATCAGAATCAGAAATACTTTATTAATCCCCGAAGGGAAACTCTGTGTCACAGTAGCACCAGTAGTAAGAAGACAGAGACGGAGCACTGCAACAGGCAGCTTGCTTCACTTCAGATGCATCAGAAACAGAATCAGAATCAGCTTTATAGCAAGATAGTGTACAAGACATAACAACATAATGCACAAGACTACACACGGTACATGTGGATACAACAAAAGCCAATGCACAAGAGTAGATAGTAGTCCAGCTGCAGGCTATTTACCCGCTCTGTGAAAGATGGGGGGGTGGGCATAGATCACAATTTCAATCCAATTTAGGTTGATTCGGCGAAATTTGACAAAATCAATGTCCGTCAATCAATTCCACTCGTCCTCAGCGTCATACGTGCATCCAATTCATGAAGTGCCCTCTGCGCTTCCCCAGACCTGTCTGAGATGTTACGAGACCGTTCACTGGCCTGGTCAGCCCTCAGATGTAAAACCTTCATCCTCTCAATCACTCCATGTAAGCACTCTTTAAGTTCCCCAGAGAACTTGTGGGTAAATTTGCTGGCGGCTGTCTTACTAATTTTCCGATAGGTCAGGGAGACTCCAAGTCCCACCAACAGAATTCCAATTATCCAAATAACGTCTTCCACAGTGAGAGCGTCCAGGCAGACCGCTTGCCAATTCACCCAGGAATCACAAGCGTAGCAGCAGGGAATGTCCCACTGGGGCAGATCAGCCCACCCGGTGAAGCATGCTTGATTGAAAAAATCTTGTCAATAGCGCTGAGTGACCAGTTAATCAATTCCATGTCAAATGTTCCGGGAAAAAAGCAGGCGGGGAACAACCAGAAAGGAGAAAAAGTTCCACACGACAAGGTAGACAACTAGAATAGGAGCAAAGCTAAGATAAGAGGGGAGAGGAGGAAAAACACGAGTGCTCTCGCCAGAAGCAGGAAGAGGAAAATACACACAATTTAACACAATAGTTTTATAATTAAATGATTTATAATACATTTGAGCGCAAATCAACTCATTTTCCTAAGCATGATCTACTTAAAGGCTGTGATGGTATAGTTTTTTTTCTTACTGCGGTGAAAAGAGTAGCGTAAGTTAGATCAAGAACAGAAGGGTACCTTAAGTGAGTGATGTCAGTGCTCGTGTGGTCGCTCAAGGAGAGCGAGCGGTAACGAAGCGTATGAGTGCAGCTATCAATAAAAAAAGACAAGCAAAAAAGGGATAGCAACGATTGTGGAAAGTGAGTTAAAAGTGAAGTGAACAATAAAAAAAAAACATGCTTGAGCTTCTCAAGACACGGTGGCTTTGTCTGTTGTCAATACTGCCAGAAAAGTGAATGCCGTTAAATGTCGCAGTGTATCGGAGTGTAAATTAGTGTTTATGAATCTGATGAGCAGGTAGCACCTTGTACGGCAGCCTCGGCCACAGCGTATGAATTTGTGTGAATGTTGAATGGTTCCTGTACTATGTAAAAGAGTGTTGAGTAGTCGTTAAGACTAGAAAAGCACTATATTATAACAATCCATTTACATTTTTACATTTACCTCGGAACAATCCAGCAAATAGACGGTACCCTAGGTGCGTTATCTGGAACAGATGATTTAACACTACTGCGCATTTTACACACGGTTTAGGGTTTACGCTGAGGGAAGATTATTACGTTTTGAACGGTATGCATCCCCACTAACTTGGAAAGGGTTTTAATACAGCGTGTCCGAGGAATATAGCGTCTTCTTTTTTTCTTTTTTTAATACAGCATCTCCTACAGCGGCCAGCGAGGTGTCAGAGGCAGAGGGACTGCAGCTTCACTAACGTTAGCTTCTTGTCTTATCAGGGGTCTGATAAACAGTAAATTCTATCAAAGGCAGAACGCTATTTTCCGATAAACTCTGTCATATTTCACGGAACCTGCGTGAGTGCGGTTTTCATGTTCCAGTTTTTCAGCCTCAGAGGGGAAAGAGAGAGTGGCAGATTGTTTGCCTAAAGTTAATAAAGTAGCCGGCTGTGCAGAGCCGTCTATAATTACAACTTTATGACAAACAGCTGCTCTATATATATATATATATATATATATATATATATATATATATATATATATATATATATATATATATATATATATATATATATATTGCAGAAACCTTGCAATTGTGTGTGGTGCTGATGTTGCGCAATGTAAATAATGCGGCGCCAGTGATTTTGACTGGCATAAAATTGGCTTATGTTAGACTGACTGGCAGGTCACGGTCATGACCGACAATGTAAAAATTGGCCAATTCTGGTCACTAGCCGGTCAATCGGTGCATCTCTAAAAAGTATCATGTGCTTGCATGCATATTAGAAATCCTCTGATCTGTGACGCATATATTGCAAGTTTCCAATCTGTTTTCAGTGAGAACTACTGAGAAACTGTCACAGATGTAAATAGATGAAACAGATGGAGAATGTTTTACGCCAAGTATAAGACAAAAGCAGAGCATTTGGATTTTTAAATCTCAGCAAAGCATAGTCAAAAGATCGTTTCTCACTTCCATTTATCTAGCAAAAAGAAGAAACATTTGCTGGGTCCAGCATCTCAAATGTGAGAAATTATTTTACCAAAACAAATTTAAAAATTTAAATTATGAAAATTGATATTTAATGCAATACATGTAAAAAAGTCAGGGAATCACTAAAGTCTATAGGACTAATCATTGGGGGACCATACATGTCTGTACAAAATAATTTCAATTCAACACAAAGTAGTTGAGATATTTCAGTCTAGACACCAAAAGGGTGAACGGACCAGCCTAACATAACAGTGCGCAGACTTCACTCCAATTGATTGCAAAATGATTTTATATTAACAACATGTCAAGTCTTCTTAGATTGTCTTGTCAGTTGGATGGACACATTATCATGTCAAAGTTTAATGCCGTGTTGTAACCAGCTCGTTCTATAAATAAGGCCAAATAAATCTTGGGTGTCCTCAAAGTTTAATGCCTCATTTTAATCATAAAAAGGAGTTGAGCAGTTACGTCTTCTATGAACTTCATGTTCTCTTAACTCTTTCTTTAGCCTGTACTGTTTGGACAATTGAGAATTGTGGTTTCTTTTGTGATTCAGGGTTCCTTGGTCTCAGATGAGGAAGCAGTACTTCAGCTCCGGCATCAATAAGCGCTCACTGGATTCCATCGAGAGGGCAGCCTTCTTTGTAACCTTGGACGATGAAGAGCAGGGCATGAAGGGAGAGGACCCAGCAGGGAACTTGGACCGCTACGCCAAGTCCATACTGCATGGGAAATGTTATGATAGGTGAGGAGGACAAACAGGAAAGAAACTAGATAGGTGTTGAGAAACCATTTGGGGCCTTGAGATTGCAACCAGAGATGTTATCTCGTTCCACTGGTATCGCTTCATCTCTTTTGGCTGCTTTTGATTTCCAAAATAACACAGAAATTATCAATTTTTCTCACTAATCAATCTACAACTCCTTTTTATATGCCTGAAGATAATTTAATAAAGGAAATTGAAACTTAAGATTAATTGAAATATTGGCAGCCAGGCACTTCGACACTTTAAGCAAGTGGCAGCTATGGATGTTCATATTGTTACGTTCGTAGCTTGTCTCTTGCTGTTTTTGGAACTTTTTGGCACAGCTACAGGAAACTCATCAATCAAAGCCCCCCTCTCAACGACGGCCCTGTTGTTCTACACCCGGGATCAGCTGTTAGCCCTGCGCCACACACCCCTTCTTTGTGCGGAGCGGCAGGAGATTCCAAAGGAGTTACGGAGAAGGAGAAGAGGGAGCAGAGCGGGTGTGAAGCGCAGGGAGCGGAAAAGACGGTATAAACCATGTTTACCGTCTGTCATCATGGGGAACGTTAGATCTCTCTCCAACAAGATGGAAGAGCTGATGGCGCTGACTCAGCTGCAGAGGGAGTACCGGGAATGCAGCCTTATGTGTTTCACCGAGACGTGGCTGTGTGAACTTTCTCCCGACTCACACGTCACCCTGGATGGTTTTAAACTTTTGCGAGCGGACAGGAAAGCAACGGAGAGCGGTAAGAAGAAAGTAGGGGGGATCGCTGTGTTTGTGAACGATAGGTGGTGCCACCCGGGACACATCAGTGTGAAGGAGCAACTCTGTACCAGAGACTTGGAGCTGTTAGCTGTTAGCATGCGGCCATACGACCTCAGAGACTGCTTTGAAATTACACACTGGGAAGCACTCTGCAGCCCCCACGGCACCGACATTGACAGTATGACACAATGCATCACAGACTATATAAACTTCTGTGTGGAGAACACTGTGCCCTCCAAGTTGGTCTAGTGTTTTCCCAACAACAAACCCTGGGTGACCTCTGACATTAAAGCTCTGCTAAATGAGATGAAGAGGGTCTTTGCATCAGGAGACAGAGAGGAGCTGCGCAGAGTCCAGAAGGAACTCAGGCTCAGGATCAGGAGGGGGAAGGTCATCTACGGGAGAAAATTAGAAAAGAGTCTGGAACAGAACAACGACAGGGACGTCTGGAGAGGGCTGCAGAACATCTCCAGCTACGGCAAAGGTGTGGGGAGAAACCAAGCCAGCGGAGACAAGGGCTGATGAGCTGAATCTGTTTTTTAACAGATTTGACTCTGCCTCCTCGCCCCCCTCTTCACACCCCCCAGCCCTCTCTTTCACACCTTTCACACCTCCCCTGGCCTACTCCCCCCCCCCCTCCCCTCCTCAGCCTGCCACCTTCAGCGACCCTCAACAATAAGCCCACCAGCCCGCTCCTCCCCCCTTGCCCCACTCATCAGTTCACCACCCCCCTCTCCCCCTCCCTGAAACTCTCACCTCCCGCCATCCCCACACCCCAGTCATCCTTCACCCCTTCTCCATGACAGATGATCAGGTGAGAAGTCAACTCAAGAAAATCAAGGCAAGGAAGGCCCCGGGCCCGGACGGCATCAGCCCAAGTCTCCTCAGGGACTGTGCTGACCAGCTCTGTGGTGTGCTCAGGCACTTATTCAACCTGAGCCTGGTGAAGGTCCCAGCCCTGTGGAAGACCTCCTGTGTGTTCCCGGTACCAAAGTCACCGCGCCCCAGAGAGCCAAACCATTTTAGGCCTGTTGCCCTGACTTCTCACCTGATAAAGACCATGGAGAGGATCATCCTGCGTCACCTTCGACCCCTGGTGGGCACACAGCTGGACCCCCTGCAGTTTGCTTACCAGCCTGGGAATGGGGTGGACGCCGCAGTAATCTACCTGCTGCACATATCGCTGCTCCACCTGGAGGACAGCGGGAGCACTGTGAGTCATGTTTTTTAACTTCTCCAGTGCTTTTAACACCATCCAGACTTCGCTGCTCAAAGTGAAGATGGAGAGTGCCGGAGAGGACCAACACCTGGCTGCATGGACTACGGACTACCTCACCAACAGACCACAGTATGTGAGGCTCCATCACTGTGTGTCTGATGTGGTGCACTGCACAGGTTCCCCTCAGGGTACGGTGCTCTCCCCCTTCCTTTTCACCCTCTAAACCTCTGACTTCACGCACAACACCACCCACTGCCACATCCAAAAGTTCTCCGATGACACAGCCGTTGTTGGTTGTGTTTCTGAGGGGAACGATCTGGAATACAGGTCTGTTATCAAGGACTTTGTCAGCTGGTGTGAGCTCAACCAGCTTCAGCTTAACACCAGCAAGACAAAGGAGATGATCGTCGACTTCAGGAGGAAAACATCCCCTTTCTCACCGGTGAGCATCCAGGGATCGGACATCGAGGTTGTGGAGAGTAGAGGATGACACGGGAGTGGATTTTCACTCCGGTCCCGTCCCACTCCCATAGAAAGAAATCTTGTCCCGTCCCACTCCCAGACCAAAGTTTAAAAACTAATACCATCCCGCTCCTGGTAAATTGAGTCCCACTCCCATCCCGCTCCTGTTTAAACTGACTCACGCTCCTGTACCGCTCCCATTTATTTTTTTCTTCAATTAGTGTTTAGTTAATACATGGAATTTGATTTAATCTGCTCAACGAAGCGATGCTTGGCTGATTCTTTCCCGAATTTGCCTTGCAAGTGTGCCTCTTCAGACCGCTCGTCCCTCGTCACTTGACTAAGACTAAGCATGTCTTACAAGCAGCGTACATCGTGCTATCACCGTCACATTCTACTCTCATAAACTTAATTAATATTTCAGACTTTCCGACCAGTTCTGTGAACTTAATAGACATGTCATTACATCTGACTTTGCGCTGTAAATCATTTTTGCCACATCGACTTCTCCGCGGCTGTTAGCTCCCTCCATCACTGCTCTTTGAATTACGGCGGTAAGCCGTTACAAAAGCACTGATGGCTTCTGGGACGGCTGGGTTGTGTAGTTATTTTTTAATTGCGTTACATTGTAGGTGTATTAAAAGGAAACTACAAAATGGTGCATTTACTTTTTTTTGCATTTAGGTGCATTTAGATTTTTTTGTCGTCTTTGCTATTGGTTGATTCCCGCTCCCGTCTGCTCCCGTTAACCATTTATCCTACCGTCCAAATCCGTGATTAATAGTAAATATGACTCCCATCCTGCAGGAATCCCACGGGAATCCCGTGACCCATGGGAATTCCCAAAAAATGTCAGCCTCTAGTGGAGAGCTACAGATTCCTGGGTGTTCACCTAAACAATAAACTGAACTGGACTGATAACACCCATGCACTTTACAAGATGGGCCAGAGTCGCCTCCATCTGCTGAGGAGACTCAGGTCCTTTGGAGTGTGCAGGACTCTCCTCTTTCTACGACTCTGTGGTGGCCTCTGCCATCCTTTATGCTGTGGCCTGCTGGAGACAACCGGGACAGGAGCAGACTCAATAGACTGATCAGGAGAGCAAGCTCTGTCCTGGACTGTCCTCTGGACCCCGTAGAGAAAGTAGGGGAGAGAAGGATGTTAGCCAAGCTGACATCCATCATGGACAACACCTCCCACCCCCTACATGACACTGTGGGGTCCCTGAGCAGCTCCTTCAGCAGCAGACTGATGCACCCACGATGTAAGAAGGAGAGGTACCGCAGGTCCTTCATCCCGGCCTCTGTCAGACTCTCCAACACCTGCACTACCTGACAATGTTGTAGTTTATGTTCCTTTTTTTTCCTCTCCCATCTACACCACACACTTTCTGTTTATCTTTATTATCGGTTTTTATATTATTTTATTACAAGTACTTACTTTTCAATATTTACGGTCACAGGTTAATACAATTTATATTGTGCTACCAACTCTTGCTTTGTTACTCTAATTACACATTCAATTTAATTTTAACGTCACTTACACCGCAATATTGTTTCTTTCTTGTATCATGGCCGCACTTTAAAATACCTTTATTTGACGCCATTTTGCTTACTTTCAGTCTACCATATAATTATTGTCTATTGTTTGTCTGTATTTCTTGTGTGTTTACTTGTTTGTGTGTTGTTTGCTGCTGCTGTAATAAGAAAATGTCCCCGTTGTGGGATAAATAAAGTATAATCTAATCTAAAACATTGTGTTTTTAGAAAAATACCCACATTGGCAGAATTATCCCAAAAGTATTTATGGCAGGATTCCCCTTAAACGCCAGTGTAGAGTTGTGGAAGTGAAAGCATTATGTCATTGTGAGCATGTTGATGCATCAAAAGATGTCATGCCTTGTGCGGCTGCTAATCTGCACAAGTTGTTGAGAAATTGTCATTGTTAAAATCCATTGCAGCCAACCAATGCAAGATCTTATCTACCTATTCAGTCTATAGGGAGCAATGCTTTCTCCCTTTTGTTTGTAGCAGTGTTAAATTGTATTTGGAAAAAATGTTGACTTGCACATAAAATTTTTTTAATTCAGATATAACGTTAGTGTTTGAATAACTTAATACACATTTCTTTATTAATTTCTTAAATCCCTAGCTGTTTTTCTTTTGTACATACAGGTAATATTTTCTCACATTTCAGCCACATCTCCATCTTTCTCATGTCGTCCCTCAGGTGGTTTGATAAATCTTTCTCCATTGTGATTTACAAGAACGGAAAAAGTGGACTAAATGCTGAGCACTCCTGGGCTGATGCACCGACAGTGGCTCACCTTTGGGAGGTGGGTGTTCAA
>JABXJD010000168.1:1255000-1321649 GCA_013375575.1 Percina caprodes | reverse complement strand
CATTTCTGAGAATACAGCTATTAGAAGGTAATAAATGAAGTCGAAGCTACTCTGACAGCTAATAAACTTTAGCTGTCTCATGAAGTTTCCATCTAAGCTCCTATAACTCACGATGCAGTTAGGAAACAAGAATGAGCTGACTAATAATAACAAGCATTTTGGCTCGGTGGATGTCTATTATAAAGCCATGTTAAAACTATTTCCCACCCTTCCAATTTCCAGCTGCAGCCCAAGACCTCACAATGCCATGTGGTTCTCACTCCCGCTTTCTTATTGTTCATCAGGCGTGACACAGGAAAATCATTTTGTTTTCACAGTAGGCCAAGGCGAGAAGAGGGAGATTAGCCAACGTCAGCCAACATATTTATAAAACAAAAAGGTCACAGTTAAATAGTAACTTCAGCATTCGAAAAATAGATTTGACTTTAGGGTCTGTGTAACAGTGTTGTCGTATCTGTGATAATTCAACCGGATACCTATCAGTATGAGTGTAAAAATTCTGCAATACATCAAAATCTTTGCCTTACAGATTGGGCTAATTGAAACATTTAGCTCTTCCTCCACAATATCAAATTATTTGGTTTTACCCTCCTTTGTTTCAGTTGCGCTGTGGCAAGGGCAGTTTCCTGGGCACAGGTTAATTTGAGATGTGACCATCTTTTCCGTATATGCTGTTACATGTTATGTCTCTTTCATCTGAACAGAAAAACCGAAAGGAGATATCTTGTTATTGGGAGAACCAGGCAGCCGGCTGCCAAAAGCCACACTGCGCCTTCTTCCATGAAAAGCCCCTACATCGATGGCATCTTTGTCCCACCTGATAAAAGTGAGTGGGCTTTTCTTTAGCAAACACACTAAGAATTGAAATGTGCAAAGTTTAAGACTGTTAGATCCAATGCTGTAATTCTCCCAGGTCTAAGCAGAAAGAGGAACAGCCCCATGAGGAGCCGTCCCCCGCCACCTGCTCCCCCCCGCAGCCAATCCCCAGCTCAGAGGAATCATCAAGACAGAGAACCAGGAGCCAGTACCTAGCCCCACCCACCCACCAGTGGTGATCAATCCAGCAGATGATGATGAGGATGAAGATGGTGAGCAGGATTTGAACTCAAAATGACTACATTGTCTCTTCTAATCTTAATTTTGAGCCAATATCTTCCTTGTGATCTTTAGCACTAGCATGTCTTTATGTTTTCCAGATCAGTACTCAGAGGAGGGAGAGGATGGAAAAGTTGGCTCTTCTCCTAGAAAACTAGCCAAATCAGGTGAGACTGGTCAGAGACTTAAACATCATTGGTCATAATGTGTCACCAAACCTGTACTACACAAAACTCCTGAATACTCTTTATGGAGTGATTTTTGTTTTTATGGGCAAATGTTGTGTCTTGACAGATGACTCACTGAACTTTGGAGTGAGCACCCTGGAGGAGATCCGGCTGAGGAAGGCCCTGAAGGCCAGCATGAAGAGAGCTGGTTACCCAATCCAGAGTGCTGATACGTCAGCCAATGGAGAGAAAGAAAACATCCAGTCATTCTTTCGACCACCCCTCTACGGGGAGGGAGATGGTAAAAACCAGGAGTTTGTCAGATTGTCAGAATAGCAGGGAGTTGATACCCAACTCTGCATCATTCCTACTGCCAGATTAACTCATTTGGTGTTATCTCTTTCAGTCTGATGATATTGTGGAATATAATTTTGGAAGATTGTGTTAATTGATAAATTTGCTCAACATCAATACGGCTAGCTAGTGCTTTACTGTAATGCAGCCTTTAAAACCAGGAAAAGACAACACTTGTCATATCAGGATATTACGAAATCCAAAATGTAAGGCCTGATATCGATTTAATATCAATATATTGCCCAGCCCTACTGCTAGCATAATCATTGTATGTATGATATGTTTATAGGCATATGCCTGGGGTCTAAGTAAATCCAGAAAATGGACCGTTAGCTTGACTGCTGTTGCTACAGCATTGTTTGGACTAAACAAACGTAATTGGCACTGATTCATTTCAGGCCTTATTACTGAAATATTCTGCTTGTGGTTGCATGGAAATGGCATCTTACTTGGCTCTGATAAGATGAAGCTATCTGTTCGCAATATTGCTCTCTTAAAAACTAGAAATAAATGTTATTGTTGAATGGCTAAAAAAATAACTTGAATTAACTGATAGAATTGTAACCAACTTTCAGTCCTAATGAGAAGTAAAATCATTATTTCCCTGTTCTCAACCAGCACCTGTTCCCTCTTTCAACCAAGGCCCGCTTGTCTTTGAAGAAACTGGGAGACCACGAGGCAGTGTGGCTGAAAGGCTTGGAAGGAAGATGCCCAACACTGGTACATTTCTCTTTGTCTTACCTTATAACCAGACGTAGTGCCAGTGATGATAAAGACAGTCTTAATTTTACGGATTAGAAGCTAATGACTTGTTCTTGCCGTAGATGTGAACATTGTAAAAGGTGTCCCACTGAGACGGAGTCTGGCTGGCCGTCTGGGCCGAGTTGTGGATGAGGAAGAGCCAATAATGCCCCCTCAGAAAGGTGACAATCAGAACACATCAAAAACTAGTTAATTGGTCACCGAACACCACCTCAAAATCATCAAATAGGGCTGCACAATTAAATGCAATATTTTTGAAATTACAATATGGTCTAGTGCAATATCCAAAATGCATGTGCCATATTTGTGAGGTGTCCCGGCATACATATCATATCCTACAGACTTAAGAAAACAAGTGTGTTTGGAACAGATTCTTGTAAATGTCAAACTATAATTATTAAAAAAAAAATTTTTTAATATTGTTCAAGGAAAATTAGAATGATTAAAAAATGATCATTCCACGCATGGGTAGCTCAACTGGTAGAGCGTGCGCCCATATACAGAGGTTTACCCTTTGACGCAGCGGCTGCGGGTTTGACTCCCCCCACCCCTTTCGTGTCTTCAGCTGTCTTATAAATAAAGGCTTAAAATGCCTCTCCAAAAAATTATCATTTCCTACAATATCGTGAATCATATCGTAATTGCGTTACCAGTCAAAATTGGTCACTGTTATCCACCTTCAAAAATTATAAATTAAGAAGACATCTGTGTTGCACTAGCATTTCTTTTTTTTTTTTTTTTTATTCTTTTTTTTTTTTCAATAATCTTAAGGTGGGAAGGACAATCGTTACTGTTTTGATGTGTGAAGTGTTGAATGAAAAATGTCCTTAACTTTTTCTTTCTTCTACAGCTTTCAAACCTATTAAGGAAAGACTCGGACTGCCTCGGTCTGTTGCCTCCGCTGAACCAGGTACAATTCTGACGGAGGCTGTCACTGTCCATTATTTTGTCTGGAAAGATATGAATCACGCATGTTGATTAAAACATTGTTTATCGTTGTCCTGAACCTTCCAAACAGTTGTGGCCAACACTGAGTTAAAGAGAGCACCTGAGCAGATTCGCATCAAAACCCTGGAGGAGATTAGACAGGAGAAGGCAGCAAAGTCTCAGAGCCAGAAAGATGAATCTTCAGCTGTGGCTTCAGAAGTAATCACCACCAAAACTACCAAGGGTGTCAAGCGAGCCATCACCATCAAAGACAAGTCCATTAGCCACATCAAAATGTCCTCGGAGATCCTCTGTGCCAAGAAGAAAAGGCAGGAGGAACCGGAACACAACCCCAGCCCTAAGAAATCCAAGCAAACTGTGGAGAAAGTTCCAGGCAAGAGCCAGGCAGAGTCTGACCCAGTGAGTCCTGATCCTGAGGCTACAAACGTGGGGGAGGTTAGAGTAAAGACCCTGGAGGAGATCCGCAAGGAGAAGGCAGCAAAGATTCTGGCTCAGTCGGCCCCGGAGGGCAAAGACAAGAAGAGCTCTGATACGGAGGTGAACGACGTTAAGAAGCCTCGCCTACTGCGCATCACGAAACTGACTCCCCAAAGTAAGACGGCCCTTACATTTCTATGGTTTTGTTCCCTGTGTGTTGACACAAGGAATGTCACGGTTGTAATTAGAGATGTGCCTAAAATGCTGGTTTCGGGAAGTACTGGAGTTCATGCACCGATGCAAAACCACATAATAAAGAGAGAATGAAAATCTACGTTAAAGTAGTTTATGTTCTTTTTCTGTTATAACTGACTGTCAAACTGGATGATAAAAGAAAGTTCTGTGGTGTTCATAGTTTGGGTTTGTTCATGTTTCACAAGAGTTTAACCGGAGCCAGACAAACAACAGATGCGGGGATAGCAGTATACAGCTGTTAAAAAGTATATGACACGCTGGTATTGGATCAGTATTCATATCGGTCGATACACAAGTTCAGGTATCGGAATAAGTATCAAGAAGCAAAAATGGTATTGGACAATCCCTAGTTGTAAATATCTTTCAGATTGAATTAAATTTAAAAATTTTATATGCCACTAGTGTAGGGTCGGGCGATATGGACTAAAAATCATCTCTATACAGGGTCCATACGTTTTGAAAAAACCTGGTAAGGTTATGGAACGAAAGAGGCTGAGCTCGCCACATCATCCCTGCCGACTGAGGTTTCACTGGGTTATTGGCGCAAAGCCGTTTTTGCCCAATAAGCCTTTTTGTCTGAAATCTGTGAGGCCAAAATGAACCAAACAATACATGCAACTACTAATCCGTACGCATTTTGAGTTGCAAATTCGATGCGCCTCGTCATTGCATACCGAGCAATAAACCTGTCTATTGTGAAGAAGATTGGACGAATGGTTCTCGGGAATAGACAGACCGGCCGGATCAATAGATACACACACACACAGTCCTTCAATCCTTCAATGTTGAATTTTTAGTAGGGCTAGGCCAATTATCGGCCTTGGACAATTATGGGGCCTTGTTTTTGCAGATTATCTGTATAGTAATTTTATTTACCTGTTAAGTGATAAAGTGAATGAATTAAAGTCTCATTCATTCAATAATTGCTTAAAGCATTTAAACAAAGTTTTGTGGTGGAGTTTGTTACATTCCAAAATCTTAATTTTGACTTAAAAGCTTTTCATTTTCATTGTAAATGCATATCACTTCCATAAATCGGTTATCTGTTTCATTAACTACTAATAATTGGCATCAGCCTTGAAAAAACAGTATCGGCAGTAATCTCAATCAATTTTTAACATGAAATTTATTTTGAACTTGGCAGGCAACATCACAGCAACGAACAGTGCTGAAGTGACAGAGAAGCCACTGAAAACTCCTACTGCTGCTCCTGAGGTAAAGTCTAAGATACTGCAGTGTTGGCTGTGGTTGCTTGTTATTCTGTGGACTCTGTGTGATGGCCGTTTCCCTGTATCTTTTAGCCCAGTGCTGCCACCAGTAACAATGTCAAGGTGAAGACCTTTGAGGAGATCATGCAGGAGAAACGTCTTCGCAAGCAGGAGATGGAGGAGCAGGCCAAAGCCTCGGCTGAAACGGAGCCTTCTCCGAAACCAGCCGAAGAAGTAACCCTGAAGAGGAAGGTTCCTGCTAGAGTCAGTTTTACATGCCCAGGCTCCTCATCACCTTCCTCCACCCTGCTGGCGCCTGACTCTACCCCTTCCACCCAAAAACGTATCCCCCTTAAATCCAAGGCTGCTTCCCCTGTGAACAGCACTGCTTCTGGTACAAGAGGTGCTGCTGTTCCAGCTGCGAGCTCTTCTCGACTGGAGGCTGAGCCCATTTCCGACTCCCAGAGCCCCAGCGGCTCGGGGGAGGTCACAGACAAAAACACAAAGAGTTCCACCGCACTGTCGGCAGCCAAGCAGGCCAGAGCAGCTCCTCGAGGTCCTGCTGCAGGGGTCCGTAATTCTGATAAAGCATTGAACAATAATCAGAAGAAATCCCCAGAACACACTGCAGACACCAAAGGTATTGCGTCTTTCATTTGCTTACTTGCTTTTGCAACCCATGTTTCTGTTTGAGCATAGGAAACCCACCTTATTCCTGGATAGGCAGGGGAAAGCTTAGAGCTGGGCATTATATCAATATCGTGATATGAGACTAGATATCGTCTTAGATTTTTGATATTGTTATATGGCATAAGTGTTTTTTCCTGGTTTTAAAGGCTGCATTACAGTAAAGTGATGTCATTTTCTGAACTTAACAGTTCAGAAAATGTTGTAACTGTTGTATTATTTGCCTTTACCCACTTAGTCATTATATCCACATTACTGATTATTGCAGACACCTGTTTTCTTTACAAATGTCATGTGAAGAAAAATGTTTTTTTTTTACTTTAAGTGGGCATAGGTTTCAGTGAAGCCTGATGGTTTGGCCATGTATACATGTTACAGGGTTTGTACGTATACATGTGTCCCAATCTCTCAGCACAGGAAAGAACAATGAAGCGCTTCCTGTCTTCCACTATAAGTATCATTAAAACTTTGCCTTGCTTTCAGTGAGGCCCAAGCTGAACGTGAAGCCGTCTGTGGTGAAGCCAGCAGTGCAGGTGAAG
Organism: Percina caprodes; assembly: GCA_013375575.1. Taxonomy (NCBI): domain Eukaryota; kingdom Metazoa; phylum Chordata; class Actinopteri; order Perciformes; family Percidae; genus Percina; species Percina caprodes. The sequence goes on along the minus strand of JABXJD010000168.1, from coordinate 1,315,217 downwards.
CCAGGCCAGAAGAGGAGGGGAGCAGAGCGATCAGCTGTTGCTGCTGTTAAACCTCTGAACAGCGCCTCCACAGTGCTGGAGGATCCACAGCAGGAGACGCCATGCAGAGACCGACAGGTTAGTCGGCACCACTGGCCAGTCGTAGTCATTCTATATTTCCACCAGCCGGTCTAGAGCATGCACAAAGACCTTGTCAAATGTATCTTAGATTAGTTTGATGTGGCACATTTCATCTTTCTTTTGATATTTCCATGTTTTTCCTCATTTGTGTATTTTTTTAAATTTACCTTATTTATATTTATTTCTAATACTTTCTGGAAGTATTTTACACACCCTCCTAGTGTTGTAGATTTTCCATTAATCACATTTTATTTATGCATTTCTACTTAACTTCACACATTGTCATGTTTTGTTAAATTGTTTAATATGCCCATTTACATCATAACATCTTTCCCTTTTTTATATTGTCTCCGGTAATGACATTTGTCATCTACCCTTAAATGTAAACTGCAGATGAAGTATCATAGGGAATGTAAACAATCTAGTGCTGTTAATGACCTTTGTTAACTTTTGTTCTATTGTCAGGAGTCCCCGGCCTCCAAGGCAGAGGCTCAGCTGAGCTCTGCTGTTCCTCAAAGTCCCAGCACGCTGCTGGACTCCTCCGGCTCCAGCCCACCGGGAGAGGAGCTCCAGACTGTCCCTGTCTTCAAACGGAGCAAAGAAACCAAGCCGACTGTCAGTGTTGCTGCGGCCAGAGAGGCCTGCACAGTCCCCCAAAGGTAAAGGTCCACAGAGAGCTTAAAACTTCCACTTAAAGTTTTAACATGAACACTAACTTCTTAGTTATGTCAGACTTAACCAAGCCAAAATCTGTGGAGTGTGATGAATTCATTCAGGCCAAATTAAAGGAACAATTTAACGTTACACAACTTGTTTAACTGTAAGTAAGAAATGTTATTACAGGATACCACCAACACAATGCTGCCTTGGTATTGTTTGACGCTAGAATGGGAACTTAAATATTTTGTGTCTCCTCAAGTGAAGGTCGGAAATTCTGATTAAGAGCAAACCGTCTTTCTTACACAAAATGTCCCATTTATTTAACAAAAATGTCTGAAATCCAGAGGACCTTTGCCAACCTTTCCGCCGTAAGTGGAGTTTGATATTCAAGCCAGGGGGTGCAAAAACCTCATTGTAGCAGCTGAGACTTGGGTGCACAGCATGAGCACATATGGACGTAACTCTACACCCGCCACCTTCACCAGCCAGCTCCAAACATGTGAGCGAGGCCTCTCCACTTTACTGTTTTAAACAAAATCGAATAAAATCTACACAAAACACGCAATCAATTAGTAAACTGACTTTATATAGGCCTACATGGCATTTGGGAAACCTTTTATTGCAACGCTAGCACGGCAAGATGTCCTGGCTATTGCAACAGTAACTTTCTTTTTTTTTCTTTATTTTTTTTTTCTTTTGGTGTGCTGCATATGTCTGCAATGGTCTCAGGGGAGAGCTAATAGTCACTTGTCACATAACCCACCCTGAAAAATATATTTTTTACTAAAGCACTATATGAAATTTAGATGTATTTTAGTTTTCTGTTATTAAAAATATTTCTTTTTTTTATTTATTAACTATTTGGTCATGCCAGTCAATAATTATTCCATTAATTTTTGAAACAATGCTTTCCACACAACTTTGCGTCCTAGCTGCCTATTATTATTATTATTATTATTATTATTATTATTATTATTATTATTATTTTCTTAATAGCAAGTGACCCAAGAGTAAAACTCCTGTATACGTTTCAGCCCAGTCCTGAAGACTCCCACTCAGCCCAAGTCACGGAGACTGAGCTCAGCCGCATCACGCTCCGTCTCCACCTCCAGTGCTGCTGCCTCGTCCTCCGCTGTGGACGACTTCGAGGAGCTGATCAATCAGTTCACCGACGACCATCTGGAGGGGGACGTGGATCCTGGCATGGAAGAAGACGACCTGCTCCAGGAACTGTCAAAGATGATTGGCAGCTGAGGGCTCCGTCCAGCACAATCAGCACCCCGCCCCCAAACAACCTTGTCGAGTAAACACCGTCAGCCACTAGTACCATGGAGCGTTTTAAAGATATTTTCTTATTTAAGCCTAAGAGTCATGTTTGTTTTTCTTGTTAGACATCCTGCTCTTTGTTCATTTCCTTCCCGTGTGATCATCTGCTCACCCCAAGGGTTATTCTGCGGGGCTTATTTTTTCAATTTTATTATGTATGTTCATGAAAATGTAAAAAGCTTTTGGTGCTGTGAGATGTTAAGAACATTATCATTTTGTCAGGAATCCTAGAAGACATTAAATCTTGGGAAAGATGAATTAGTCATTTTAGAGGGAAGTCCTATCTGTGTACTGTGTATGCAAAGGGAAGTATAGAAATAATTAATACTGCTGTACTTACAGAAGCCGGCCCCCAACTGCCTGTGTTTTTGTTTTTATGTCTGAGTGGACAAAGACTGCTGTTGCCCAGCTAGTTCCCAAATTATAGATCATGAAATTTCAATCTATCATTTTTAATTTAACAAGGACCCTGTCAACAAAGCTCAGGTCAGAGCCTGAGAGGAAGTTACTATGAAGCTAATCGGACATGTTATTGTCGCGATCGTTTTAGCCATCAGGGGTATGTAGTTTTATAGATTTTCCACTCAGTGCAACTTCTACCAGTGGCCGTTCCTTAGTGTTTTTATAATGCTTTGCAGGAAATGTACTTTTTTTTTTTTTTTTAACCAGTTCTTATATTCAGTGGGCATACTTTGAAGTCTAGTCTGGAATAAACGTGCAAGTGCTCTCTGGGCTTTGTTAATGAACACCTCAGGGACTGTTTTTATGTTCCTGATATGATCGACAAACACTGTATTTGAATTCAACAATGCTGTCTTTAGTTGTCTTGCTCTCTTTGGTGTTAGCATTGGTTTATCCATGTGGTCTGAGAAAAAAACTTTTTTGTTCTTAACATGTGTTTGCTCTGTCCTGACCCTTTTCCACAAGCTTGCTATTCAAAGGGACTTGTACATATTACTGTGTAAATAAAAAGTGCTTTTAACGACCAGCTGGATCAATAATTGATTTAAAATGGAACTCCGACATTATTTTTTGCCCTGTTTGGGGATCAACATCAGGTGCTGATCCATTAAAGTAATGTGTAACTGGTGACTTCTTTTTATTCAACCCATCTCGGAGATCTTCAACAGCGGTTCCCGGACCCCTTGGGGCTCCTCAGAGTTAATGCATATTGGGGGGCACCAAATTGTTAAAGGTCTCTTTTATTTTTATTTTTTTTTAAACATTAGTATGTGTTCCCCCAGCTTTCCTTTGGTCCCCCAAGTGGCTAGAAATTGTAAGCGTAAACCAAACCCTGGATATCGTGCTCTGCCTTGGTGAAAATGAAATCTCAGGGCCAAGGTGGAATCTTGGTTACCTCCCCTTTCTCTGCTTTGCCCGCCCAAAGAATATGGTCCACCCATGAGAGAGACCTCATGGCTTTCAAACAAGCAAAGTGGTAGTTGTTCAAGGCCACACCCCCAGCCTCCACCTTGTCGACTTCCCCCTCTCCTCAAAAGCTACAGACTCAGAAATGGCACATACTAAGGACAGCTCATTGTGGGACTGGCTCTAGTGGCTGTAATTCTGCACCAAGGCTGAATTTTGGGAAACAGACTTGAGATACAGTATTAGGGGACAGCTAAGGTATACACTCAACTATAGGATTATTAGGAACACCATACTAATACTGTGTTTGACCCCCTTTTGCCTTCAGAACTGCCTTAATTCTACGTGGCATTGATTCAACAAGGTGCTGAAAGCATTCTTTAGAAATGTTGGCCCATATTGATTGGATAGCATCTTGCAGTTGATGGAGATTTGTGGGATGCACATCCAGGGCACGAAGCTCCCGTACCACCACATCCCAAAGATGCTCTATTGGGTTGAGATCTGGTGACTGGGGGCCATTTTAGTACAGTGAACTCATTGTCATGTTCAAGAAACCAATTTGAAATGATTCGAGCTTTGTGACATGGTGCATTATCCTGGTGGAAGTAGCCATCAGAGGATGGGTACATGGTGGCCATAAAGGGATGGACATGGTCAGAAACAATGCTCGGTTAGGTCGTGGCATTTAAACCATGCCCAATTGGCACTAAGGGGCCTAAAGTGTGCCAAGAAAACATCCCCCACACCATTACACCACCACCACCAGACTGCACAGTGGTAACAAGGCATGATGGATCCATGTTCTCATTCTGTTTACACCAAATTCTGACTCTACCATCTGAATGTCTTAACAGAAATTGAGACTCATCAGACCAGGAAACATTTTTCCAGTCTTCAACTGTCCAATTTTGGTGAGCTCTTGCAAATTGTCGCCTCTTTTTCCTATTTGTAGTGGAGATGAGTGGTGCCTGGTGGGGTCTTCTGCTGTTGTAGCCCATCCGCCTCAAGGTTGTGCGTGTTGTGGCTTCACAAATGCTTTGCTGCATACCTCGGTTGTAACAGTGGTTATTTCAGTCAAAGTTGCTCTTCTATCAGCTTGAATCAATCGGCCCATTCTCCTCTGACCTCTACCATATATATATATATATATATATATATATATATATATATATATATATATATATATATATATATATATATACATACATACATATATAAAAAAACAACAAAAAAACCCTCTCACCCCTTATGGGGTGGTATGTGTCATCCTCAAGCTTGGGTCCTCTACCAGAGGCCTGGGAGTTTGAGGGTTCTGCGCAGTATCTTAGCTGTTCCTAGGACTGCACTCTTCTGGACAGAGACCTCTGATGTTTTACCTGGAATCTGCTGGAGCCACTCTCCCAGTTTGGGGGTCACAGCCCCCAGTGCTCCGATTACCACCGGCACCACTGTTGCTGTTACTTTCCACATCTTCTCTAGCTCCTCTTTCAGCCCTTGGTATTTCTCAAGCTTCTCGTGTTCCTTCTTCTTGATGTTGCTGTTGCTTGGGATCGCCACATCTATCACTACTGCCTTCTTCTGCCGTTTGATAATCAACACAATGTCTGGTTGGTTAGCCATCATATATATATATATATAGCCTGTAAAGCCTGTAGGTTTAAAAAAATTAATAGATTTTGAATACTCCTCACATTATTGGGAATAATGACCTTCTTTATGTTGTTTCACTTGTAATATACAGTACATGTGCTTATAAATGAACGCCCGAGCATTTGTAAAAAGCAGAAGTATCCCTTATGAATGTTTTGATGCCTAAGTACAATACATTTGTAAAACTGTAGTATTGAATTTGCAGTACTGTGTAGTCTAAGGTGACCAGATTTCTCAGACAAAATCCGGGGACATTTTCAGCTCAGATGCGTAAATACCTCCAAAACAGGTCATATTTTTATCTTTGTAAAACTTAAAACGGGGACACTGCCCCAGGGGAATCACAAGACCTAGAGCTGCACTGGGGCACAAGGGGGGTCCATGGGCATGCTCCCCTGTAAGAAAATGTTTCAAACAAAACGAGACTAGCTCGCCCCTCCCTCCTCCTCAGCCCCTCCCTCTGTTCGCTGATTATTTGGCCGGAGAAATCCCGCAAATATATATATATATATATATATATATATATATATATATATATATAAATATATATAAATATACCGCAAACCCAGACGGTGTGCTGAAGGAGAAGGAAAATTGAGCAAAAGTACGTAGGAGGTTGGAGCCAGGCTATCAATCTGGTGCACTTTGCAAAGAAATTCAGAGGTTAGACTTGATTGTTCTTATCAATGGATGGAAATATTTGTGCTGTAGCCTCAACTAGTTTGCACTTCAGAATTTTAACCATGCACACACATCTTCATATTTTTGCATTAATGTCACTAGGAAGCATACCAGTAAAAATATTTTTCATATTTGTAAGTGGGATATATATAAGTAAGTGAGATTGTCTGGAATCTGGCAATATAATAACCATTATGGTGGGATACACTGGCTAAGCAATTCACAAAATTATCTGTGCTGACATAACTAGTTTACATGAGAATACAATATAGTTTGGAGATCATGTAGAAAATTTGTTGCAATTTCAAAACCGGATTACTCGGGAACCGCTTGTTGTTCTGATGCATGTGTTGAGTGAAGCGTTTGAGGTATTTCACAGAGAGTAATGGGTGTGCAGAGATTTATGCATAATGTAAACATGATAACATTTCATGTAGGCCACATTCTCATTAGGGGCTGAGCCCCCCCTAAAGGTCTGATCCTAGGATCACCCCTGCTGCTACTTCATACACCTTCTGTTGTCATGTTTACTGAACTACATTTATGTGACAGCTTTTGCTTTATTGCTTCAGGCTTGTTTCTGCAACAGCTCATAGAGTATCGGATACATTAAAAACTATTGAGGAAGTATTTTCCCTTGACATTGACGCAGTATTAAACGAGATCGCTGCAGTCGGCAGCGGCGAAACAAGCAATGTAAGTTAATTGGATAATTGTCTAGTTTGTATTTACGTTCATAAAAGTGCTCGTTTTGCTACTGACAGACTCAGATTAATATTCTAAGTGTCTGACAACATTATGGAAAGGATTTCTAAGGAGGTCGACCTTTCTGTTAAAGATTAAGATCCTTTTTTAAAACATAAAATGTCCGCGAAATTGCGTTCGCTAAACCCACCAGACTCCATGTAAACAGTATTTTAGCATCGTAAAACACGGCTTCTAAAACCTCTCTGAGCAGCGCTGCTCTGGCTGTCTTGAGGCTGCGTGTGGAGGGTGTGCGACTATCGGCCACGTTTGGTCAGTGTTTTCTTTCTTTCATTCAAATTTCGGGTCTGTCAGTCACAGTGAAAACCGGGGACATTTCCGGGGACAGATCCAGCCGGGGACAGGTCACCAAAACCGGGGACTGTCCCCGGAAACCGGGGACGTCTGGTCACCCTAGTGTAGTCTCCTGTCCAGCAGGTGACGTTACACACCACCGGAGTCCCTCTGAACAGCACGCGGAAGCCGGAAGGCTTCCACTTCCGGGTTAGTGGATGTAAACAGAAGGACGTTCCGCCTGTCTATGGTTGAGTCAGTGAGAGGAAACCTGGAGGAAACATGACCAAACTGGAGCTGTTGAACGTCTTTCTGAACGACAGGCTCACCGCGGCCGCTGAAGAGATTTTCCGCGCCGTTAAAAACACGGTGGTGGAGTACCAGAGCGAAGTCCTGCGTTCCAAAGAGGAGAACGAGCGACTCAGACGGCTCCTCAATGTAGCCGTCCAACGCTTACTGCAACCAGGTGACCAGCCGCTACTGTCTGTGCTGCTCGCTCTGTTTACAAATGCGCTGAATGTCACGCCAAATCCCATTCAAAATATGGCCGTTTAACGGGGTAACTCTGTGTGATGGAACGTTAGCTAGCTAGCACTCCTAACAACTATACATTAGCTAGCCTACATCGAATTTATTTTAGTCAATATGATAGCATATTAAAACAGTTACGGAGCACAAAGCAACACTAAGATTAATAGTAGGCACAAAAGCCAAGATAAACATAGGCCAAGAAACAAGTGGAAGAAAAAGCCAATATTTTTGGGTTACAAGCTAGCTAGCTAGATAGCGCTAGCTAATCTCCCAGAAACTAACAGTGTTTTAGCTCTCTGCATGGTGCTTTGCTGATCACATACCTTAAGCTATCTCTATATATAGTTATCGAACCATACTCTTATATGTCTTTACATTTTAGATATACTATATAAAAGCATATCTCTTAGTCAAAATGATTTTCTCACTAGTCAGATATAACATTCTTACTTGTGGACATTTCAGATATAACTTTGTACAACTCCAATTTCAAATGTCAAAGTCAAACTGTATTTTAGAAATTAAAAAATACAGGATGCATATCTGGAATGGTTTTCCATTTTGGATATTAAATCATTGGCATCAGGGGTGTAGTGGTAAAAAAAGAGGTGGGTAAACTATAAATTCTGTGATCAGGTGGACCACGACCTACCAGTGTATCCTGATGTCATTTTAATGGTACCAAGGGGATCACTGGTTGTTCCCTCATAGGTCACACACTCACTATTCAATTCATATATTAATCTAAGTTCTTGTTAAAAAGGAATAATATGGTTGAAATCTGTTTGTCTCACCTCTTGTCATCTCTCCTCATCTCTACTCATCTCTATATCTCCTTTCTCTGTGCTCTCTACACCATTGTCTGTCTCACCTCAGTCTGTAAAATTAAGTTAAAATGTAGAAAAGATAGCAACACACCACATCCTGTCATGGAGCTGGTCACATTATAAGGCCTATAGGCTAACTCTTTCAGACAAACCATTAAAAGAAATTATTTAGCATGCATTCAAAGTTGAGGTATCCAGTCTAAATTCTATAGTCTATCTACACCTTTTAAGTTAATACTGTCTCTGTGCCAGTACCATTTCGAGAAGGGCAAGGGGAGGAGGAACTCCCCTGTCAACCATTTCAAATGGTAGTCAGTCAGAATAAACTAGCACAGTTATTTCTTTAAGGACTTTATGCCTGGGATTTGAAGCCATTTAGCATCATCCACAATTAGTTGTGAAGACATTGTACTCTAGATTGTGTTTTTTTGCTAAACTAATTATGAGAATTTAATCTCTATTTCAGGCTACACTGCAAACGCGGTTGGTTAGTAATAATATTATAACATTAACTAGCTGACTAGCAAAGGGAGCTTGTTGTCACTAACTTTCAGTGGCTTAAATACCAGAGAATGCATGAAATTACATCCAGTTATTTATCTGACAATATATCCTGAATGTTACTTGTAACATGGGCTAAAGGGAAAAGGTAGAGGTGACTTGCAACTTTGTGTCTGAAAGGGGACCCTAATCAACGCCGTGGCTTGTTGAGTCAGAGGTATGAATCTACAATAACCAAATTAACCTCACAACCATAAAAACAGCCTTTAGGTTTAACAGCCTATGAAACTAGTAATGAACAATATGAAACTAAAACAACAGAAGTTTAATTTAGAATAGCTCAGGAACGATATGCTATTTAGAGGTACTTTGGAGGTGGGTAAATGCTATTTCCGAATTTTGAGAGGTGCGTAAATAGCGTTTATGTGCGTTTAGCCTCCACTACATCCCTGATTGGCATTAAATGATTGTCTGGTAGCGTCGACATCTCTCAAATCAACACGTCTACAAACCCGGTCCAGAATAAAGTAACGTACTATAGTCTTACATTATCTGCTGGAGAAAGTGTCTCATATCTCTGTTTAAAACAGGGCATGTTGAAGGAATGACCTTCACTTCCTGTGATTCATCTCTCTTTAACAAATAGACGAATAGGTGAGAATGATGGAGAACTACAGATAGAGAGAGAGCCTGCTCATGTAAGAGCTCAAATCTAATCAGATGAATAGAGACCATGGTAAAGTTGGTTTTATATTGGACGTTGAATATTCAAAAAATCTATTATGCAGCCTGCCTTTTGGCCTATTCATGTCAAAACACTTTTGGTGAACTCAGCTAACTCACCTACAAATTGCACAAAGCTTATTTAAAAAACAAAAACAAAAAAAAAACTGATTTTATAAATGTTTTTATGTAAATGCTGTAAATCTATTATGCGGCTTGACCCCTCCTATCCATGTCAAAAGCTAACTTCCCCCACATTGCACAAAGCTGTGTGTGTGTGTGTGTGCGTGTGCGTGTGCGCGTGCGCGCATGCGTGGTAATCACAGGTGGAAAGAAATATTCAGTTCCTTTACTTAAGTACAAGTACTAATACCACACTGTAAAAATACTGTTTCAAGTAAAAGTCCTGCATTGAAAATATTACTTAAGTAAAAGTATCATCATGTACTTAAAGTATTAAAAGTAAAAGTGCAGTAAAATCCTCCCATTGTAGAAAGTTTAAAGGATCCAAACAGTTGTTTAATGGTCTCATCATTTCAGCTGGACTTGTAGGCCGTTATATTGTTGGCTGGTGTACTTTATAATCAAAACATCAGATTGTATAAACCACATGTGTTTTATGTGCAGAAATGTTAATGTGTAAAGTAACTAATAACTAAAGCTGTCAGATGAATGTAGTGGAGTAAAAAGTAGAATATCTCTCTGAAATGTAGCAGAGTAGAAGTAGAAAGTGGCATGAAAAGATCAGACTCAAGTAAAGTACCTCAACATTTGGACTTAAAGACAGTACTTGAGTAAATGGACTTAGTTACATTCAACCACTGATGGTACTAAAGCAACATTGTGTTTTTAGAACTGTAGTTGTAGAACTCCCACAACCCCCACTATCAGAACACAGACAGAGAAATAAATGATAAACCAACCAACCTTAAGTTCTGCAATGGTTTGGTACAGTCTAATGACAGTGTGTGTGTGAACAAGAAGACGTACATTTAATGAGCCCTAAAGCCGCGCACATGATATGTGATTTGCTTTCTGCGCATTGCTAGGTAGAGCTGGGCAATATATCAATATTAGAATGATATTGTGTTATTTGATTTTCTACATATCGCCCAGCCCTATCGCTAGGTAGGGTGCAGAACAAAGTGCAGTGCAGGTATTCAAGGTTAAATAATTTAAAGCTTTAGTGTGTAACTTTTTGATATTAATGAACATCCGTTACATTCAAGCCATTGCCAAGCGAGTTGCTACAAAGCTAATTAAGCCCTTTAGCTCCACACAACTTTCTCTGTATTTCCCAGTATGGCTATGTTCAGAAGATTGTGCTGTCATGTTTTTTTAATCCTCCGTGTCCTCCTTGGTTACAAACAACTGCGTTGAGGAGAGGTGGGGGTGGTGAGCAATCACGGGAGGCTTGTGTCATGTGGATGCAGCAACAGTTTGGTTGTCATCGCTTAATATTCCTTATAGGGGGCCAGGAACTACGCACTATAGCTTTAAACAAAGAGAACACAGAGTAAAGTTGGAGCATTGTTTCCATGGCATACTAAAAGATTAATAAAAACCTTGTAGTTCATTTTTGGGCATCCAACAGACACAGAAATACAGTATGTTTATTCATATACACCTAGCATGACTGTTGTGTTTGTAATCTTTCAGAATCACACTCTGTCCAGCCCCAGGAAGATGGTCCACCCTGTGAGTCTGAGTGGAGAAGCAGTGTGGAGCTGCTGCCACATATTAAAGAAGAACCCAAACTCGAGAGCATGCAGACAGATTGTTCACCCGAAGCAAGGGACTCAGAGGAAGGGAACTGTAGTCATGTCGAGCCACCACAGAGGTCACATCCTCCTCCAGCCCAAACTATGTGTAGCAGACAAAGTGTCTCCCCATCCCCGCCATCTTCCCCGGAGATTAAGACAGAGAGTGACGGAGAGGACAGCAGGGAACAGCAGCCAGCCAACCGCTTACCATCCTCCGTGACTGTTCATTCAAACTGCCAAGCGGTGCAAAGCGATTTTCGGGCCAGCACCGCAAAGAGTCACAGGACTCTGAAAACAGAGCAGCAAGGGAAAGGCTTAATTCGCTCAAATGGAAAACAAAGCGCACACTTACTGCAGGTCAAGAATGTCCGATCCCAGAGGCTGCCTCCGCCACGCTCCTCTCACCCAAGCCAGAGCATCCAGAGGTGGCACAGCTGTAAAGAGTGTGGAAAGGGCTTCAGCTTTGCCTGCCAGTTGGAGGTCCACATGCGCTGGCACACCAAGGAGAAGCCGTACAGCTGTGCAGTGTGCCGAAAGAGCTTCACCACTGTCAGCATGCTGAAGAGGCACCACCGTATCCACACAGGGGAAAAGCCCTTCCGCTGTCATGTCTGCGGGAAATGCTTCAACCAGTCAGCACACCTCAACACCCACTTCAGGCTGCACACCAGAGAGAGGGCCAGCTGGAGCCGAGCAACACACTCCAAGTGAACAAAGACTCCACCGGAAACTAACCCAACATCTGTAAAATGCTTTAACTGGCCTAATACCAGGTTCAAACTGTGTACAATAATAGTGGTTGACTGTGTGTTTTGTCTGTTGTGGAGTAAAGTGTGGTACATTAAGATTTCTGATTCACTGATTGTGTTGTTGAAGACTCTTAAAGGTCCCATGACATGGTGCTCTTTGGATGCTTTTATATAGACCCCTGTATCTGAAGTCTTTTTATATGGACCTTTGTGGTTCCTTAATACTGTATCTGAAGTCTCTTTATATGGACCTTAGTGGTCCCCTAATACTGTATCTGAATCTTCCCCAAAATTCAGCCTTGGTGCAGAATTACAGCCACTAGAGCCAGTCCTACAATGAGCTTTCCTAAGTATGTGCCATTACTGAGTCTGTAGCTAGTGAGGAGGAGAAGGAGTGTGGTCTTGAGCAACTGCCACTTTGCTCGTTTGAAAGCCATGATGTCTCTCTCTCTCATGGGTGGACCAAATTCTCTGGGCGGTCGAAGCAGAGAAAGGGGAGGTAACCTTGCCCCTTATGACCTCGTAAGGGTCAATTGCCCCATCTGATCGGCCCATCTGAGCTTTCATTTTCTCAAAGGCAGAGCAGGATACCCAGGGCTCGGTTTACACCTATCACAATTTCTAGCCACCGGGGGACCATAGGCAGGCTTGGGGAACTCATATTAGTGTTAAAATCTCATAAAGTGAATTTTCCATGCCATGGGACCTTTAAAGGAATTAAATAGACAATTTTGTGATGTTTGACCTGACAGTTTCCTATCTGAGGGCCTGTGTTTACAGACAGCAGTGTTCAGCAACTTTGGGCAGATGTGCCACCATTGGCACACTAGCAATATGTGTGTAAAGTTTTTTTTTGTGGAAATGTTCCAATCTCAAATTACCTCTTTTAAAGCTGTTGGCAGTAGCACATTCACAGTGGTTTGATTGCATTTTTTCCCCATCCCCATTCCGCAAATATGAAAATAAAATAACTGCCTGAGGGGGCTCGGTAGATGATGGCAGGACTTATGCTGATATAACACTGATAAACATGAACATGGCTGACCAGAGTTTTGCCCACCCGCGGGTTTTATTTCTATGACACAATATTGAAGCTTGGTGTAAGTTCAGTTAGGAAGACTATCTTATGTTACTCATTCCTTCTCATTCCCCAATCTCTCTCCTGCTGATTACGGGTGTCCAGACACAGTTTTTAGCCCGTAAGTTACGACTTTAAGTCACGACTCACAACTTGGTAGCGATCCAGGCAAAGTCACAAGAAACTCTTCTTGCTAGCGTTGCCGTTAGCTGACGGCGTTGCCTGGAACGCAGCATTACTCTTTGAGTTAAACCAACCAGAGTTAGCGACAGTCTCCATCAGCCAATCACATCTTTGCTGTCAATATTTAAATGTTCTCCTCTCTCCGTTGCTGTCAGCCCTCATTTCAGTGTGACTCGTCGCGACCATCCTCCCCCACGTAACTTCTTGGCAAGTCCCGCCCCAGGAAGAAGCTCGAGTGGTTGGGGTTAGGCATTGACCTCGAGTGGTTAAGGTTAGGATAGCCGATTGGTCTGGGGATAGGACCTGAATAAATCAGGGTTCTTTACTGTGCCTAAGCATTGACGCCTGTAGTAGAGTGTGAATGCTATCGAAATGCGGGTCTTGCCTAGAAGTTGCGTTGGTTCCATAATCCTTCCTCATCTCCAGCGCTATACTTCAGCCTCTTCTCATCCAATCAGATCTCAGGTTCCTCTTCAGTCATCACTGCCAGTGTCTAGACTCCATCGGGGGTTTCCTTCATCCTTTTATTCCATCATATTTAAAGGGGGTAACCCTTTAAAATATGATGATGCAACAATGGCTTTCTAATCTAACAATAAAAAAAAAAAGGCGTTGCTCAGAAAAAAACTTCCATGTGCAGGGTTTCCCCCAGAAAAGTTGTTTAGCCCTGTGGCAAGTGTCTTTTATAGGGCGAGGGCTTGGCTGGGGCCAATCATAGACTGATGGCAGCATTAATGTAAAACCCAATCATGGAGGGAATCTCAAAATTGAAAATACAAAAAAAAGCTATAAGAGAGATACTGTTACCACTACATTAAGTCAGAGCTAAAAGCTAACTGGAGATTTGAAAATATACAGTAACTATGTCTAAGTTTCCAACCGAGCCGCTTCACTGTAACTGTAGTTTAAAAAACGTCTTAAAAGTACATAAAAAAATAATTCGCAGTGGCTTAGGCCTGGTAGGGGGGCAACATAGGCCCTGTGGGCCACCAGGCTTGCAATGCACGATGGGAAGCCCTGCATGTGGACACAGCACCTAAGGTGTATAGACACAGTGGTAGCCACAGCTGTACAAGACTGCATCATGGCCGACAGCACGAGCAAAGCGACAATAGGATGGGTTGTAGGTCATTTAGAAATAAAAAATGAAAGCAAATGCACCCAACACGGAAATATTAGAACTACATGTGCCCTGACCGATGAGGACGACAGCCCTCGCAGGCTTCCCACCCACAACAACTGACCACACACCTGTCTTACAGCAGACATTTTGACTTGTCGTAGCAAGAAGTGCACAGATGTAACTAATAACTAATAATATCTCATGTTGGCATTAAGGTAAGTGAAGTAAAGATAGTGAGTCAGCATGCACAGTACCACAGCTGAAACTGGCCTACGTGAAAAACACCCATTATATTTATATTATGGCAAGTCAAGTCCACATATTTTACTGTACTGCAAGAAAAGACAGTGTGTTTATTTGCACCACCAAGGAAGTTATTGACAAATATAATGACGGTGAAAATGGGATAGGACTGTATCAACTGAGTAAAGGTTACTGTGTACAAGTTGGAAATTTTCATTTTATGTTAAAAGTATTCATTTTTATCTGATATTTTTTTTTCTAAAAGTGACATTTAAGTATGCACTTAAATACTAATCAGCTCTAAACCTAAACTAAATTATAACTCATTTGAAAGTCTTGTTCTTAGTCTTTCACACCCAAGTTGGAAATCACTGCAACAAGTTCTATTTGTTATAGTGTACCGAGCACCTGGTCCATACTCTGAATTCTAATCCGAATTTGCTGAGTTCTTGTCAAATGTAGTGCTAAAAACGGACAAAGTTGTTATTGTAGGAGATTTTAATATTCATGTGGACGATGAGAATGATAGCCTTAGTACTGCGTTTATCTCTCTATTAGATTCTATTGGCTTCTCTCAAAGTGTTCATAAACCGACTCACCGTTTTAACCACACCCTCGATCTTGTTCTGGTATATGGTGTTGAAATTGAATATTTAATAGTGTTCCCACAGAATCCCTTTCTATCTGACCACTGTTTGATAACTTTTGAGTTTATACTACTGAACTACACGCCAGTAGGCAAAACCTTCTATACAAGATGTCTATCTGATAGTGCTGTAGCTAAATTTAAGGATGTGATCCCATTAGCATTTAATTCATTACCAAATCACAAAGTAACGGAGGACTCCTATGCTATTAGTCCCTCCCAAATTGATCATTTTGTTGATAGTGCAGCAGGCTCACTGCGAACGACACTCGACTCTGTTGCCCCTCTAAAAAAGAAGATAATAAAACAAAGACGGTTAGCTCCATGGTATAACACTGAAACTCGCAAATTAAAGCAAATATCACGAAAACTTGAGAAGATTTGGCGTTCCACTAAACTGGAAAATTCTCGTTTTATCTGGCAAGATAGTCTTAAAACTTATAGGAAGGCCCTCCGTAATGCCAGAGCAGCGTACTACTCGTCATTAATAGAGGAAAATAGGAACAACCCCAGGTTTCTTTTTAGTACTGTAGCCAGGCTAACGGAAGGTCACAGCTCTACTGAGCCAAGTATTCCCATAGCTCTTAGTAGTAATGACTTTATGAGATTCTTCAATGATAAAATTATAACTATTAGAAGCAAAATTCACCAAGACCTGCCTTTAACTGGCACTGACTTATCTCTAAACTCAAGAAACTCAGAAACAGCTCTAAAAAAAACCAGATATATGTTTAGACTGCTTTGCTTCACTTAATCTTTATCAATTTAATTCAATTATTTCTTCATCTAAACCATCAACCTGCCTCTTAGACCCCATCCCGACTAGGCTACTTAAAGAAGTTTTACCCTTAGTCAACACTTCTCTACTAGATATAACCAATCTGTCTTTATTAACAGGCTATGTACCACAGCACTTTAAAGTAGCTGTAATTAAACCTCTTCTGAAAAAGCCCAACCTTGATCCAGATGTTTTAGCCAACTATAGACCTATATCCAACCTTCCATTTCTCTCTAAGATTCTTGAGAAAGTAGTCGCCAAACAGCTGTGTGACTTTCTGCATAGCAACAGCTTATATGAGGATTTTCAGTCAGGATTTAGAGTTAATCATAGCACAGAGACAGCACTTGTGAAAATTACTAATGACCTCCTAATTGCATCAGACTTGTCTCTGTACTGGTGTTATTAGATCTTAGTGCAGCATTTGATACCATTGACCATCATATCTTATTACAGAGACTGGAACATTTTATTGGCATTAAAGGGACTGCTCTGTGTCTTATTTATCAGATCGATCTCAGTTTGTTCATGTTAACGATGAATCCTATGTGCACGCCAAAGTTAGTCATGGAGTCCCACAAGGATCTGTGCTCGGTCCAATCCTGTTCACTTTATATATGCTTCCTTTAGGCAATATTATTAGGAAGCACTCCATAAACTTTCATTGTTATGCAGATGATACTCAATTATATCTATCGATCAAGCCGGATGAAACTAGTCAGTTAGCTAAACTTCAAATGTGCCTTCAGGATATTAAAACCTGGATGAGCTGTAATTTTCTAATGTTAAACTCAGATAAAACTAAAGTTATTGCTCTGGGGCCCAAGCACCTCCGTGACGCATTATCCAAAGAGATAGTTACTCTGGATGGCATCACCCTGGCCTCCAGCACCATTGTGAGGAATCTTTGATCAGGACATGTCCTTTAATTCCCACATTAAGCAAATTTCAAGGATCGCCTTTTTTCACCTACGTAATATTGCAAAAATCAGGAATATCCTGTCTAAAAATGATGCAGAAAAACTAGTCCATGCATTTGTTACTTCTAGGCTTGATTACTGCAATTCTTTATTATCAGGATGCTCGAAAAAGTCCATAAAGACTCTTCAGCTGGTCCAGAATGCTGCAGCACGTGTTCTGACAGGAACCAGGAAAAGAGATCACATCTCTCCTGTTTTAGCTTCTCTGCATTGGCTTCCTGTAAAATCCAGAATAGAATTTAAAATCCTTCTTCTCACCTACAAAGCTCTTCATGGTCAGGCACCATCTTATCTTAAAGAGCTCATAGTACCTTACAACCCTACAAGAGCACTGCGCTCCCAGAATGCAGGGTTACTGGTGGTTCCTAGAGTCTCTAAAAGTAGAACGGGAGCCAGAGCGTTCAGCTATCAGGCTCCTCTCCTGTGGAACCAGGTTCCAGTTTGGGTTCAGGAGGCAGACACCGTCTCCACATTTAAGAGTAGGCTTAAGACTTTCCTCTTTGATAAAGTTTATAGTTAGGGCTAGCTCAGGAGAGTCCTGAACCATCCATTAGTTACGCCGCTATAGGCAAAGAGATAACTGTTGTTGTGATTAAGAACTATATAAATAAAATTGAATTCTCTCTCTCTCTCTCTCTCTCGTCCACCTCCTGTAGACAGAGGGATGATCTCTCTCTCGCGCTCTCTCTCCCTCTCCCCATCTCCTCTAGACAGAGGGATGGTATCTCTCTCTCTCACTCTCTTTCTTTCTCTCATATCCACCTCCTCTAGACAGAGGGATGGTTATGTCTCTCTCTCTCTTTCTCTCTCTCTCTCCCTCTCTTGTCCACCTCCTCTAGACAGAGGGATGGATCTCTCTCTCTCTTCCCATCTCCTTTAGACAGAGGGATGGGATCCGGTTGGCTCCTCTCTTTACCCTGTCTCTCTTAGTTATGCTGTAATAGTTTAGACTGCTGGGGGACTTCCTTTGACACACCGAGTTCCTCTCTCCTCTATCTTTCTATCTTTCCATTTGTGTGCATCCATGTCCCAGAAATGCTTGTTACTAACCTAGCTCTGGGGAGTAATTCCCCGGAGTCCTTATGTTCTTTTCCCCCCAGCATGTTTCCTTGGATCAGGGAGGCTCCAAAATCATGGTAGCAGCTGTTGCCATGGTCCCGCTACACGTCCTGCGATGCCGTGTTCATCCTGCTACGCTCTGCTGTGCCCTGCTACGTCCTGCTGTGCCTTGTAATGCCGCACAGTCCCCTGCTATCCCATGAACTACTACAAAGAACTACTACAAACTATTTTTTGTGACTGTTATTGCCACTCTTCATTCTTACCCCAACCAGTCGTCAGACACCGCCTACCAAGAGCCTGGGTCTGTCCGAGGTTTCTGCCTAAAAGGAAGTTTTTCCTCGCCACTGTCGCACTGTTGCTTGCTCTGGAGGGAACTACTAGAACTGTTGGGTCCTTGTAAATTCTGGAGTGTGGTCTAGACCTACTCTATCTGGAAAGTGTCTCGAGATAACGTTTGTTATGAATTGATACTATAAATAAAATTGAATTGAATTGAAGAATACTCAATAACACTTCTTCTGGAGGTGGACTTCAATATAAGACTTAGAGCTGAACATTGTGATATTTGAAGCAGAAGTATAAGCGACCAAATGTACGGAAGCAGAAAAAGTCAAAATAATTAAGATGCTAAATGCTAAAGCCAGTAATTTCTCCTTTTGAAATTTCTGTTCCTTGACAGAATTACTGGTTGTGTTTTGGCCTGTGTGTTGTTACCAACGGCCCAGTTTGAAAGCCAGGCTGGGTTACCAGATAGCCCATACATATAACTGTAAAAACGTAATGTTAGTGCAGCCATGAAAGCAGCAAATAAATGAACGAGATTAACAGAGATAGATTTTACCTGACCTACAGTTGCATTGACAAAGCCGTTATAAACCCAGGCTAAATATTGGAGATGTGTTTGAAAGATGGAGACAGCTTTAAGCCCAAAAGGACGCAGATATAGCTAACTTAATTGAAGCATTAGTTTCAGGCTAATTAGTCAGAAAGTGAAGTGATCCGGTCCCATGGCATGAAAATTTCGCTTTGAGGTGATCTGGAATCTTGCCCCCTATGAGGTCATACAAAGCAAGGTTACCTCCCCTTTCTCTGCTTTGCCTGCCCAGAGAATTTGGCCTATCCATGAGTGAGAGACATCATGGCTTTCAGACGAGCAAAGTGGCAGTTGGTCAAGGCCACTACAGTATTAGGGGACCACTAAGGTCTATATAAAAGAGACTTCAGATACAGTATTAGGGGACCGCTAATGTCTATATAAAAGAGACTTCAGATACAGTATTAGGGGACCACTAAGGTCTATATAAAAGAGACTTCAGATACAGTATTAGGGGACCGCTAATGTCTATATAAAAGAGACTTCAGATACAGTATTAGGGGACCACTAAGGTCTATATAAAAGAGACTTCAGATACAGTATTAGGGGACCACTAAGGTCTATATAAAAGAGACTTCAGATACAGTATTAGGGTACCACTAAGGTCTATATAAAAGAGACTTCAGATACAGTATTAGGGGACCACTAAGGTCTATATAAAAGAGACTTCAGATACAGTATTAGGGGACCACTAAGGTCTATATAAAAGCATCCAAAGAGCACCATGTCATAGAACCTTTAAGCCAAGAAAGTGTGTCTGTGAGTCGGGTTGAAAGGGCCGTGAGTTTACAGTGTTTAGCGATTGTTGCCATAATATTAAGGTTATATTATTATTATTATTATTATTATTATTATTATTATTATTATTATTATTATTATTATTATTATATATAATAAGGTTGTGGTGTTTTTAACGTTGCTGATGTTGGCATCCGATTCGCAGCTTTCAATTCGGTTAAGGGGAAATTTAGTCTTAAAAACACATTTTCACATTTGTGAAAACTTTGTTCTATTTGTGAAAATGCAATAAAGGTGGATTTCCCTGTTCTCTTTCATATGTAGACCACATTGGACAAGGTCCAAAACCACTATACCTAGACTTGTAAATCAGGACAAAATTATCATAGAGAGGCTAACGATTGAGGCTAACTGTTTCGGATTTGTGAAAACTTATTCTATTTGTGAAAATGCAATAAAGGAATAATTACCTTATTCTAATGTGTTGCATGTGGTATACATATGAACAGGGAAATCTCCCTTTATTGCACTTTCACAAAGTGGTTTTGGATCTGGACCTGGTCTAATGTGGTCCATCAGAAGTAGAAAATGCAATCATATACATAATTTACATAATATATGCTTAAACAAGCAAAGAGTCCACCCTCATTACATTCAGACCACAGGAATCCTCGTTCTTGGCAGGCCCCCCATCCAAACCACCTGCTAGCCAACCCCTGGCTACGTGTGGTTCGTGTGCACGCGCCTACACAACCGGGAATGCGCTCTTGCACAGACCAGAGAGAACAGCTGAAGGAGGGGAAGTGTGTATGAGAGAGAGAGAGAGAGAGAGAGAGAGAGAGAGAGAGAGAGAGAGAGACCGGCTGCACCGCATTGACAGGAAACACGGAGTCAGATCTCCGGTAACGCCGACAGCACGGAGGAGGAGGCGGATAGTTTTGTGACGCCGCTGCGGAGTTGACGGTGCCCGGTGCAGCAGAGGGGAGAGGAGCGGCGGACCAGCGCAGGTAAGCGGACACTTTCTACTCTCTATTGGGATGCTCTGGAGCTCCTATCGCACTGACGCATCGGGTGGTGTCCCGGTCCTGGGTGATGATGAGAACCGAGTCTGTATGTGAAAAATGACACCAGGACAGACCGCAGCTCCGGTCCCGTCCGGGAGATTCGGTCCGCTATTTGCCCACCTCAATGCAGTGTTTTCCGGGCACCCGGTGGCCAGTGCACACGGGCCCCGCCTCTCCCTGCGCATCTTCTGGATGATGCTGCGGTTTCGTGTTTTTTTTTTTTTCTGCTGCGCAAACCGCAAATAAAGGTAGCCTATAAAGTCCAGGAGAAATGACCGAGCCGGCCTCTCTGCAGAGGCCCGTGTGTGTGTGTGTGTGTGATGTGTGATGTGTGGAGTGTCATGAAGTGTCATTGCAGAGGACGGGCTGTCAAGTTGGGCTTGTTTGGTTAGGCCCCGGGTGAGTCAGGTCTGGCTCTCAGCGCTGGAAGTGGATCAGAGCACGTCTGAATGTGAGGGAGGCCTCCAGAAAACACAGCATTTATAGCCCATGATATCACCCAATGGACGAAACAACAAGTGTATTCCTGCAGTATTATTATAGCGACTTGTGTGTTTTCCTGTGCTAGGACATTACACGGTGACCTTGTTGTAGCCTCCTCATGGTAGGCTGTCTTATTTTGTGTGATCTCATAAAGTATTACAGACTATACCATAACTGAGTCCTAATTAGTCCCACACAGTATATGTGCATTCAGCTGCGAGTTTAAATCTCCTATAGGTAGCGTATTGGTAATATTGGGTGTCAGCAGTAGCTCTATGTAACAGTCATAATGTTTCCACAGGGTATCATCAATAGTGAGCTCCTAGTTTTCATTGACTAGCATACTCTTATATTGTGTTACTTTTGGGAAGTGTGTATTAATAAGTGGTGTGGTAAACATACTGTGTCATGCATCGGCTTCATCTCCCACAAACCAAATTCTTTTACAACTTATGTTTGAAATTGTCTTTGTTGCTAGGCTGTTGAGATCCTTTAGGTACCGATGCCACATGAATACTCAATTACAAGTTAAAGTCCTTTACAGTACAATGGAAGTACAGTAGTACAGCAGTACAATTAGCAAAATATACTAACAAATATATTGAAAGTACTAATCATGACTTGTGACTCCTTACAGAGTGTTTTAATATCATATTATTTATATTGTTGGATTATGAATACTGATTGATTAACATGTAAGGGGTCTAGCTAGTTGAGCTGGAGCTAACTTTTAGCTTCTTAATGAACTGGTGGGTAGTTTAATCTATAAAGTCTATAAAATAATAAATGACACAGTGTGTCATTTATTATTCATAAGCTTACCACATGTTTTGTATAAATCCATAACAAGACTACCGTCGCTGTCAAATAAATGTTAAGAGTACATTACCCTCTAAAATGTACTGGAGTACAATAATAACATAGCTCTGAATTATTTAGGTAAAGTACAAGTACCTAAAGTACAAAAACTGTACTTAAGAACAGTAGGCGAGTAAATTTACTTTCCACGTTTACTTAGCATCACTGATGTTGTACAAATTGAACATATGAAAAATGTGATTACTTTTAAGTGACTTGGGGACATTTTGTCATCCCACTAAATGTAGTGCTTATCTTTGAATGGGTTGATGAGATAAAAACGTCCTCCTATTACAAGATTTTGATATTCCTACAGTATTCCAATATAGGGGCTGTGGCTTGTGTGTGTTTCGCTCTGACTTTGTTACTGTATAGAAAGCTTTTGCTTATTGACTGTTGTAATGAGAGCCTAATGCATGTACCCAGCCAGGGGAAGAGGAGAATGCATGTGAGCATTTATAACAGAGACATGGGTGAACTTATTTTCCCAACAGAGGCCATTAGAAGTGCAGCATGAAGCATTCATACGCCTTCTTTGCATAAAAAAGGACTTCAAACTTTTAGACCACTAACTGACCTCACTTATTAATCTACCAAAATGACATTCCTGATTTTAAAGGTCCCATGACATGCTACTCTTTAGATGCTTTTATATAGGCCTTAGTGGTCCCCTAAAACTGTATCTGAAGTCTCTTTTATATAGACCTTAGTGGTCCCCTAAAACTGTATCTGAAGTCTCTTTTATATAGACCTTAGTGGTCCCCTAAAACTGTATCTGAAGTGTGTTTCCCAAAATCCAGCCTTGGTGCAGAATTACAGCCACTAGAGCCAGTCCCACAATGAGCTTTCCTTAGTATATGCCATTTCTGAGTCTGAGGAGGAGGGGGCAAGGTGGAAGCTAGGGATGTGGCCTTGACCAACTGCCACTTTGCTCATTTGAAAGCCATGATGTCTCTCTCTCATTGGTGGGCCAAATTCTCTGGGGGGGCAAAGCAGAGAAAGGGGAGGTGACCTTGCCCCTTATGACCTCGTAAGGGGCAATCGGCCCATCTGATCGGCCCATCTGAGCTTTCATTTTCATAAAGGCAGAGCAGGATACCCAGGGCTCGGTTTACACCTATCACCATTTCTAGCCCCGAGGGACCAGGCAGGTTAGGGGGGCGCATATTAATGTAAAAAAAAGTAATAAAGTGACATTTTCATGCCATGAGACCTTTAACAGCTCACCTACAATATAAACACATAAAAGCAATGCGTTAGGGAAACTCTGCTACTTCAGTAGCTTTTTCATTCATTTTATATTTGTCAAGCAATTCTGATTCTATTATGTTTACATTCTTGTCTTCATAGTCATAGTTGATATTTAATAATAAGCTATTGCAGTGTTCAATCCCTGTACTCTTTTGCACTACCACCATTGCACACAGTCTACCATAGCACCTCTAACTCTAACTCTAACTCTAACTCTAACTCTAACTCTAACTCTAACTCTAACTCTAACTCTAACTCTAATTCTAACTCTAACTCTAACTCTGCCATTTGCAATGCAACAAACTATAGTTTAATGGCTACTATATGCTAGTTGGTTTAAGGCATAATCAGAAGCTCATTTGCATTTTTGCCTCATTTGTCTCTTTAATTTCCAAAAGGAACAGCCTTTGGATATATGGGAATATACAATCTGAAAGAACAAAATGCAGTGAGCCTTAACCACACACCAGGAAGATATGTAGAGGAGTCAGTTTGGCAGTGAGTTAGCTTTGAGGCTGCTGCTGCTGCTGCTGCTGCGGAGGAGGAGGAGGAGGAAGAGGAGGAGGAGGAGGAGGCGGCGGCGGAGGAGGAGGAGGAGGAGGAGGACAGAAAAGGTAAAGTTGGCAGTTCAGCATTATTCTCATAACAGGGCAAGTCACAAAACTCTTAATCATAGCACACACACACACACACACACACACACACACACACACACACACACACACACACACACACACACACACACACACACACACACACACACACACACACCATTAATAGTGCCCCATAGTTTGATCCCTGGCCCCTGCAGTCTGAACTGCAATCTGAGCTTGTATGGTGGCCTCGGCTGTATGTGGGTGGGGTGAATGCTGCCTGCCTGTGTGTTGCTTAGACTAAAAGCAGTCCATTTACCAAACAATGCCACCATCACCATGATTATCAACACAGTGTGGAAGTGAGATTGTGGCACATACAACTTCTCTCATTTAAGGTGGTTTATTATTAGCCTGGTCTTACCAGACTCTGGTACATTTCACGTCTGACCACTCTCCATTGACAAGTGTTAACTTCTACTCTGTTGAAGTGTAAAACTATTAGATCTGCCCAGAGCCACTCTGGATCTGTCATAACTAATCACTAATGTATGATTGTGACTTTGGATTAGCATCGCTAGCGTTCGCCTTAGCTAACTCCTTCACCACTAACGGAGCGAGCTGGAAAATCTAACTTTTCCCAATCCTTGTGGGGAGGAAGGCTACAACATCAAAGCCACCAAGAAAAGATTGTTCTTGCATGGGCGTTAACTTCTGGCATTGCCACAATGGACCAAGTGGCTGCGCTCGCATCTTTCTCCGCTGCCATACAAGCAAGAAATACAACTCAAACTAGCGCACAACTTCACCGTCATCATTCTCAGCCACTCCTTCTGTTCGCTGATTGGACGTCAAAAACTTTGGTTGAGAAAACCCAAGACTATACCGCGAACCCAGACGGAGTTCTGAAGTAAAATGAATATTGAATGGAAGTACGTAGGAGAGCGGAGCCAGGCTAGTTTATTATAGCTGGAATAATAAAACAAAGGATTACATGACACACACATTGATGTGGAGCACACTACATCACCCTGGAGCTCCGTAGACTGGCCCAGACAGTTGATTTTCTATCCTAGGGTGTCACTTGGGGCCAGGTTATACTCTTACAATTTATTAACCCCCTATGGGGAATTTACAATTTACACTCAGCCTTGAGATACACACATGCTCAGGTCCTATAAAGAGAAATGTCAGGGTGAGTGGGCTTCCAGTGCTGGACAAGTCTACATTTAGTACTTTGGGTACAAACAGGGACTTGAACCTGCAACCCTCCAGTCCCCAACCTAACTCCCTACAGACTGAGCTACCGCCACCCCAAGCTCCTTTGGCCCTTCCTGGTCCAAAGACTTCTTCAGCCGCCCTCTGAAAGAGGAGTGTACCTATAAGTCATGTAACTCTTACATGACTTCTCACATGACCACACTCATTAACAGCTGTTTCACAACCTATGTCTCTCATCATGTCTCTAGGTATTTTGTACTGTCCCATACTGATGTGACCTGTCAATATCAGCTCATCATGTCTTAACAGTAAGGGAAATGATCTAACAAGCTTAGACACATATTGCACAGAGCAGATCTAATCAAGCGTACTCACACACATTTGACATGAGCACAGTTACACTTTTTCCATACCTACACCCACATTTCCTAAAAACGTAACTTAGCAATGTCATTATCATATTACGGCACTTTAGGATGTTACAGTTTTTTTAGATTGCTTAACGACAGTGGGCACAACTGGAGTCACATTTGCAAAACTCTGACTACAGTCTGCACAGCAGCAGTTCATGTGGACCAAACTCTAGTTCCTTTTTCATTGCTAGAACACAGTTTTCAAAACTCTACACACTTAGCCCATGGCTTAACAACGGCCTGCACAACACTGTGGATCTACAGCACTTTGTTCAGATGCTACCACACTGCTGTTACAACTGTTAGCCACACATTCAAAACACAGTAGATTTCAGTCTGGTGTCTATCAAACACTGCTCGTTGCAATTTTAGCTGCAAGCCAAATCAGGTGTCTTGTTTTAGACTAGTTAGATCTAGTTAGACTAGACTAGGACAACCCGATGTTACAGATTTGGAACATTCTTTTTTTAATTTGATCCACAACGTTCCGTTTCCATGACTGCTGTCACCACCGGAAATTCTGCCCTATGTCCTTCTAATCGGCCAGATGTCTCTTTCTTTGTGTTGACGTTCTAACCTCCAGTGGAATTATGAGGACTATGGTTAAATGCTCCTCAGATCTCCAGATATTCAGACAGCTAACCAGACTATCCTCCAATCAGAGTTTTCTGTGCACGACTATAACAACTTTGAACGTACACGTTTCCCCAAAAGAAGTTCCTTCCTGATATTTTGCAGAGGCACCGTCAGGGGCTTTGTGCCGCCCAAGACGATTGTGATTAGTTTAAAGATTAAATTAGTTGGCTATGCAAGACTATGACCATACAGGCACAGTAGAGAGAAATAATGGCCACATTCTGAAGGAAATTAAGCAAAATACCAAATTTGTTTTGGCCTAGAATTTAGCCAGCTGCAAGGCATGTGGCAAAGAAGCATTCTTTTGGTCAAATCTTTGGTAGCCTTCCGTAGCCCACAATTCATTATGTGCCCATCAGTTTACCTTTCCAGGGAGTATTTGCAACTACCTTGTGATGAAACTGGAATAGTTTGCACATAAGAAGTTGACAAGAAGTGCTTGAATGCACCATTAGTTTTTACCTCTGTCAGGAGACTGCCTACACCCAGTTCCTGAATCTGAACACGGCCAGAAGAAGAAGGTGTTATGGAGGTTGATGCCAACATTACCTCGCTTGTTACGCCACTGAACCACATGTGGAACCACTAACAAACAACGTCTGGCAGACAAGAAAGATTTACTGACAGGAAGATGCATCATGAAGAAAAGAGTCAAAAATGCAAAAAGATGACCAACTAATGTTTAAATGACACGCTGTTAGATGATACAGATAAGCAGTTCCAGATATACAGTAAATATAGTATGTAGAAACAGTCAGATGAATTCCCTTTGGTTCTGACTGACTGCTATTGGCTTTCTAATTGAACACAGGCCACGGTGCTCTGGGATCTGCAGCTCTATCTACCAGAGCATGCCCGGCTTCTGAATGCAATATGTTTTTTCCACTATGAATTAAAGATGTCAGGGCAATCAGAACAACTTCCATGTTACCGTAAGGTGACCAGATTTCTCAGACAAAATCCGGGGACATTTTCAGCTCAGATGCGTAAATACCTCCAAAACAGGTCATATTTTTATCTTTGTAAAACTTAAAACGGGGACACTGCCCCAGGGGAATCACAAGACCTAGAGCTGCACTGGGGCACAAGGGGGGTCCATGGGCATGCTCCCCTGTAAGAAAATGTTTCAAACAAAACGAGACTAGCTCGCCCCTCCCTCCTCCTCAGCCCCTCCCTCTGTTCGCTGATTATTTGGCCGGAGAAATCCCGCAAATATATATATATATATATATATATATATAAATATATATAAATATACCGCAAACCCAGACGGTGTGCTGAAGGAGAAGGAAAATTGAGCAAAAGTACGTAGGAGGTTGGAGCCAGGCTATCAATCTGGTGCACTTTGCAAAGAAATTCAGAGGTTAGACTTGATTGTTCTTATCAATGGATGGAAATATTTGTGCTGTAGCCTCAACTAGTTTGCACTTCAGAATTTTAACCATGCACACACATCTTCATATTTTTGCATTAATGTCACTAGGAAGCATACCAGTAAAAATATTTTTCATATTTGTAAGTGGGATATATATAAGTAAGTGAGATTGTCTGGAATCTGGCAATATAATAACCATTATGGTGGGATACACTGGCTAAGCAATTCACAAAATTATCTGTGCTGACATAACTAGTTTACATGAGAATACAATATAGTTTGGAGATCATGTAGAAAATTTGTTGCAATTTCAAACCGGATTACTCGGGAACCGCTTGTTGTTCTGATGCATGTGTTGAGTGAAGCGTTTGAGGTATTTCACAGAGAGTAATGGGTGTGCAGAGATTTATGCATAATGTAAACATGATAACATTTCATGTAGGCCATATTCTCATTAGGGGCTGAGCCCCCCCTAAAGGTCTGATCCTAGGATCACCCCTGCTGCTACTTCATACACCTTCTGTTGTCATGTTTACTGAACTACATTTATGTGACAGCTTTTGCTTTATTGCTTCAGGCTTGTTTCTGCAACAGCTCATAGAGTATCGGATACATTAAAAACTATTGAGGAAGTATTTTCCCTTGACATTGACGCAGTATTTAACGAGATCGCTGCAGTCGGCAGCGGCGAAACAAGCAATGTAAGTTAATTGGATAATTGTCTAGTTTGTATTTACGTTCATAAAAGTGCTCGTTTTGCTACTGACAGACTCAGATTAATATTCTAAGTGTCTGACAACATTATGGAAAGGATTTCTAAGGAGGTCGACCTTTCTGTTAAAGATTAAGATCCTTTTTTAAAACATAAAATGTCCGCGAAATTGCGTTCGCTAAACCCACCAGACTCCATGTAAACAGTATTTTAGCATCGTAAAACACGGCTTCTAAAACCTCTCTGAGCAGCGCTGCTCTGGCTGTCTTGAGGCTGCGTGTGGAGGGTGTGCGACTATCGGCCACGTTTGGTCAGTGTTTTCTTTCTTTCATTCAAATTTCGGGTCTGTCAGTCACAGTGAAAACCGGGGACATTTCCGGGGACAGATCCAGCCGGGGACAGGTCACCAAAACCGGGGACTGTCCCCGGAAACCGGGGACGTCTGGTCACCCTATGTTACCGTGACCTGGAGCCAGGCCTTTTCTTTGGTGGGCTCCAGTTGGCTTGTGCCATCTGTCAGCAGGAGTTTCACAGTTGCTGGGTTCTGTGCTGAAACCGGTCTGATGGTTTATGAAGAAAGATGAACACAGACGCTTAAAAATGCACCAAACCCATAACCAGATGCAGAATGGTATGTGTGTCTACTGAGAAATCTGACCCTAGGGTGTCCTGTGCCAGCAGTTTGACTGACTTCCTCTGATGAATGACAGGAGAGGAAGCAGAAAGACACTGGAACGCTCTGGACACCCACTTTAAATATGTCAGGCTTACCCTGAGGCCAGTGGGTCTTGTACAGTTTTTTTTTTGCTGTTGGTAGGATACATTTCTCAATACTTAATACACTTTTTCAAAACACTTAACACAGTTCTCTTAACCAACTTTCAGCTCGGCACAGCAGTACATTAGGTAGTTTAGGCGCAAACTCTGTCAAGACTGACTGAGTACCTGCATCTGCAAACTAAACACCTAATGGTGTGTGTGTGTGTGTGTGTTTGTGTGTGTCTATAATAGTAGCACGGTTGAGGGCGCGTCGTAACTACCTTATGCCACTGCTGTGTGTACCTCATCTCGGAACAGAACAGCTGCTGTTCAAAAACACCTTCTCAACAAGTTCAATTCAACTTTATTTATAGTATCAAATCCTAACAACCGTTATCTCAAGACACTTTAGAGATAGAGTAGGTCTAGACCACACTCTATACTTAACAAAGACCCAACAATTCAAGTAATTCCCCCAAAAGCAAGCATTTAGTGTGACAGTGGCGAGGAAAAACTCCCTTTTAGGAAAAAACCTTGGACAGACCCAGGCTCTTGGTAGGTGGTGTCCAACAATGCCGGTTGGGGGTGTGATGAACACTGGCAATAATGGTCACAATAAAGATAATGGAACAGTGACTAGAAATAGTAGTTGTAGTTGTTCATGGCATAGCAGGGCACTGCACAGAATAGCATGGTGTAACAGGGCATAGCAGGACACGGAGCATGACCACCGGCACAGCTGCAGCCATGGTTTAGGTGCCACCCTAATCCAAGGAAACATGCTGGGTGACACAGATTTTTATTACGTTTATGTTGTTGTCCTATGACAGACAGCACAACAACCTGATAGCTAGTTCCGGGTTTTCTAGGAGGCATGGTAGTCCAGCAGGTTTGAGTTGGGCCTTTAAAAATGCATTATCCAACGGTCTTTTACATGACAAAGTTTGGTACTATTTGATAAAGAACATAGAAAAATATCTAATTAGCTATAATCCTGCAATCATTTCCCTATAGCTTCTTTCTGGAAACCTTGGGCTCCTGCTGAAAGTTTTTTTAATTAAACAATGCTGTAGTTCAGGGTTTTAGCCAGCAGATGCCAGTGTTATAACACTCAATACATGTTTCCTCCCTGCTTTCATAGACAAACACACAGCCAGGATGGCCATTCCTCATATTTTCTGAACGGTGTAGTGAAGTACATGAAGAACAACCATATCAGAGTGCCACATCTTGCTTCAGTCCAGGTCTCTAGAAACTAACATGTATACCGTACATAATATAAAAAGGGAGCAAACAGCACAGTTTACCATGAGCCTTTTGTGATCTGACTTTTATCCGATGTAAGGCATCAAACTATTTTTGTGTGCAGCTATGTACACACTGCTATGATTTAAGTTAAGGTGCATTAAAACAGTGAAGGTATATACATTTTGGCTGGTTCCACACAGTCTTGTGTGAAAGTATTATTACTATTACCCACCCAGCCAACCTGCCTGCTGCCCCCTCACAGCGAGGCAGAACTTATCACTCAACGAGGTCCTGACAAATCTTCCGCTGAAGGCTAAAAACACACACACACACAGACACACACATACACACACACACACACACACACACACACACACACACACACGCACACACACACACATATATATTCTTGAAGCTGCACTTTCATATGGCTCTCTGTAGTTTTGCCTATTTAAAACTAAAGTACTTGCACTTACAACTTGTTGTCTGGAGTTTGCAACTTCAGGGTCAAAAGCACTTAATTGGAAGTTGCTTTGGATTAAAGCGTCAGCTAAATGACATGTAATGTAATGTAATACTATTACCATATGTACTACATCAGTTTGTGTGTAACGGTGGTGTTCATGCTGTTTTAGAGGCTGATCCACCCTGACAGGTAAACACACTGAACACACCAATCCAAATTAGTTTGAATTATGTTACACATGGCACATATATAAATATCATCCTTTAAAAACCTTTATTAATCAAAGCTCCATACGAAGAGTACATAGTACACAGCAGGCAGCATGGCAGCAGCAGGCCGTATGGCTGCTTTCCCAGTGAAGCCCTATCCTGGCTTCCATCCAGTTTGATGGAGCAGCCAGTGCAGATGGGTCATAGCCAGGCCAGGTGGATTGTGGGTAAGATGGGGCGGTGCCCAGTGACGGGTAAATTAAATCTGCATTAGGGAAGCCCGCTGGCATCACTATGATCACCTGGCATAGTGTGTCTGTCTAGGTATTTGTGTGTGTGTTGCCTAGCACCTGGCATCAAATGTAGTCTGAGCGCAGGTCAGCATGCAGTCAGCCTTTGCCTGAGGGACACAGAGAGAACTGCTATGGAGTCATATGGAATCAGAGTATGTAGCTGGGTGGGTTTCCATGGAATCCACAGTTGCTGAATGAGTTTGTTTTTTTACAAATAAAAGCAGGTGGACTGCTCCAAGTACTTGTCTGTGTTGCTCCCACTATCTGGGCTTCCATCTCAGGAGAGATGCTTGAAACTGGAATTTCAACTGGAACTGGAAGGAATAAAACTCACAATGACGTGTGTCAAAAGGAAAATTACTAAAAATTAAGCCCAACTACAACCTTACTCAATGTGGTTCATCCAATTTTCAGGGCCCCATTGACTCCATTGACAGGGTTTGTGAATATCATGGATAATGGATAAGCCTACTATGATATCATATGCACACTGCTGTGCTGGACCAATTTAACAGCAGTTTTTTGGAATTCTGTATTTTCTGAGTCCAGCACCAACTTGACTGTGTTAGTGGCTCGCAGCTCTGGAAATCTTAGCATTTAATATCTACATACTGTGTATATTGTATGTAAGAGTTTTATGATCCCAAATTTAGGAACACATTTTCTGCTCATTTTTATGAAATGGTTGTAACTTAAGCAACCAAAGGAAAATTAGCGGGTTCAAGTGCATTTCTTCTGAATTGATTTTGTCTCCCATAATGAAACTGAATAGCAGGATCCTAATTAATTTAGAAATTTCTTTTTCAGGGTCCACTTGTCTGAATGAATACCATTTATTTTGTATGTGGCTCTCTTCTATGTGCAGAAAGCTGATGCAGATGATAGATATTCACAATTCGAGCTTTATCTTTTCTTACATTTCAAAATGTTATCCTGACAGTCAAACAGGTGTATCTTCATCTCTGTGGCTATGGCTCGTCCCTGCTGCATGCACCACATCCGCCCACTCTACAGCCATCCTTCTATGGAAAACCTTTTTGTCCCTTGGCCCCATCCGTCTGCGGTTCTTCTCAGGTTACCTGAGCTGTGTCCATCACTTTTTGCTTTTCAGCAGCTTCTATTTATAAACGGCTCACAGAAGCTGCTGTTTCCTCAGAGGGTAGGGAGGGATGAGAGGCGTGACTGAGAAAGAAAAAAAGATGGAAGGGAAAGGAGTAAGATAGAGAAAAAGAGACAGAGGCATATACCAAGATGGAAAGATGAAAATAGCCTAGAATGTGAACGTCTGGACTGAAGGGCGATGGCACAGCGCTGTCTGGCGGGCTGCCAGGTGGATAGGATAAATAGAGGATGGAGAGAACAGAGGGTGGATGGGAGGGAAGCGTCCTGGACTCTGGTACTGCTTCAGGCCCCAGTCTCCACTGAGACCACTGACTGAATGAATGGAAAAGAGGGAACAAGGAGGAGAGTCTGTTGGACCAGTATGATTCCAGTGCGGATAATGTTGGATTAATGCTGCTTAAAGCTGATATTAAAACACGACCAAAGACATACTATAACATTTCAGAGATAAAAAAAAAATTCAGCAATATGTCTTTGTACAACACATTTTTACAAACAGGTCCCTATGATATTAACACACCAAAACAAATGATATCCTACAAAATTAGGAGCCCACCAGCTGGTCACACGACAAGCCCCATGACGTTGTTTAAGCCGCTACAAAGCTTTGCAACGCAGGCTACGGTACAGCTCGGTCGTATCAGCGGCACTTAGAAGATACCTTTAGCTGTAAGAGGGCGACTTTGAGCCCGGTACAGAGCACCACGAGTTAGAACGAGTTTTGGTGGATA
Organism: Percina caprodes; assembly: GCA_013375575.1. Classification (NCBI taxonomy): domain Eukaryota; kingdom Metazoa; phylum Chordata; class Actinopteri; order Perciformes; family Percidae; genus Percina; species Percina caprodes. The sequence continues at coordinate 1,282,138 of JABXJD010000168.1, read as the reverse complement.
TACGGTTAAATTTAGTCCACAAAATATAAGTGTTTTTTCGGGACAAAAGTTAAGATTAGGCAACAAAACGACTAGTTAAGATTAGGACAAAGATTGTGCTTTGGATTAAAACACTCCCAGGGAATGAACATTTCCTGGGTGAAAGTCTGTAGTTAGCTGCGTTCTTATACAGGTGCCGTAAATGTTGTGAATACCACATGAAATACACATGGAATGCTTACGAATTACCGTGCTTAACTTTTCGTAGCTTTCTGAAGAAATGGTTCATGAGAACAGGCTGCATTGTACTGTCTGTGGATGATGCAGTCAATTTGGGACTGCATTACATCCTGCAACACCTCGACTCTCCAGGGGCTTATGCAAGGATCCTGTTCGTGGACTTCAGCTTGGCGTTCAACACCATCATCCAGGACATCCTCAGCTCCAAACTCTCCCAGCTCACTGTGCCAGCCTCCACCTGTCAGTGGATCACAAACTTCCTGACTGACAGGAGTCAGCAGGTTAGGCTTGGGAACATGACATCCAGCACACGGACTATCAGCACTGGCGTCCCCCAGGGGTGTGTGCTCTCCCCACTGCTTTTCTCCCTCTACAGCAATGACTTTCCTACCTGTTCCAGCTTCTCCCCTCTGGTAGGCGCTACAGAGCACTGTACGCCAAAACCAACAGACTCAGGAACAGTTTCTACCCACAAGCCATCTCTCTGATGAACAGCTGACTACTGACCCACAGTGTCAGGTTCAATTCTGGTCAATAACCCAGTAACACTGCTTCCAAACAGCACCTGTTTACTGGTTCCACTATTATTCCACTTATTTAGTATTATTCATCATTCCCATATCGCACTTATTATTTATTATTTACTCATCATTCCCATTCTCCTATCTCACTTATTATTTGTTATTTATTCATCATTCCCATTCTCATCTCACTTATTATTTGTTATTTATTCATCATTCTCATTTCCTATTTCAGAACTGTTCATAATGTTCATACTGTTCATATTATAATGTAATAACCTAATACTATTGATCCCAGTACCCTTTGCACTATGTTCCACATTTAAATAATTTTTATTGGACTCTTCATTGCACTCATGCCTCTATATTGTTCTGTTTCTGTTTAGAGTACGTATATATTAGTGTATATATATTAGTGTGTATATATTGTTTGTTTATAAAATTCCTTGTATGTGTCTTCATACCTGGTCAATAAAGCTGATTCTGATTCTGATTCTGAACTAGGGCTGGGATGATATGCTCTTTGTGAATTGGCTCAGATGGCGTCAATGAAAAGATGTCCTATATTTCTGTAGTAGCTTCTGAAATGTGTGGTCTGGGGCTCACTTCTTGGTACACTCTCACATCATTCCACAGTTTTAATCTTAGCTTAATATTTTAGTGCTATGCTCAAATCCTGTTGCATTTTTTAGCATCATCTGAAGTAATCAGTTAAAGAAACATTACACAAATCTGGCCCTTAGTGTAATCTTAACCAAGCTTTTATGACATGATACCAAGAACTGTTTAGCCTCAGTAAGTCAGGACCAGTGTCCCAATTTGGATTTGTATTGCGATTTTCATTTATTGTGATTTAGAAGTATTGCAATTCCATAGTATTGAGTATTGTGATTTTCTTTTCCTTCTTTAACAAAAACAAAAGTTGAGACTTCTAGCGGCAATATATCATGAGACATTTCTATAAACGAGTTGTTTTCTAAAAAGAATGCATCACATGTCAGTCAGTCTGACATTTATTTAATTTGAAGAAGAACATAACATATATACTGTATATGTTCTGCATTTTCTGCTTTTGCTTTGTTTTGCTGGAAACAGATATGATGACGTCGCTGTCGACTGTACTGTTCCAACTGAAAATATTTAGGTGATTCATTGGTAATGGATGGATAAATTGGCAAAAAAATAAATAAAAAAATAGTCCAATCAGGCCAAGAAAATTCTATATAAAGCTCTATCAAAAGCAATGTTATTGAAGAGCTAAAAATTCAAATTAATGTGAAAATCAAATGTTATCACCACAATTATCCATTACGAAAAAAATGGCTTTTACACACACAATGCAACTTTCAGTTTGAATGTGCATGTTGAAGTAGATGTGTGACACGGGTTAGGATCTGACGAGCACAACTAGGAAGTTTGTGGCACACAATCTCTACAACGACCATTTATGAGTACAAACTTCCATTTGTTCATGTCATTGCATCGGATGGGAAAGATTGCCACGGTTACGACTTGACTCTATCCCTTAATAAAGGAGACATGGAAATCACACACGTTTTGGACAAATCAGAGTCTAATGAATTGTATTAATTGAATAAATACCGTTAGACTAATCCATTTTCTAACTGGTGTTCTGCAATATACCAGCAGTGTAACACATCAAATCAGGACCATTAAAACATAATAAAAGGTGGTGATGCTTAGAGCCCGACCTATAAAGGATTTTAACGGCCGATACCAATACAAATATTTGGTTGATTAAAAATCCGATAGTCCAATATATCGGTCAATATACACACTATTTAAAAAGAAATAATCCAGAATCGCATAACAAAACATAAACAGATTTCCCTAACATTAGTTATTTGTAGTTATTTATGACTTCTCACTAAAATAATATAATAAGAATTTGTTATATTGTCACAACAGAACAGAGGAACAGATTAAAGTTCTAATAAATAAAATGTATAAAAATACAAACTTAAGATATGAAACTTAAAGTCCTTTGAACAGAAACACAAAAACAAAAAAATGAGAAGAAGAAGAAGTTGCAACACTCATAACATGGTTGACCGTCCGTTTTCATTTTAATTTTTTAAATATTCATTTATCAGTATCATTTATTTGTCATTATTAATGATTCTGATAAATTATTATTATTTTTTTAAATGCCGATAGCTATAGTTCGGGAAATAATATACTATCGGGCGATAATATCGGGCTGCCGATATATCGGTTGGGCTCTAGTGATGCTGTGGTTTGAAATAATCATACCACATACATACCATTTCATATGCAAGTAAACACCATCCCAATTAGAAATATAGTGAACTATTAATGTCCGCTATCTGCAACTTTATAGAAGCTTCTTTTGGAGCCAGAGAACACTTCATATTCAGCAGTTCTGAAAGAAGCAACAACAACATTACAAACATAACCAGTTGAAAACTGATAATTTGGAAACAAACATGGCACAACCTGTAGCTAGGTACAATGTCAAAACTATTAAATGTAACCCAGGTTCTAGTAGTAAAAACTTCATTTCATTTAAATCTGAAAGAGACTGGGAATTTGCAGCTCTGGCAGCATGTGAAAAATCTCTTTCTAATGTGTCATGATATTGAATTTATGTTATGACACTTTCATACAGTTTTATTCACTGACTGGGACTTGTATACACAAGGGAACACACAGCTGCTAAAGGTTAATATAGCTTGTGACGATAATCCCCCTGTCTTGTTTTCCCTACGCTTTGCATTCAACGTGAGAATGAGACTAAACTTGCCTAGATGAGTGTCTTCTGGAGGGATGTGTGAAGGTGGAAGGTGGGGGTGTGGCCTTAACCAACTGCCACTTTGCAGAGAAAGGGGAGGTAACCCTTGCCCCTTATGACCTCATAAGGAGCAAGATTCCATATTGGCCCATCTGAGCTTTCATTTGCTCAAAGGCAGAACAAGATTTACACTTATCACCATTTCTTGCCACTGGGGGACCATAGGCAGGCTGGGGGAACTCATTAACTAATGTTAAAAACCTCATAAAGTGAAATTTTCATGCCATGGGACCTTTAACCCCATTATTGGCTTCATACATCAGTCCAGCACTGGGGGAAAGAAAGCCTGATGGAGGACAAAAGTCATGGCAGTGCACACTGACGATAGTTTGCCACAGGCTGCTTTGTAAATGTATCTGCTCCTTGGTTGGGATTAAAATACGGTCAACAGATTGGATCCTCTGAGACAAACGTCTGATTGGGTAGAAGCTGCTGTTCAGACAGATGTTATCAGGATAATTACAGTTTAGGCCTGCTTTGTCTCGCCTCTCCGTTTGAAATCCTTTCTTTCCACCTCTTGTTTTATTGCTTACACTTACTTTTTGTTATTTAGTCTAAAATACAATACAATAATAGTTTCTCTCACTGTCTACTCATTGATTCAGTCTTTGGATTGGCATCTTTTATGTTAGCACTGTCAACAAGGTGTCCTTTAATGTGGATGTTTGAAGTGCTGCTGCATCATGGGAAGGCTTAGAGAGCTTGTCATATATTCCATCCCCTTATCTTCCCTTTGGTTTCTCTCCTTCTACCACCTCTGTTGCTTGTGCTGTAACCAGAGGCTGAATTGAAGCCCATTAGGAGAATAAGTGTGTTGTTGTGTCACTATAATAAATACTTATACTTTATAAAGTCCCAATTTGACCTTAATTCAGGATGATTCTGTTAGTTTTCTGGCACTGTTGCAATTTTCAATGCTGCAGTATTGCCTCTATTTCTTGTGTGTGTGCGTGCGTGTGTGTGTGCTTGCGTGTGTGTGTGCTTGCTTGCATGTGTGTGTTTGTGTGTGCCTTGCAGCATTTCAACAATAGGCCATGCATATGCATTGAGGGCAGAAGTGACACTTGGCCTTTTCAGCTGTGATGAGGACAAAAACCGGAAAGTCTCCTCTGTTAACTTTCCACAGAGCTTGATGTGCATGCTAAACTGGAGCGCTCTGCATTATTCTGCAACGTCTGTTTTATTGCTCATGTGTCCTGTTCATATGGAATAGCTTTGTTTAAATAAACTGGTAAAACTGTGTACTTCTTGCTTGTACACTCAGTTATAAAGTTCTGTCTGAATTGCTGCACCCCTCAACTCAGGAATAATACTGTCACAGTCAGGTACTAGGCAACAGGTGGAGCAGATTGAATTAAAAGCACTTTACTACATGGTCATGGTCAAAAAGCAGGCTTCCATTCCACAACAAGAAGGCACACTGAATAGGCAAAATTATGTCAGGGAAGAGACAGGAAGCACGGTTACACCCTGGCAACAAGGCAACACACAGGTAGCAGGCAACAAGCAAGTTTGTAGAACTCAGGAGGATACTTTGATTTTATTTCAACAGGTTGTTATTTACAATGGCAGCCTGACAAGTGGCAAAGCCACTTATGGAAAGGGAAGGCTAGATAATAAAATACATTCGGTTTCAATTAAATAAAATACTTACAGTCTGAAGACACAACATTTCAAATACAACACTGTTACGGCCACAGCAAACAAACACAACTTAGGCTGTTAGGCTTAACTGTGACCGTCAACATATTGAATAACACGAAACCCAAGGATTAATTAAAGTAAATTAAAGTTCTCAACTATGGTTGATTAAACAAAACCTATGGGAGTCTGGAGGTCTAGCCAAAAAGAACAAAAGAAGGGAAGAAGCCTGAGCCAACCCATCAAGGGCCGTCGGACCCAGAACTCACCCCCCACCCACCTACCCTCAAATAAAAGTAGTGACTAACTAACAGAAACAAAGCCGCGAAAACTAGACTACCAGACCTCCGTCTTCAAAGCAATGAAACACAAAAGAAAGACAAAAGCAGATAACCGAAGAACAAAATCTCCTAAATCAAATCAGCTGTTATCCAAATAAATGTACATTTTATTATGTGGTGTATAACTGTTGCATATCTGTAAACTAATCTCTCCTGATTGAAATTTAGCTCACCATGAATTCTTTCAGGTAGTCAATGCTCTCTACTGTTCTCTCTCAGCTGTTGGAGGCGCTAAACCAATCAGAATCGTACACAAATTTCAAGGGCCAATCACAGAGTCACAACCCTGCTTTAAAATCAGTTTCTCCCTTTGCTATCAGCTGTCGTTTCAGGCAAAGAATGCAACCCTCCACCTCCCTTTCCACCTCTAGTCATCTACTCCAGCTGACCGGTACGGAGCCGTTGGTCTGGTCTTCGGGCTCCTTCATCGCCACCACGCTAGATTCCATCGGGGGGTCTGATGGTTCTCTACCCCTATATATGAACTATTCGTATAGCGAGGGAGTCTAATGGCCAAAGACTTTGTACATTTTATTGCGCTGCACAATAAACTTTTTTTGCACATCTACAAAGATGTCTCTCCTGATTGAAAAATAACAATAGTATTACTGACAGATGTAAAACTATGGCAAGGAAGCAACACGGGCAATCTGTCAAACTATCAGAGAAAATGGACAGGAGATCTAACTGGGTAACGAGTAACAGGGAGGAGCATGGTTAGGAGACTAGAAAAGATGGGAGACTCTATGGGTACATGCCAATTTCCTTAAATGCATCCATGTTGCCCTCCCTTCTTTACACATCTTATGGCGTTTTTTCCATTAATGGTACCTGCTTGACTCGGCCCCAGTGCCAAGTCGTGACACACAAACAGAACGTCGAAGGTGTGTTGTTTTTGATTCTGGCTAAACTACATAAAGACCTTTTGGTATCACCTTAGCTCGCTTGGAACCTTGACTGAGGTGATACTTAAAAAGGTACCTGTTTTTTTCGTAATGGAAAACCAAAAAAGGCGAGTAGAGTCGAGGCGAGTCGAGTAGGTACCATGCAGTGGAAAAACACCATTAGTCCCTCCCAGTGAAGACGATGTGATGAGAGGAACTCAGGAAATGTGTTTGGAGAAATGAGACCTCCTTGCCTCTGAGTCACCATCTGAAACCACGATGGCACAGCTGGATCAGATGTCAGTCGCCCTTGTTCTGCAAAGGATTGGCGTAGGTAGATGCCCACAAACACACTGTATAAATACTAATGGTGCACAGTAATCACCGTCTGCACAGTGCTTTTTCTGGATTTCTGAATATGCTTAAACTGTTTGACAAACATCTGCATCTCAATTAAAAACCTGCCTCCTGTATTTATACTGATCCGATCATTTGAACCATAGTGTGTAAATGTCCAACACTGAATGCACATGGATGATTTGCATCTGCATTCATTGAAATTCAGTTTATAAACTCATTATTCATCAATCCAGGATGTTTTATAATGAATTTAATGTTATAAAAATTGTGTGTAAATTATGTAAATATATCTCATCACACAGGTGCTGTTTTAGTTGGTTTCATGTTTTCTGTTTGTTTTCATGGACTTCCTGTTTTATTTTGAAATCCACTGTTTGTCTTCATTCACTTCACTTGTCTTCCTGCCTTTGTCTACTTTCCCGCCTGTGTGATTACCCTCCCGTTCCTTCTGTGTCTCACCTGTGTGTAATCATCATCATAAGTATAAGTACTCACCACATACTTTCCTGTGCCAGATTGTTGTTACTCCACGTGTATTGCACTCTCCAGCGTTTTTTCCAGTGTTTCTTTGACCGTTATACCTTTATCCTGACGATAATTGTGCCTGCTGATTTTGTACTGTTGCCTGATTGTTCTTTGAACAATAAACTGCACTTACCTGTTTATCTTCAGTCCTGAGTCGTGCATTTGAGTCCGCCTGTTGTACCCGTGACAAAATGTGTTAATTGCTGAAAGACAACAGACTCTCTTCCTCTCCATGACATGAATCCTGATTCAGATTAGAGGGGAAATAGCAGATCATTATGAGAAGCATCATGATCTCTAATTGGAACGCCTTCAACGATTTCGTATTTAGAGAAATAGAAGCAGCTGAAAAGTAAAAAGTTGATGGACACATATCTCAGGTAACCTGAGAGGAACTGCAGACGGATGGGGCAAAGGGACAAAAAGGTTTTCCATAGAAGGATGGCTGTAGAGTGGGCGGATGTGGTGCATGCAGCAGAGATAAACATACATCTGTCTGTCTGTCAGGATTACGTTTTGAAATGTAAGAAAAAATAAAGCTTGAATTGTGAATATCTATCATCTGCATCAGCTTTCTGCACATAGAAGAGAGCCACATACAAAATAGATGGAGCAAGGATCTATCAAATTAGGGAATTGGCGTGTGCCCTGTGAGGGCAGCTGGTGGACAGCTGTGGAATGAGAGGTCAGGAAAGGTCCATGAAAATAGAGTTTTAAGAAGAAGTTGAGGGATTGCAAAAGGGAAACAGGGCAGGTGTTGCCATGGCGTGATGAGCATTACTGATTGCCTGAGTGATGGTCAAAACCAAAATAAGACTGAGGTTACAAAAAAACACCGTCAATTTTCCATTAATATGTAAGATGTAGAAATTTGCCTGTAACTGTGATGTGTGTGTATGTGTGTGTGTGTGTGTGTGTGTGGGGGGTGGACTGCTTCTGGCTATAAGGAGGAAGCAGATGCTGTCGTTGTGAAGAGGAAATGAGCCCCATTAAAAAGCCAGCATAGTTAATCATTAACTCAGACCGTCCAGTTTTATCACCCTTAGTTGAGTGCAAATATGTTACACTTTGCACTAACCATTCAGTTTGTGTTCTCTTTTGCTCACGGTGTGACTTTACCCGCCAGCTACATATTTTGTTGCAGGTGTTGAAGTGGGTCATGACTCACAGTACATAACACTTCTCTTTGAACAATTCAGGGCAAATCAATCAGTTGTGCTCCTGTCCCCTTTTTTTGGAGTCCATGAACTGAGATAGAGCTGATACAGCTGCATACTGCAAGACGCCGTGTGGAGAACCTGCTTTTGCAGTTCAAATAGACTACATACATTCTCAAGTTCTTTTTTTATTGTGAATGCACATCTTGATATTACATTTCTTTTGTAGTCATGGTCATGAGAAGATTTATATATTCTAGCACCAATAGACTGTCTGAAATGCACTAAGCTCATTCTGAAATGCACTAAGATCATTCATTTTCTCCAAATCATTTTACTTAATGTAAATGGTCTTTTCTGTAGCGTCATAACTTAATTGGTAAGCTTTCAAAACTATAGTGTGTAGTTTCTTTCTCCCCCATGAGGAATTGTTAGTAATGACAGCAACACTGTCGGCGTGTCTACATGATACAAGCCTTCTGGGATTGTGCATGCGCCCTCACTTCTCCTGCACGCAGTTGCTAGTAGCCAAGGAGGACATGGAGGATTAATAAAACATGATGGACTCTTCAGAAGAGATAATTATCTTCAATTGAGTTTCTGCGCTACACAATCTTCTGAACATAGCAACATATTAGAAGAACATTTTTCAGGCCTGTAAGGGTCACCAGCGGGGTTTGCCACTTTTAATGTTGATATATTTTTCCTTTATTACCTGAGCATATTTTCTTGTTGATTTTTGCATCATGTTTAAAATCTCCTCAGTCTACAATTCAATTTGTATTCTTATTTTTTGCATTCTATCTTAGTTTGCCGTTCATTAGTTTACACCATGTTATGAATGAAACAGATGATATCCTGCTGCAGCTGTTAAATGCACAGTTACTATTTTTCATAGAATAAGAATAGCGGGCATGATTAGTATCAGAGGTAACACGCCTTGCTTTCATATTCACAGGGGACACACTGACGTTAGCTGAAGAATTAGTCCTGTGCTGCAGCTCATCTTTTCACTAGAAAAGAGAATGAAAAGACATTGTATGATGGAAACAGTTGCGAGTTACCACCTGATCATTCAGCTCTGTTCCAGCCTGTCTGAGTGTAACTAAAGCTGGATGCCTAAAGGGCTGTTCCCACCATATATTCCATCTGTCACTGCACTCGCTGTCTTCCTACAGCTGACTGACTGTGTCTGGCAGGCAGGTGAGGAGTGTCTGCAACAAAAGGCTTCCTTCATTATGGAGCTGAACCACCTCAACTTAATAACAAAGGACAGGCATCCTGCGAGCTGCAGGGCTGTCCCACTATGCTCTGACTAGCTGTCACAGCTCTATTGATCACGCTTAACCCATCGTAGGATCAATAACACTGCTACTGGCCTGGCACCTGATAAGATTGGCTGCGACACCTTCGAGCTACAGTGTTAGGGTAGGGTTTGCATGCAAGCACTCACACACACACACACACACACACACACACACACACACACACACACACACACACACACACACACACACACACACACACACACACACACAGAGTCCATTAGCATGCAGGGTTAATAGCTACTGATGAGATAAGTTCAGAGGTTATCTGCTTCTCTATTAAGGAGCCACATGTTAGCATGGTGATGTGTGTGCGTGGGGTGTGTTTGTGTGTGTGTCGACTTCCATTAAGCCTTGTTACTTAAAGAGAGGCAGACCAGCATTATTAGTTAAATATTCTATGTGATTAATCTAACTAGGGCCTGGAGACACACACACACACACACACACACACACACACACACACACACACTTAGCAGATGTGTTGCTGACAAGGTGCTGCACAACACAAAACTGTGCATGGTTAAGACTGTAAAACTAGTGTGTATTATAGTGTTTTTTTTATATATATATAAAAACTCAAATACTCAACAGATATTTTAAAACAAATTAACTGTTTCACTCTGTATTTATGACAAAAATGACCCTCCTTCATCATTTTCTGTTTCAAAACTTTGAGGGTTGAACTGTGAGGGTGTGGTGGGTAGACTAAAACGTTAACACCTGAACCATGCGGTCTGACAGTAGACTTCATGTTAAAATCTTTATTCAGGGCCAAACATTTAGGACCCGACAGGATCACGGTGTATTCTGTTTTAAATGTGGCCGAACCATAGGAAATATTGGACATAACATCAGTGTCGTCACCCATTGGTTTGTGGACTGCCGTTCTCAAGCCAGGAGTTTGCATTTTGGACGTTACCTTCTTGATATTTTGGAGTCAGAAGTGATGATATTTGGACAAAAAGGCGGAGCTAGGGAGGATGACATGGCTAAGTCAGTGTTGTTTATGGCTGCAATGGCGCTAATTTCACCGCTAGAGAGAGAAAGTTGCTGAGTTTCATTTACTGATGCCACACATCTGCATGTATGGTGGTACTTTCCCTTAATTCAATTTCAATTTAACTTTATTTATAGTATCAATTCATAACTAGAGTTATCTCGAGACACTTTCCAGATAGAGTAGTTCTAGACAACACTCCATAATTTACAAGGACCCAACAGTTCTAGTAGTTTCCTCCAGAGCAAGCAACAGTGCAACAGTGGCGAGGAAAAACTTCCTTTTAGGCAGAAACCTCGGACAGACCCAGGCTCTTGGTAGGCGGTGTCTGACGACCGGTTGGGGTTGAAATGAAGAGTGGCAATAACAGTCACGATAAAAGATAATGTTACCAGCTAATGCTAGCTAGCTTTGTTGGTCATCATGTTGAATGTAAACAAGAAGCTGCAATCCACGGTTACGATTGGTGCCTCGATTTGGAAAAATTGACCAGATTTCCTGGAAGTTCGTCAGGGTTTTCCCAGGCTAGCTGCTTGGGCAAACCCAATGAAAACGTGAATTTGTCAACCATCCCATGTGTGTCATGTTCTGTAGTCAAGCACCTTTGCCATCATAATTAATCAAATTTTTTACCGTGCACATTTAACAAAACAGATTTTGTTTCCCATAATATCAATGTTCTTCCAAACCAGACTTTTCCCTTTGAAAGAAACAAGAAACTATCTTGCTTATGATTTCATGTAGTTTTATCTTCTTTTTTTTAAAAGATTAAACTATTAATATAATTATTATTATTACTGTTGTATAAAAAAAGTCACATTGGAACTTTAGAGTAAGGCTATGATACAGCAGAGTCTCCCCCAACAACGTAAAGCTCTGCACCACATCAACACTTGAGCCTGTGTTAATGGCAACAAACTGTCAGTGTCTACATTCAGTGAAGGTCTTACAGTAACATCACGTCCACTGTAGCCTGCAGCCTGGGCTAGCTCACTGTGTTGATACGCTATAGTACGCATACAATACACTCACAATACGCGCACACACACACACAATGCAAATGCACGCATAGTACAATACCCACAATACATCTGAACCCCAATACATACTGTGGTCCTTTCTTTTTGTTCAATGCAGGGATTTGAAAGAACCATTTAATGTAGAGAAAAGTGAGCAGTGAATGCATTGTGTGTGTGTGTGTGTGTGTGTGTGTGTGTGTGTGTGTGTGTGTGTGTCCAGCTGACAGAGACTGGCGTGATATGCTCTGTGTAACAATGGCATAGAAACTCACCATGTCCACACCACTGTGGCTAAATTCTAAAATGTTGTTTACATATCAGTTTTGTCAGCATTTAACCTTTTGTATTTATTTATTTTTAAAGATTTGTTTTTGGGCATTTCAGCCTTTAATGGAAAGCATAGCTCGATACAAAAGGGGAGAGAGAGGGGGGAAGGCATGCAGGAAATCACCCAGGTCAGACTCAAACCCTGGACTTCTGCGTCAAGGCATACACTTCTTTATATGTGTACCTGCTCTACCAACTGAGCTAATAGGATAGGAGCTGATAGGATTGTTGATTAATCCTTGATTTTTCATTGAAAAAAACCAAAATAATACATTATGACAATCTGGTAAGCAGTGCCACTAACAGGGCTACAAAGCTGGTTCTCAGTATGGCTGATGCAGTTGATCCTTTCTCCAACTCCAATATATGAAAGTAAAAAATAATAACTTGAAGCTATCAACATAACAACGTTGTTAAGCTTATTTTTGGTTCCTTTAGCCCCGCTCAGGCCTGTTTTTTGTTCCATTGTGGAGACAGAAGCTCCCATAGCAAATCTATGTGCTGGCAGACGGCAGATAGGAAGTTAACCAGACGACACTTGCCGAAACAACGTTGAAGACTTTATCTTGTAAAAACAAACAATACTGTTTGGAAACATCTCAGATAAGCTTGTCAAAGTTGTTTTTTAAGTGTCTGCTCAAGTGATATTTCAGTATTTTTCAGTACTGGATAAGAAACGGGAATTAAGACATTAAGAACATTTGGATGGATATGAACCATGGTGGTGTGTACACTGTTAATAACATAAGATTACATAACATAACACTATTGATGGCCAGAGCTATGAAGCCCCTAGACCCAAGCTGCAATACACTGTAGTTTTCCTTTCAATCAGTTCACTTTCCAAATATTCAGAAATCATGGTTTCTTCAAAATATACATCTACATACCCTAAACCCATATTATTGTTAATTATTAGGGAAAATATAACTCAAAGAAAATTCTGAAATATACAAATATATATAAAATAATATATTTGTGGAACCAGCAACTCCTCCCACTTCACAATCCCATTGCATCTCACACACACACACACACACACACACACACACACACACACACACACACACACACACACACACACACACACACACCTCACTCTCTCTGCTGTCTGTCATCATCCTCTATAAACCCCCTTTTTCCTTTCAGCAGATGGGCAGTAGTGCTCCCTCTCTGTCTCTGTGTCTCTCTCTCGGTGGGGAGCAGTCTTTTGAAACTTGTACTGGCCCTGCGAGCTACATCCCCTCCCATGGCCTCAGGGGCTCACTCCCTATTGTGTCTATTGTTTTGCCTTGAAAGTGGGTTAAGACAGCAGCAGCGGACAGAAGGGACAGAGGGCTGGGGAAGATGGGGGCAGTGATCAAGAGACACACTGGAAAGCTGGAAGAGAGAGAGGAAAAATGACCAAATCGAGATGGAGGGGAGGAGGTGTTGGATTATATGAATACAAGACAGGGAGATGATAAAAGATGGGGGGAGGGGAAAGGAGGTGGGTTGATTTGTAAAAAAAATAATAATAAAGAAACTGGAGGAGAGATGAGATATGGATACCAGTGGGAGGTAAATGCAAACATGGAGAAAAAGGTGCAGGGGATGTCTACAAATCCATGATAGAGTGGTAACAGACATCAGAAACATGGTTTTGTGCAGGCAATTGGTCATGTTATATACCTCATTACATAAAAGTTAATGAGAAAAATTCATAATTTAGATGGTTTAGAAGTCAAACACTGCAAGATGAATTTGATCTAGGAAATCCAGTTTGAGCAACACATTCTTGGTGCTGTATAAGAAGGCGACTGGCCACATATGGTGGAGGCCACCAACTACCGCTGATAAGACAGAGCACCACTCCGAGCAACATGTGGAACATCATGTGGAGCACCGTAGCCGGTGTCGTAGAGCTCTATAGCAGCTAAATACATCTACCAACTGCTGCTGATAAAACATACGAAGCTGTGACGGCGTAGCGGCGTAGCGGCTTAAACTGCCAGCAACTACAGCTCAGAGTCATGGAGCTCATAGCTATCCACTTTAGCTGGCGTCATGTGACCAGCCCCAGAGTAGCGTGATGGTTATGTAGAAGTCACATTATCAGCGATTAAACACTATGCCATAAAACATGTGGTACTGAGAGAGAAAAGGTCCATTTTCATACGACACATCAAATCACAGGGCTTAAAATTCTGTCACATGTGCTGCTAACAACGGGTGGAAGCTAAGGATTAGGCTGATTTTAAAACTGATTTGAATCTTTATCATAAATCAGTTCATAATTTTGGAATCAACTTTGACTGAATTCAGCAACTATGGTGCCATGTTTTGTAAACAACTACAACAACAAAGTGTTTTGACTTTGGTACTGATTTGTGCCTCTGAACCTCTGACACCATGGCAAAGCTGGCTGAGGCTCATGGGTATTGTAGTATTTAGAGCTGTACCAAAATGACAGGTAAAACATGATTTCTGAGAAACAAAGTAAATAATTGAAACTGGTGGACCTAACATAAACCTATGTGATCGACCTACGTAAGAGAGTCTTGTGTTTCTGTATGGAGTATTATTGAGGATGTTGTTGAAGCAAAACATTGAAATGGCAATACAGAATAAAGAAAAAGAGGAACCAGCAGCCCCTTTCCCACTCCGCAACTGTATCGTAGCGACCCTGCAGCACTAATATGGAAGAGACTCTTGGGATGTTCATTAGGGGAAGATGTTGCCCTAGTTCAGCTGATTGGTCAGGTTCAGAAAGGGGAGGGAGGAAGGAGATAGACGAGAAGGAGAGGAAAAGTGTTTACAGGAGGAGACAAGGCCAACTAGCTAGTCCTCGTCATTCAGCTAGCAAGGCAGATATATAGACTTATATCTAACCTTCCCTTTCTCTCCAAGATCCTTGAAAAGGTAGTCGCTAATCCATTATGTGATTTTCTAACAATAAATTAAACGTTAACAATAAGTCCTCCAAGTAAGCTAAATTTAGCCATGGCGTTCCACAAGGCTCAGTGCTTGGACCAATTATTTTCTCCTTATATATGCTTCCTCTAGGCAACATTATTAAGAAACATTCAATTAACGTTCATTGTTGTGCAGATGACACCCACTTATGTCTATGAATCAAGCCAGATGAAACCAGTCAGTTAGCTAAACTTCAACCATGCATAAATAAAATAAAATCATAGATAATAGCACTACTGTCAAAAAATCTAGGAGTTATTTTTGATCAGGATGTGGCCTTTAACGCCCATCTAAAACAAACCTCAAGTACAGCCTTTTTTCATCTTTGTAACATTGCCAAAATTAGGAACATCCTGTCTTAAAACAATGCTGAAAAACTAGTCCGTGGATTTGTTTCTTCCAGGCTGGACGACTGTAATTCTTTATCATCAGGATGCTCAAATAAGTCCCTTAAGACTCTCCAGATGATCCAGAATGCTGCAGCGCGTTTTCTGACAAGAACTAAGAAAAGATATCATATTTCTCCTGTACTAGCTTCTCTGCATTGGCTTCCTGTAAAATCCAGGATTGAATTTAAAATCCTTTTCCTGACCTACAAAGCTCTAAATGGTCAAGCACCATCTTATCTTGAAGAGCTCTTAGTGCCTTCTTGTCCCACTAGAACACTAATCTCCCAGAATTTAAAGTTACTTGTGGTTCCTAGAGTCTCTAAAAGTAGAACGGGAGCCAGAGCCTTCAGCTATCAGGCTCCTGTGGAATCAGCTACCGGTCTGGGTTCGGGAGGCAGACACCGTCATCACATTTAAGAGTAAACTTAAAACTCTCCTCTTTGATAAAGCTTATAGTTAGGGAGCAATAAGTCGCAGCGTTCACCTAGACCGGTGGGGGAGGGTGTATAGCTGCAGACACGGCACCCTTTCTCTTCTCTGCTTTTCTTCATAATTGTCAGATTAATTTACCAGAGAATCAATAAAATAATAAAACTAGAGAGAGGCAGGGCAGTACAGCCCAACCAGGCTTCTCTCTTTACCCTGTCTCTCTTAGTTATGCTGTAATAGTTTTAGACTGCTGGGGGACTTCCTTTGACACACTGAGCTCCTCTTTCCTTTAACCTCCCATTTGTGTGCATCCATGTCCCAGAAATGCTTGTCACTAACTAAACTCTTGGGAGTCATTCCCCGGAGTCCTCATGTTCTTTTTCCCCCAGCATGTTTCCTTGGATCCGAGATGCTCCAAAATCATGGTTGCACTGCCGTGGTCCTGCTACACGTCCTGCAATGCCCTGTTACACCATGCTACGCTCTGTGGTGCCCTGCTTTGTCCTACTGTGCCTTGTAATGCAGTGCAGTGCCCTGCTATGCCATGAACTACTACAAACTACTATTTCTAGTGACTGTTCCACTATCTTTTACTGTAACTATTATTGCCACTATTCATTTCAACCCCAACCAGCCCGTCAGACACCACCTACCAAGAGCCTGGGTCCAAGGTTTCTTCCTAAAAGGGAGTTTTTCTTCGCCACTGTTGCTTGCTCTGGAGGGAACTACTAGAACTGTTGGGTCCTTGTAAATTATAGAGTGTGGTCTAGACATACTCTATCTGTAAAGTGTCTCAAGATAAATCTTGTTATGAATTGATACAATAAATAAAACTGAATTTAATTTGAATGGAATAGGCAGCCGTGCAGCAGAGCCGTGAGCGCCACACTATAGTGTACAGTATAGGCAAACTTTAGACACCACTGGGGCAAAGGCAAGGTGGCTGAATACTAATTACAATCCACATCAATGCTTGCATTCATTTGTTTGTATTTTTAAACACAGTCATGGTTGTGACTAATGTTTGTGCTCTGAACACCGCCGTATGTTCTGCTGGATTCTACAGAAGCTAGGCAGGGAGCCGAGCCTGTGGCTGCTGCTGCCATGTTGTTTTCAGGATGAGAGGGCAGCTTTGGTCCAGGACACAGATGCTACACAAGGGTTCAGTCAACCACAGATGCAGTTCACTCTCACTTTTGAAAAGAAAAAAACTCAAATTCAACCAAGCTCCATCTGTGGAGCAACTGTACACATCGATGAACAGGAAGATGCAGTTATTGTCTGTCTAACACTGTAAGACCCAGCTTCCTTCTACTACGATGGTTTTCACACACACACACACACACACACACACACACACACACACACACAAACAGAGTCCTCATTACAGCTCTAAGTGTGTTTTTGAGGCTGAATGCCTTTTCACTACAAACTTGATTTGTTTGCCTGATTTCCCTTTCAGTGTGTGTGTGTGTGTGTGTGTGTGTGTGTGTGTGTGTGTGTGTGTGTGTGTGTGTATGTATCCCATGTCACAGTTTTGTTTAGTTTTGTTCAAGCTGTATAATACAACACTTAACCGAACCAAATGACACGTCTGCTTTGATTATCCATTACTAAAGTCAATGTCATTTCTGGTCAGACATCCATCGATTTGTCTAATAGTCTTCTGCATTTCTCCTCAGCCTGCTTTGCAGCTGTTCCACAACTAATTTCAAGGTTGCTTTTTAGAAAAAGCCCTGAATGGTGCTCAGATTACTTTGTGCTCAGCTGGGGAAATTCATGCTATTGAGCAGTGCAAATGATTTCTTTTTTTCTGGTTAAGGGAAAGCTGTAATACTGCTGCTCACTATCACCAATAATAATTTCCTTTACAGGAAAAAATGTAATTTAATTTATTTCAACCTAAAAAGTATTTTAGATTTTGTTCTGTGATTCTGTGATCCTTCTTTCCATACTAGTGGCAAACTATTTTGTGCCTTTAAAAAAAATTTTTTTGGGACTGATTCTAAATGTTTAACCCTCATGTTGTCCTTGGGTCAAATTTAACCCATTTTCAGTTTTTTTTAATCACAAAAAATGGGCCTTCAAAATATGATCTGAAAATGTCAACATTAGAAATATCAAATAACTTTGGAAAAAAACATCAAAAAAGCACCCACAACATAGAAAAAATGTCTGAAAAAGAAATAGAAAGAAATTTTGTTACTTACCTCATGATAAGCAGAAAGACATCTGATTGGCCGATGAGCTCCAATGAAAGCATTTCTCATTAGTTTTCATTCCTCCCAGTCCAAGCCTTCAAGGTTTATTAAGGAGAACACTGAACAGAACGGGCTGTAATGAAGAATTTCAGAGACGGGCTCTTAGTTTGATTACTGCTACTAAACACATCTGATATGAACATTGTTCCCAAGATAGCCTTGATCACCGAGTTCTACATGGAGGCTAAACAATACCTTTATGATTAATTAATGTCTTAAACCCAGTTTAAGCCTTGTGCATAATTACTGAAGTGCCACATACACATTGAAGAGGCCATTGAGCTAATTTGGAGGAGGGTTGGTTCAACTAATCTGATGACTAATCTGTTAGCCTCTCCATCAGTGGTGAAGGGTTACTGTTAGGGACTGCAGAGCGTGTGTGTGTGTGTGTGTGTGTGTGTGTGTGTGTTCATGTCGTCTTCATTTGATATTCATATGTGAACAGGGAGTGTATCAGTGCTGTGAGTGACAGACGTTCAGTCTGGCCTCAGGCAGTGAGCTGTCATGCCAATCTTGTGAATAGACTCTGGTTCCTCAGTTACATGCTCAAATTGGTAATCCTCGTGTCCCACTTGATTTTATTCCATTTTCTCCTTGTCTGCTAAATGTTCGTTGCTTTGTATTTTATTTATTTTGTCACCAATCTCTGCGTTAACATTGTTTGGTTGTGCTGTATACATGCACTTTCTGGAGATCACTGATGATCCATGAAAACACAGTGTCCATCGCTGCTCACACTTTCCTCATATTTTCCCCAACAAACTAAGAATTTTGACTTTTAAAACTATTAGTGTGATTTCTTACTTATATTGGCAAAACAACCTTAATACACAAGGAACATTTGTTATAATCATACTGTTATGTTGCAGTCCGATGTGAGGGACAAGTTATCATTATTTAAGATTTTTAATTACCACCGAGGTGACGCATACAAACTTAGAGTGAGATACGGTTTCTGAATGTCCTCTGCCTTCAGTCTCTGGGTGAGCTGTTCAAAATCTGCACAGCTTTCTACGTCACTAACCGAGACGAGGTGGCTGACCATAGCATGCTAGCGCTAGCATGCAAGCTCATTCTCAATGGCAAAACAATACACACATAATCTACAAAAGAACTACTTCCATGTCCCTGTTCTGCAGGTATTCCACAAATGGCCCTCGTCTAGAAGAAGTCTCCCAGCTAATCCTGCCTTGGACTGACCAAAGCTGGAGGAAGAGTTATCTAGCTGATGGGATCTTACCTAGCTACTGAGCATGTGTAACTCCCAACAAAGATAGGATAGAAGTATGATTCTCACTCTGTAGCTAAAACAAATGAGATGTCTCACTCTGGAGCTAAAACAGAGACCTAAACACACAGGGTGAAAAGAGGATCTGCAGCAATGTGCGGTACAACTAAAATATGGTGATGTAAACCTATTCTGGTACAACCTCAACACAGTCTGGAGTAGAAACTTGAAGATATACCTGTCCTCCAGTCGGAATGTCCTTATTATTGATGCCACTGTGTCGCGACTGAGGTTAGGGTGGATTCTTTGCCCAGCCTCCCTCATGGACAGACCATGATTTATCACCCAGTCCACCAGAGTAGCCCTGATGTCATCTGACACACGTCTCCGCACCGGTCCACGTCTTTGTGCTCTATCACAGTAGTGACCCTAGGACTCCTACTCAAAAGGCCATTTGACCCCCCAAAAAAAATTATAATACGGTAAATCTTAAAAGTGCCGCTTGCGTCCTAATTATGCTGTTAAATGAAAGTTTGACTTTCACATTCACAAAAAGACCCTAGGTTACATCTGAGGTAGCTTTAATTTTTTTCCAATACTATTATTGCTTTTTCGGACATTTTTTCAATGTTGTGGGTGCTTTTTTGATGTTTTTTTTCCAAAGTTATTTGATATTTCTAATGTTGACATTTTCAGATCTTATTTTGAAGGCCCATTTTTTGTGATTAAAAAAATGAAAACGGGTAAAATTTGACCCAAGGACAACATGAGGGTTAAACATTTAGAATCAGTCCCAAAACTAGTATGGAAAGAAGGATGATCTAGAGTAGTACATATTCTATATTATAGCTTTTTTGTGATAAAATATTTTTATTTCATTCAAACAATTAACAAACAATTAGTCCCAGGACTAAAAAAACAAAACAAAAAAAAAAGGTTAGGGTTAAGCTTGATCCACAGTTGACAGATTAAGAGGTATTCATATCGCAGAACAAAATCTAAAATACTTTTTAGGTTGAAATAAATTAAATTAAATGTTTTCCTGTAAAGGAAATTATTACAAATAAATCTACTGTATGAAAAATGCTCACATACCTAATTCTTTTTTACTCTGCTGATACACATACACAGGTACATGCAGAAATGAAGGACAGAAAATATTGTAAATCTACAGCCATACATTCACATTTATAAAAAGGCAAGGTGTGCCATCAAAAATAGATTTTTACTCTCTTTTTCAAACAAAGTGACAGAGAGAGGGAAGAAGAGTGAGGCAGTGGGAGATAAATGTCGGAAGAGATAAAAGATGAAAGAGTTTTCCGGAGGTCACCCGTCTGTTACTGCCCACCAATTATCCCCTGGACCTTGTTATCTCAATGCTTAATTAGGTCCCTCCGGGCCATCCACTAAATTGATTGGACAGGGCTGTGGCCCTAGACAGGGTGGAGGGCCAATCATCACAAAAGGTCGTACTCCTGAGAAAAATGGGATTCCAGAAATGTCTTTGGTTGAATGATGATTGGGACGTTAGAGTACACTGATAGACAGGAATACAAGATACAAGATGAGCTGGAGAGAAAGCACGCATGAAGACACACAACCACTGATATGTGATTGCGGCTGCGTGTAATGGCACGATAAAGTTCATGGCTATAATATTGAAGGTCGGTGGATAAATCTTGCTGTCTTGTCTAAATAAAAAAGACTGGGTATACTGTAAAATTGTCCAGCTAGAACATCAAGTCAATAGTTAGTAATATATCAATACAGAATCATTATAGTGATTCTAAAAGCTCCAACTATTCTGAATTTAATCTTCAGACAAGTGAAGTGTCTGCAGACACACTCACTGAATGGTTGGATGACTATGAAAATGATTAATATGCTAAAGCTTTCACGGTCATCAGATCCCAATTCAACTGACCACCTATGGGAGGTAGAGTCAAAACAATAAATGAGGGAACATCTTTGGAAAGAAGGTGGTTTATCCCTCCAGTAGAATTCCACACACACAATATAAGACTGAAGGTTTTCTGGAAGCCTGACTCATTTTTACTTTGTCACCCATCTATATCTCTTTGTTTAATTTTGTTCAATTTACAGTTTTTGCCTATTGCTTACACACTTTTTTGCAGAATTTGGCTCATTATGTCAAAACTCTAAACACAAGCCAATCAGACAAAGCACTTGGAGATTAACAACTCACATAAAATGAAACACTGCAATCAAAACTTAACTCTTTTCTAAAATGAAATTCTTGCAACAAAACCATACACACAAGCACCATTTGAATTACTCTTTCATATCACCAGCAACACACTGATGGGCTTTATTTAAACACTGCTGTCTTTGTGTTTCTATTTTTATTGTAATTTTCTCAGACTCAATCTTTTGTAAAACTCAAAAGTAGAATTTATGCAGGAATCAAAGAAGAGTTTTTATAAAAAACAAACATTCTTACAGAAAGAAAGAAAAATAGAAGGGGGGGGATGACTCACAAAGTCAGATTGCATTACTTTCTTGTGCCATTTCAATGATGGCAAGCTCTTGGGGCGGCTTGCCTGCAAATTGGAAGGTTGGTGGTTCAATCCCTGGCCATGCAGTCCCATGTCGAAGTATCCTTGGGCAAGACACTGAACCCCGAGTTGCCCCCGATGCTGCGCCATCGGAGTGCGAATGTGTGTGAGTGTTTATCTGATGAGCAGGTGGCACCTTGTACGGCAGCCTCGGCCACAGTGTATGAATGTGTGTGAATGGTGAATGTATCCTGTATGATGTAAAAGCGCTTTGAGTAGTCGTTAAGACTAGAAAAGCGCCATATAAATACAGCACATTTACATTTACATTTTGTCGTTGAGTGAAGAGCCGTTCCCTTCCACCTTGAAGAGGTCGTCCAACCATTCTGTACAAAATGCCACCACAAGATATCATTGGTTAGGTTTATTTTCACATACTGTATACTTTCAAACTGTACTGTAACATCACAATGGTATTCCTTTACACATACTTCACAGCACCACCCATTTTTGTATAACACAGTTAGTACACTAATACTGTAATATGATACAGAATAATGTGACACATACAGTAGGTACAGTCTGGAGTAGAAACTTGAAGATATACCTGTCCTCCAGTCGGAATGTCCTTATTATTGATGCCACTGTGTAGCGACTGAGGTTAGGGTGGACTCTTTGCCCAGCCTCCCTCATGGACAGGCCATGATTTATCACCCAGTCCACCAGAGTAGCCCTGACACGTCTCCGCACCGGTCCACGTCTTTGTGCTACATCTACTACTTACTCTGACTCTCATTGCCTCCATGCTTGTAAAGTTCTCAAAATAGCTTACTTGAGGCCTATTTGTAGTGCTAAGGCTCAAACCGATTGATGTTCTGTTTTCTGTTGGTGTTCTGTTTTTCTGTGCAGTGTTTTCAGGTGTGTATGTAAGTGCCTACAATTGACAGATGAGTTTTGCAGTGTTTTGAGTGTTTTCCCAATGTCAACAGGAGATTTTGTTTTTGAACAAAGTGTCTAATGTAAGAACACGTGTAGTATTTCGCAATAAGTGTGTTACAGAATTGCAAACAAAGTGCAAAGTTGACAATGTGTTTAAGCTATGGTTACACTGTGTTTAAGGTACACTACAAGAAGTTTAGGTATTGATGCTTTGGTCCAAGCATTCGTTTTTAGTGTGCAAGCAATGGGCAAAAACTGTAAATCTTGCCCTGGCTTTTATAGTGCATTCAAGGTAATGTGAGGCTCCATTAATGGCAGGATTGGTGGTTTGACTCCTCCATGTCAATGTTTCCTAATATGGTTAATCTTAAAAGTGGCACTTGCGCCCTAATTATGCTTTTAAATGAAAGTTTGACTTTGGCACAGTCACAAAAAGACCCTAGGTTACATTTTGGCGAGAGTTACGCTTTAAGATATTCTCGTATATAACTAACAATACATTCTCTTTTGACTGTATACGCACACTGCATTGCAAGAGACATGCAGTGCACGCTTGAGTACACCTCGAATGTCAGGACAAAGTAATCTGTTTCAACCTTCATTGCATGTGTGTGTGCTTGAAGTGTGTGCTTGAAGTGTGTGCTTGAAGTACAGTTGAACAGTTATCTGAAGTCAATGGACCACGGCAGATTAGAACTTAATGCCAAGGTAGGGATTAGAGAGGAGTCAAGGACATTAAACACCACACACACACACACACACACACACACACACACACACACACACACACACACACACACACACACACACACACACACACACACACACAGCGTTGGCCCAGTGTTGACAGGTTAACAGTGTGTGAGTGATGGGGGCTGACCTCCAATAGTCTGATCTTTGGTCCAATGCCATTCAGAGTAACACATGTAATGTAATTCTGTGTTTTGCAGCACTCAGTCAGATTATATGTGATGCTTCCTCGCGACCATTCAAGTGTGCAGACACAAATGTGTGTCAAAACCTTGCTACCTCATATGCTATAACTCTATTTTGAGCAATGCTGTATATGGAACCCTCAAGAAAAGCTGATACAATGATCCTATAATATTCCCACCAGGAGTTATACTGTGGCTGACAGGTGTCTCTTATAACACAACAGGATAACTCAAACAAAGTAAACATAGTTCTATACATTCTCAATCATGTCAGGTATGTTACTGTAAACTACAGCTATAGCAAACCTTCTTAAATAAACTACAGAATGCTTGTTGGAAAAATCAGTGAACTCTATATATAGATAATGGTGACTCCCAATCCTTGTGGACAAATATTTAGAATAGGTATAACTGGTAATAAAATGAATCCTCTTTGATGCTGGAATGGTGAAGCCATTTTTTTTAAATTTTTACAGTATGCTAATAATCCCCAAATAAGATATGTGTGTGTGTGTGTGTGTGTGTGTGTGTGTGTGTGTGTGTGTGTGTGTGTGTGTGTGTGTGTGTGTGTGTGTGTGTGTGTGTGTGTGTGTGTGTGTGTGTGTGTGTGTGTGTGTGTGTGTGTGTGTGTGTGTGTGTGTGTGCATGTCCTTGGTGGTTGAGTTACCATGTGTGATGACCAAATATAACCCAAGCCCAGGGGTCTCCTACACACTGCACTGACACATATAGGTCACCAAACACACACACACACACACACACACACACACACACACACACACACACACACACACACACACACACACACCAGCGCTCCAGCATCACTGACAGTTCCAGTGTCCACTCTCTTTTCATCCTTATCTCAGTTAGTCAGTTTGCCTTTTTCTGCCTTTTCTTCTTTCTCACATTATCATCATTCCTTAGTCCATTTATCTTCAGACACTGCTGTCGTCTGCAAACCGGATCTGACCTTACCACTCACAAAGCCTTTAGCCTAAGACTTTAGAAGCTCTGAATTTTGAGAAGGCTACATTAGTCAGTGGATATGAGGGTATGTAGGCCTCTTATAAAAAGCATGTGTATCAATGGACTTGATTTATGGACTATGATTTGTTTGCCAAAACATCAATTCATGTAAAAAACATGAGGCCTATTTGCCAAGATTAGTATCATCAGGGGACATTGTGTGATTTAGAAATAACCTTGCGCCCCCCATCTGGGTTTCGTGTGTTGCATTTGTACAGGGTAAGCAAAGCTTACTTTCTCATGGACATATCTGTGCCCCAAGAGTTGGGTAAGTGTAAATGGACTGTTCTTATATAGTGCTTTTCTAACAACTACTCAAAGCACTTTTACATAGTGTGTGTGTGGTGCAGCATCAGGGGTAACTCAGGGTTCAGTGTCTTACCCAAAGACACTTCAACATGGGACTTTAGGGCTAGGGATCAAACCTCCAACCTTCTGATTGGCAGGTGACTGCTCTACTACTGAACCACGGCCGCCCCATGTGTATGTGCAGGAGGGGAGGATGGCCAGGGTGAGGCCCACACAGCATCGGCATAAGCCCTTGGGTGAAGCCGCGGGGACAGTGGTCCAGACTAGGTTGGTCATGAAAGGCGGCATCCTCAGCCCCCGCCATTCCATATCCGTCTTCGTGAGAGGAATAAAAAGGCGCACAGGGAACAAAAACCTTGAAAAAATTATGTACAACCCCATCAAATCACAGACGGGACTAATGTTATAACGGCAAAAGATGGTAGGTCATTTGCTGGGGAATTTTTACTCTGTACAGGATTACGATCACAGACATCCTCCATTATTATTACAAACTTTTAGATGTCACCAGGTAATACTAATCTTTAGTTAGGCTTTGGGGAAGGACATGGTAAGCCATCCAAATCCTGACGTGTCTTGTCACCATTTAGTTAACATATTACAACGACTACATTAGCCATATTCCTCAACCATATGGCATTTATTGAAAGATGATGGTTTGTTTTATAAAAGTGTATACTTTTTGTGAAGTCAGTGGGAGAGGTCTATACTTCACGGGCGGCTGTGGCTCAGTGGTAGAGCGGTTGCCTGCCAATTGGAAATTGGTGGTTCAATCCTTGGCCCTGCAGTCCCATGTCGAAGTGTCCCTGGGCAAGACACTGAACCCCGATTTGCCCCCGATGCTGTGTCTTCGGAGTGTGAATGTGTGTGAGTGATTATCTGATGAGCAGGTGGCACCATGTACGGCAGCCTTGGCCACAGTGTATGAATGTGTGTGAATGGTGAATGTATCCTGTATGATGTAAAAGCGCTTTGAGTAGTTGTTAAGATTAGAAAAGCGCTATATAAATACAGCACATTACATTCAGGTGAGGTGACCCTACTTTCTCATAAAACCCGGCCTGTATGACACCTCACATACAAGCAAACACATACACACGTTAATTACAACGTTTAAGCACATTTTTTGTTGGATGGAGTTTGGCCTGTCACTCATCTGTCAATCCATCAAACATCTACTGACCAGATTGCATTGAGACTTGCTCTGCATACTCATGCTCCCCAGAGGATCAACAACAATGTCAACTCCATCTACGCTTTGTTACCCTGTCAGCTGCCTCTCGTTGATCTATTCAATACGTTCTAATGAATAGAGTGAGGTGAGCGATGCATGTTGTTTTGTTAAAGCAGATGAGCAGTGTTGGAGGAGGTGTAAGTGAGTGTGTGTGTGTGTGTGTGTGTGTGTGTGTGAGTGTGTGTGAGAGCAGTCTTTAGTCTAATTGGTTAAGGGATGTGTTATCTGTGTTCTGGAACATGTGTTCTGTTCCCCAGAATAACACGGCAGGTGTTTCCTAGAAGTGGGGGAGTGTGTGTGTGTGTGTGTGTGTGTGTGTGTGTGTGTGTGTGTGTGTGTGTGTGTGTTTGTGTGTGCACAAATCCACGCACTAATCCACTGTGTGTGTCCAGTGTGTGATGTCTTTATAAGCAGCAGAGCAGAGTTTGTGTGTGATTGATTGCTGATTGTCCATGTAGTATCACCATATGTGTTGATTTCCATGTGAAGACAATGTAAGGAGATTAACATGATTCATATTCACCCTCTTATATATAATATCAGGCTTCTAACCCATGGACTTGTATTACAATAATCTTCCAGGGGAAATTAGCATTTTCTTTAAGGATAAAAATCTCTCTGCACTCATTTTATTTGTTCTCACTGGCATAATGTCATACTAATATTCTTTTTAAATCATTGTCATTTTACCATTATTGAGTGATTTACTTTGTTACAAAATTAATTTGAACAGTATTAATATGTGTACAAATGTTAAATAGCAAT
>JABXJD010000168.1:1012500-1250000 GCA_013375575.1 Percina caprodes | reverse complement strand
AGCCTACTGCTCCCAATAAGTGACAAAATAACGCCAACATGTTCCTATTTACATGATTTGTATAGTCACAGGGTGGACAAATAACAAGGTCACATGAGACACAGCCATATTGTAACCATATACTAACTGGGAACTATATTCTCAGAAAGGCAAAGCATTGCTACTTCTGCTACTTGGGCGGAGTGATTTGCTCGCAGTACCTGAGAAGCCTGGTCACGGAGCAGAGACTTCGCCTGGAGTTTGCTCAAAATTGGAGTAATAGTCAACAATTACTAGATACTAAATGCATTGTTTACAATTATGGGTGTTTGCTGCGACAATTAACAGGGGAGAACAGGCAATACCATGATGTTTCATAGAATTCCAACCAAAAACGCTGACCGCTGAATCTATGGACACTTGCCTTGTATCCAAATACACCTATAGCCACCTACAAGAACCATCGTGTTTGCTCAGAACATTTCACTGAGGATTATTATTATGAAAAAAATGAAATTAGCCACACGGACCATGAAGCGTGTGCTGAAGAATACAGCCATCCCATCATAGTACAGACAGGACAAAGTGGATCCCCTGCAGCTACCGTCAGGGCATGAAGTTAACTTTTTACCAGCCACTTTTTTTGCCTCATAAAGGTGAAAAACAGGAATTGCTGTGTCTCTGTGGGCCGACTCGTGGACATTGCGCTGTTGCTGTAGTAGGGGGGGCCCAGGCGGTTTTTTTAAGTAGAGCACTGATTAAGAGTTAGGGCTTGCTGAAAGAATTTACACTGAGCTACATTTGCATATGATTTACTGTAATGAAAGTAAACACAGTGGATGGATGCGCAATGGCACTGTGCTCTGGCATGGAACTTCTCCCATCAGTGGTTGCAGGTTTATCAACATACAGTGGTGCTCAAAAGTTTACATACACATGCTTGTTGACCATGTTTTGGAAATTTATTTTAATACCTAAATTAAAAATGAGGCCTTTAAGGACACCAATTTTCTTTGTGAATGAATAACGTATTGTAAATAAATAAATGTTCTTATTTAAAATACAGGGTCATAAGTATACATCTATGTTAAATTCCCATAGAGGCAGGCAGAAGTTATTTCCTGATTCAGATAATGCATCCTGATAAAGTTCCCTTGGCCTTTAGAATTAAAATAGCACATCATCACATACTCTTCACCATGCTTAGAGATAGGCATGGGATACTTTCTATAAAATCATCTCTCAATGCAAATCAAACCAGGTATTAGTCTAACTGAAATAAAACCATGCCTATCTCTAAGCATGGTGAAGAGTATGTGATGATGTGGGGCTATTTTAATTCTAAAGGCCAAGGGACTGATCAGGATAATATCCTGAATCCAGGAAATGCCTTTAATAATAAAAATCTGCCTTCTGTATACTTATGACCCCTGTATTAAATAAGAACATTTATTTATTTGTTATTCATTCGTCCTACCTCATTTTTTAATTTAGGTATTAAAATAAATTTCCAAAACATGATTTTTATTCTCTTTTAGTCAACTTATGTGTATGTAAACTTTTGTATCTGTCCTGCTGCCTTTAGATGCATGCGGGGATTCAGTGAACTGAAGGAGAAGCTTTCTAAAGTATAAAGCGTTTGACAACTGATACAGTAAAAATGACTCTGCAGGCTGATTTCACTGCAATACATCCTGCTGCTACTGATATTTGCACTAGTCATAATCGTCTTATAATAATGTTTAATTTTATATTGCATACTTATATTTATACCGTTTCTCTTTTTACTTGTCTTCTGTTTCTTTTCTTTTTTCGGAGCCTTAATCTCGCTCAGCTGAATATTGGGAATGTGCGTTTGAATGACAATATAGTCTGTCTAAGTCTAAGTCTTAAAACTTGTTTTCCTAAGATCACAAATACTTGTAACATTATGGAACTTTCCCTCTTGAAATTACAACCCTACGCTCAAAATATTTCTATAGTATTCCCTTATAGTGGCTCTAATAGTTGTAAATAAGGTCACCCTCCAAGGACTGACAACTGAAGGATAAAAAATTAATTTTCTAATAAATAGAACAGTTGTAGCCTTAGACTAACAGCAATGCAAAAAGTTATCTTCTGGTCTGGTGCAGCTGACATTTTGAACACGCACACACGCGCACACACACACACACACACACACACACACACACACACACACACACACACACACACACATTTTTGGCTCCCATCCTAAACTTGTTTGTTCTAATGACACAGCTCATTGGCCACTTGATTAGAGTGAAATACCCAACAGGGGACTGTGGGAATGTTCAGGGTGTCCTCACTTGTTGCACTTCCAGGAAACTGCACTGCATGGGGTCAAATAATTCTTTGCTGTCATTATTTTTACTTTTATTCATTCTCTTGCTTTCAATTTTCTTGCCTTTTTGTGAAAATTAAAGTTATTTCCCTCAAGTAATTTTTCTCCAATCTCCCTTTACAGTATATCCCTGTCCCTATTCATTTTTAATTATCTTAATTAGTGAGCTACCTGATACTGTTTAAGGGGATGTTCATGTATGACCATGCATATGTGTGTGTGTGTGTGTGTGTGTGTGTGTGTGTGTGTGTGTGTGTGTGTGTGTGTGTGTGTGTAGAGGTACTGTAGTTGTGGTTTAAATATTTGTGCTGTCACATATGTATGGTGGTGTTTTCACATCAAATGATATCCTTCAGATTAGAACACATAGAAACACAATGCACTAAAAATCCCATCCCATCTTCTCTGAGTCATTACTTAGTCAAAATGAAACACTTGTCTTACATTATAACATGATATGTTGGTATGCTCTGAAAGAGATCCTGTTCAAATGAAACATGTTTCCTGTTTCCATCGTCTGTGCTACAGTGGGATGTTGCTGTGTGTGACATGGGAGGGAAAGGACGGGGACACTATAGTTACTGTCTGTTCCTCCACCATATTGTTTGGCTCAATCCACAATCATTCATCCACTGGACAAAGCCTTATTGATAGTAGCCCACACGCTGTATCTGCTAACCATGGACTATGCACGCACACACGCACGCACGCACTCCACAGGTTTCCAAGTCTGATGGATGCAGGTAGAGGACACACACTTAGACAACCTGAAGCGCTCTCTGACAAAACGAGTCAACGAATAATGACTGTTGTTTCATCTTCATGACTGGTGTGACCTCCAACCACTGGTTTCCACTGAGTCATATTGCAGTGTTTACTACAGTTAGTTATTCTTTGTGTGTTTGTGTGTATGTGTATGTGACTCACATGTCCCTTGGCTCTCTCTCCTAGTGCTCAATATGATTTCACCCAGCTATGTGCTGGAGGTGGATGGACGGCTTCCTCTATGCAACCTCCAGAGGAGAGGCCAGGTGTCTGCTCTGCCAGCCCCACACAGGGTGCTTCATCCAGGGCTTAGCGTTTTGACCAAAACCCTTGGTTGTCTGGAGGACAGGGATCCCAGGAGGCTGATATGTGTGTGTGTGTGTGTGTCTGTGTGTCTGTGTGTGTGTGTGTTTGTGTGCTTTTTTGTTGTCATTTCATTAAAAAAAAACTCTCCCCCCATTGTGGGATCTGTCCAGTTCAATAACCACAGGACATGACTGTACTCAGCGTATGTATGTGTGAGTGTGTGTGTGTGTGTGTGTGTGTGTGTGTGTGTCTAGGGGTCAACGGCAGAGTTAATTAAAGCATGCCCCCCTCCACCCACCCCTCCCCCTATGGCATGTACTGTAGTCCAGCTATTGTCTAGCAATTAAGTTGCCCTCATTTCTTATATCCATCTCCTTTACTTACTCTGTTTCCACTTCCCTTAATTTCTAACTCACCATAAAGAGTTCCAGTGTCATACCAAAGCAGCACCGTACTTTGTTGAGTTTAAAACACATTTTTCTATTTTTTTCATTTAAAAGAAATGAAGTCAAGAATGCAAAGCCAGTTGATATCAACTGGAAGTCTCTGAATGCTGACTTTGAAGTTAATATATTCCTTTTAAAGCTGTGTTCATTTTTTAACATGGCTTAATCAAGATCATTTCAGTGCATAAATCTACTAATTAAATCTTCAGTGGTACCAAGTCAGAGTTGAGAGTGAATGTTTAAGATTATTTTTGGCCGTTTATGGCCTTTATTATGCAGGGCAGCTGACGACTTGAAGTGAGTGAGAGGGAATGACATGCAGAAAAGGGCAGGTCGAACCTGCGGCCGCTGTGACTGGGACTGAGCCTTTATACATGGGGCACATGCAGCCCATGAAAGAGTCCATTTTTGACTTTTGGAAACAGTAGTTTGACAAAACAATCTAAATTCGACCTCAGTGTTTCTCTGATCTTTTCCTGCATCTCTCAGTCTCATCAATGTCTCAGAGCTCAAGGAGTCCAACTCCAATAAGTCTAATTAAAGACTATTGATCATAAAAAATGGTCTCATCTTATAGTTTTGTGTTTTCATTTCTACTGGACAATAGATAGGATTATCATTTATTGATGTTCATACATTACAGTTTTTTACAATTGCTATGACAATTTTTTCAATACTTTTGACAACTTTCCTAAACTCTAGCACAACATCTGTGTGGACTATACATTTAACACGTTTCTTGTTGCTTTGACACAAAATTTAAAATGCTTGAACATCTTTTACTCAAGCTCAACCAAGACCAAAACAATGGATTTTTACTTTACAAATTTGCAAATGCTTTCACACTGTATGTCAGAACAGATAACATCATGTTCTAAACCCATCTTAGGCTAAAGTCCAAGTGAACAGCTGTTCATATTGTAAATTGAAACACAAATATATCCCCTGCATTTTACATGTATTTTACTGTCACTGTAAATGAGAGAAACAGCTGATTAAAGGAATGCAAATAGATCACTCACAGCTGATTCCCAGCCAGGAAACACACTCAGCTGTTGAGGTTCTTTCAATCGCATGACCATCTGTTTTTACAGTATTCTTTATATTTTACAGTAAGGGAGTGTTGTACTTTAGTGAGTGTTGTTTGTTTACGCAAACCTGGCCAAAGCTGATTCTCATATGTTACAATATACAGTAAAAGAGGATCTATTTGGGCTGATTTTGTGTGGAAAAGGAACAATACAGTAAAGATTAACAACTCCTGAACAATTCCTGCACGAGGGAGAGGAAGACAAATACCAGGAGAATTCTGTCTGTCTTGTTGTTTTTCATAAACCATACATTCTATAAAGCTACTCTGAGATGGCTCATTGAATTTCTGCAGCAAAAGAAACAAAAAGCATGCATTACAACATCCAACAAAACAAAAATGTAGAGTGGCTTCAAGAGCAGTGTAAAACACAATCTATGATCAATACAATATACTACTATCTATTGTATAAGGGCAGACCTGACACATATAAAATAATGCAGTTTCTGATATTTGTGTTTTAATGACATTGGGCTATGACTGACTAAATGTTCCTGTTGGGAGAGAACATGTGTGATAGTGATTTGGAAGAATTATGTGATTTTGATACATGTTTACAGTGTTTTGGTAGACATAGTGTATTGTGTTAGTGTATTATTGTATTTTGAAAATCAGTGTTGGACTTTAGATTACAATGTGTGATTTTGAGCATAAAGTTAACCGTTTTGCCAGTTATGTGTTGTAGGTGTGTTGGGGCGTTACGAGTTTAGGAAAATTGTTGAAAGTATTGACAAAATTGACAAAAGTAATTGTTAAAAACTGTAAAGCTGTAGAGTCAATTATATATATATATATATATATATATATATATATATATATATATATATATATATATATACATATATATATATATATATATATATATATATATATATATATATATCTTACATTTTTCTTTTACATACTTGTTATATTCTTATAATTTCTCTATGCTTATATAAAAGAGGAGCTGTACTGTATCCCAATGAAATATTTCTGATTCAGAGGAGACAGTAACACATATTGTATGGACTTTCCTTTGTATGCTGACCTCAGTCTTTAACATTTAAATGCAGTTTTAATTTAGAGTATGCTACATTAAACATGTTGAAGTTATTGCACACAAGCATAACTCCAATCTGCAAGTTTCAGTTTTGAAGTAGTAACAGGATGATTTATGTGTGTGTGTGTGTGTGTGTGTGTGTGTGTGTGTGTGTGTGTGTGTGTGTGTGTGTGTGTGAGCATTAGCTTGGACTCAAGTGCACTTATCTTGATGTTTGTCTGTTGCAGATCTAAGCAGAGTTCAACTGACTGCAGTCCATCTGGGCACGAGTTGGTGTTGTCTTTGCTTTTGTTTGTGTACTCTGTGTGTGTACTCTGTGTGTGTGTGTGTGTGTGTGTGTGTGTGTGTGCATGTGTGCGTAAATGTCTTGGCGCACGTCTTAGGGAAAAGCACAGGGGAGGTTGAGGTTATCCTATTGTTGTCAGGGCATATCTTTTAATTATATGCGAGGGTCATTTGCATGTCACAGCTAGCGGCGGCGGGTTGGGGGGGGTTATTGATTGTTTGGGGGTGTGGCTGGAGACAGAAGGGAGCTGAAAATGCTGGCCGAGGTCAGGAGGTCAAGCCTAGACACACACTCACTAGGCCTCAGGCCTGCTTAAACTCCAGGAGGGGAGGGGGGGCTCTTTAACATGCCCTTAAGGTTCAAATCTTCCACCAAGCCCCCTTCCTCTCTTTCCCTCTCAAGATTTTTTGTTCTGTCTTACATTTTCTGCTTTTTTCTTCTTCTATTAAGTACACCACAATTTGGATGTTTTTTTTTAAGTTTTTATTTGAAAATAAGCATGTTTGACTGATTTGTAAATGTTGACCCCTGTTTGTGCAGGACAGCTTACAAGTATCATCCTTAATATGCATGGCATTTGCAGTAATGGCCTTACAGACACAACGCAGTTTGAGCTGCGTTCATCCGACATTTACCGCAATGAAATCTGACACTTTACAGATAGAGTAGGTCTAGACAACAGTCTATAATTTACAAGGCCCCAACAATTCCAGTAATTTCCCAAGAGCAAGCATTTAGTGCGACAGTGGTGCCTGGGACAGACCCAGTTGGCAGTGTGATGCACACTGGCAACAATAGTCACAATAAAGATAATGGAACAGTGACAAAAAAATGGTAGTAGTAGTAGTTCATGACATAGCAGGACACTGCAGGGCGTTACAGGGTGTAGCGTGGCATAGCAGAGCATAGGTGGACGCAGCGGGATGCAGCAGGACACTGAAGGGCATTGCAGAGTGTAGCAGGATGTAGCCGGGGGTGCAGCAGGATCACAATGATAACTGCAACCAAGATCTTGTTGTCATCTAATCCAAGGAAATACTGTATGTTGGGCGAAAAGAAAACACAAGGACTTCGGGGAGTAAACTCCCCAGAGCTAGTGCAAGCCACTGGAGATATTGGGTTTTGAGAGCGCTCTGGTGCTATTAGCACATTTGGTCTAAAGGCCTAAATGCTCCACCCAATGCCCACCCTGAGCAAAGAAAAAACCCAATGCCACATCACATCCTATTACTCGTATAATACTTATATTCGGCAAAAGTGCTTTATCCGTACCGGATACTCGTTTCAGCCGAGTATCCGGCTCATCCCTAATTTCCATGTTAACGATAAGTCAAGTTGGTTGTGTGAGGTTTAAAAATAATTTGTATTGAAAGCAAAGTACTATAACCATTACATACACAAATAGCCCAGGTTTGCAGTATGTCCTAAATCTAGACAAACACCAGCTGACTCTTGAATGGACTGAGTTTTGATATCTACAGTAGACTTTGGGTAAGACAACAATTAAGGTTATACACCAACATATGCAAGTATTCGTTTGAATATCATTTTTTTTTAAAACGTGTGCTTACTATTATATTACTGTTACTGTATCACCATGTACTGCACTTTTGCTGTGTTTTGCTCCAACACACACACACACACACACACACACACACACACACACACACACACACACACACACTTTTCTCTGACTTCAGCCATGTCTCGTCAATGAGAAAAGTCAGATAGCCTCCAGCTGAGGGGGGCTTCCTCGCCTGCATGGACTACTGTATGTTTGTGTGTGTGAGATTTTTGGTGTGTGTGTGTGCATGCGTGCTCTGCATTCATGCCTGATTGGCCCTGTCTTGTGTGTGTTTTGCGTGTGAATGGGTTCATGCATGGCTGACGTGTGTGTTTGAGCTTTTATAGGTTACATGTACATGAGTGTGGGAGGAATGCATATTTTCATCACAGCAGAAAGACCCACTGAGTTGTTGAGATGTCTTTACAAGGAAAACCAAAGACAAAATAAATGAATGCACATTTATGTCCGAACACAAAGAAAAACTGCTACGTGAAAAAAGCATAAAATAAAAAGCTTTTATTGTCATGGCTACAAGATTGCCAAGACCAAGGTGTGTCTGTTGCACACCAGTCTTTGTAATGACAATTCAAATAATTCAGTCATTTTATCAACATAAAAGGGCTCAAAGTCTAAATGGCTTCTTTTCTGACCCGTAAAAGCCATTTACCATGTACTAAAAGACAAAAGCCTCAACATTTTCCTCTCATGTTTCTGAAGCTATGTTTTGGTGTCTTTACTTTAAGTGCCCATATTATGAAAAAATCACTTTTTCTGGGATGTGGGGTGTTATTTTGTGTCTCTGGTGCTTCCACATGCATACAAACTTGGAAAAAAACTATCCATGCTGTTTTGAGTGAGATCCGGTTTCTGAATGTCCTCTGCCTTCAAACTCCAGGTGAGCTGTTCAAAATCTGCACGGCTTTCTACGTCACTAGCCGAGACGAGGTGGCTAACTGTAGCATGCTAGCTTTTTCTCAGTGGCAAAACAAACCATGAAACCATGTAAACCTATTCTGTAACAACCTCAAAAACAATTACAATCCTAAAAATGAGCATAATATGGGTGCTTTAATAAATAATTATTCATGATGATGATGATGATCACTGATTCGTTTTCCTTTGATTGACAGAAGTCATTATTTTGCTGTAGTATAACAGGCTTTTATTTCTGCTGCCAGTTCAAGAAAAGCTTACTTTCTTGCTGTACCTCTCCTTATACTATACCTATACTACACATTTTGTAGGCTACTACTAGGAAATGATGCAAGTTGTGCAGCACCAGGCATCCACCGGTGACATATGAACAGTTCCAACTGTTTTGGTTGTGTATACAACTGAGCTTCCCTTTTTTCCGTTTAATACATTTGTAAAACCCTTTTCTCACTTTGTCATTATGGGTTATTGCATGTAGATTGATGAGTAAATTGATAATTGAAGTGTCTTACTACTTTCTGTCAGTCTGTCTCCGTTCGCAATCCTGCCAGCAAAGCTTTGATTGGTCGAAACCTGTTGCTGAATCATTTTTGTGGATTTTTGTTATTTTGATTACAGACATTTTAGTCCTTGTTTTGTTAATTTTACCATTAAAATCAATGAAGCAGAAACATGCCTCTGTGATCTCATACAGATATAACAGTGTTTATCCAAATGTAGCCCGGGGTATTTGACTTGCATGTGTGTGTGGGACACCCAGCTTGTAACGTGTGTGCGTGTGAGTGTGTTTGACAGCAGTGGAGCATGTGTGTGTGTCTGAGGCTTATTAATAATGTATGAGGTGGGAGGAGTGAATGAGAGGGGGCGGTGACAGATGGAGAATCAGTGTGTGTCAGAGAGAGAGAGTGTGCAGACTGCAAAACAGCGAGAGCAGAGAGAGAGGGAGAGAGAGAGAAAGGGATAGAGAGAGTGAGGAAGAATTAAATATATTTCGGCTAAAAGAGATGGACAGAGTGTAGTGTTTTTCTCCATCTTTACAGTAGATACGTCTGTTGTCTCTGTGTCTCTGTGGTGGACAGACACTCAGTCTTTGTGTTTGCTGTTTTCTCTCTGGTTCCTTGGATGCTGAAGGATTGATGGGGATGGAGATACAACACAGTCACCCAGCGCTGCTGTACACCTGGACGCAAAAGCGCCACTGACAGAGGTACTGATACGTGTCTGTACACTGTGTGTGTGTGTGTGTGTGTGTGTGTGTGTGTGTGTGTGTTGCGTGTGTGTCAAGTGTTTTCAGTTATCCACTTTTATTCAAAAGCAGAATTCAGCCACCTTTTAGGCAATGTGTGAATTAATTCCCAGTAAACACCCCAATTTTCTTTTCCATAAAATTGATATAAAGACAGCAGTAAGCTGTGTGGGAAATGACAACTTTGTGAAAATATATTATTTGTGATGTGTTATTTTAATTCTCACAAAGACACTAGTTTGTTGAGAAATCTGGTCCGAAGACAGCAGTGCACTGTCCACGTGGATCAGCAGAATACAGTGTACTCTACTTTAGTGTGGGTTTGAATCCCTCACAGCTCAGTCTTTGACCCATAAATTATATTTTATCCTCTCACTAAATATGAGCCTGAAAACATAAAAGAAAACACAAAATCTGTTAAAACATGTCATTCAGGCTGTTTGTGCTCTCTGTGTGTGAGTGAATGCAGTTGTGGAACTGTGAAAATGTTAAATGATAAATGACAAATGAGTTATCCTGCATGGCAATTTTCTTTATGAGAGTTAATGTTTGGATCAATGTGTATGGTAGCTACCAATTATTTCACACCTCCATAATTTTTTATGTTAAATTGGAAAAAGATGATACATAGTTACATAGAGCATCTTATTTTTACATTTTTGTTTTCAATTGCCTCTCTATTGGCTGTTTTAGTGATTATGCAGGCTGTAGGAAGGGAAATGCAATGTGGTTACACACACACACACACACACACACACACACACACACACACACACACACACACACACACACACATGTTTGTGGCACTATCTTTGTGGGGACCCATCATTGACATACTGCATTCCCTAGCCCCTTACCCTAACCTTAACCATCACAACTAAATGCCTAACCTTAACCTTTACCCTCACCCCTAATTCTAACCCTAATCTTAAAACCAAGTCTTAACACTCAAACAGCCCTTTAAACTTGTGGGGTCCAGAATTTTGGCCCCACAAAGCTGTCAAAGTATACTGAACTTACACTCACATTCACACTGATTACTCCGTCTGCCATGATTAATTGGAAAAATATGGATTATGACTTGTGTGCATGTTTACAATTACTCTTAGAGCTGCTGCCTGTTTGTATAAAAACATTACACAAGAGCTGATGCTCATTTTGCGAGTGGAGACCGTTTACTATACTTCAGTCCTTAGCCTGGCCCCAGTTTTTATTTGACTGGTCTGGCTCAATAGACATGTTATAAATGAATTAGATTGGGAATGACACCATTTCTAGCAACTGTCTTTGAACATGTGCTCTTCCAACACACTACGCACTGGGCTGTTATTTTCAGATTTTTAAAGTGTTTGGTCTATATCCATGCCGTTCCACTTTTGGGATTGTTCTGGTGCCGCCGGAAAATCCGCTGGGTGTGTGTTACTTTCCGCTTACAGATGGCTCGCTAGACTATCGGTCCAATCTGAGTTTTCTGTTGCACGACTAAAACCACCTTTGAACATGTTCCACCAAAACAAGTTCCTTCCCGAGGCTATTTTGCAGCGACACCGTTGCTTCGTACGAGGCTTTGCACTGCCCATGACGAATGGTATTGGTTTTAGGAAATGCCAATAATTCAGAGCACGTTTTTCTCCCATCCAGGAATGCTGTGAGGACTAGCCAGACCCTCTTTTGCATCGTTGTGAAGGAAGGTCTTTCATTGCCAGACCATAAACTGTTAAATCCTACCAGCTACTCTGGAAATGTGTCATATTTCTCCAAAACCATCAAATCTAATTGTAAAAGTGGCCATGCAGTTGATGCTCTTATGCACCTACAGAAGTTTGAGTAGTTCATGAGGTTTAGGAGTCATGGAAGTTTGTGGGTCATGTCGTCTGAACACTCTCTGTAGTTTTTTGATTGATCTGATACCAACTGGTTTAGACTTGACACGTTTTCACTCTAAAAACACGTTTATAGTCTTGCTGTGCAAAACTCACAATTCACAATATTTGAAACTATATACAACACATCTAGTAGCCCATAGATGTCCCTGCTTAATCAAGTAGAATAACTTTCCATCACTTTACGATCCATAATTTCCTCTTCTTGACATCTAGTGGAAATCAGTAAGATGATTCTATTCCTGTATAGATTTGGTTCACTAATGTACACATCAACCTCTTGGAATGTGTCCTTGAGTACAATTTAGTGTCAACTACAGCATTTAGAAAAAGGCATTCAAATGTCACATGCTATTCATGTATTCATGGTGTGGAGTGTATACAGGGCATGGTGTGAACTGTCACTGTGTCGTATGAAGATCTACATCTTAGTTAGCAGTGGTTGGCTGTGTTACGCTGACATTTGACATTTTCTGAAGTTGGAGGCATAATTATTGGAAATGATTCAGTAAGAGGAGATGTTCTGCTGCTTCTCTCCAGTATAACTTTTCATCTTTACATATGGTCTGAGTCCAACCATACTATATGCACTGTGTGCAGTGTTTCTTCTAGGTTTGTGAAAGACTTAAGGTGCACATACTGTATTTGGCAGAAGGGTTTAAGGGGTCAATTTTTCAATAAAGAGAAATGCAATTTCACATAATTTTGGACCGCTAAATCGGTGTCTAAAAAGCCAGAGCACATAATATATAAAAAACACTCAAAAAGCTTCAAGACAAAACTGGCTAAAGAAGTCCACTGTGGACAGAATACAGTCATTGGATCTGAGAAAAGTCTTTTAGTTTTGATGTTCACATTGATTTTACATACATTCAGCTCGGGTGGTGCCCAAAACGGTTTAGGTGCTGCGGCTAAACCTTATAATGGTAGGAGAACAGTAAAACCTGTGTGTGTGTGTGTGTGTGTGTGTGTGTGTGTGTGTGTGTGTGTGTGTGTGTGTGTGTGTGTGTGTGTGGGAGGCCTAAGTGGCTGCAGTGACGCAGGGCCGTCTGAACACGCTGTTTGTTTGTCACGTAGGAGGAGTTGAACACTGAACACATATTTGTCAGATATCTTTCTCACAGATGTGAATTTTTGTGGGAGGATTATTGCATTAATACATTTTCAAGTTTTTCTTTCATGTGCAGGTGTGTGTCTGTGTGGTGGATAAGTGTTTATTAAAGGAGGTAGGAGGGTGGACAGTAGGGCCAGAGCATTGAAAGCACCAAAATAGACATACACACACATACACAAATACAGTCCTTCCTTTGTTTAGGAGCATTGTGAAGAGGAGGTTAATGCACCCAGAAAACAGAAAGAAAGAGGGAGAGAGAAAGAGAGAGAGAGACCCTAATGGACAACAACCAGCCTTTCACTGAAAATATTTGGCTGAGAGGTTTCATACTAACCATCCCTTCCCCCTTTCTCTCTCTCTCTCTCTCTTTTCTCTCTCCTCCCCCTCTCTTTATGGCCAAAGGGAAAAGATCAGAACAAATTGTCACTCTGTGATCTACCCACATCACATGGCTTTTTTGCTAGAAAGAACAATGCTCAAGGCCGTGTGTCTGATGCCAATCCTGTTGTTGTTGGGAAGCAGAAAAACGGATGTGAATTATATTTTAAAGTTGTCGTGTGAAAAATGTTGACATCAGCTAAACCAATGGCCTTCATTTTGGTCGACCTGACATGCTCAGTCGGAAGGCGGGCACTGCCAGCAGGAGGACTTAAGAGCCCGGTCTGACTGGAGGAGTGCAAACCCGGAAATGAGGAGCGTGATGAGCGCGTGACAAGAGTCTCTCAAAATCTGACGAAATTCTTTTAAGCTGACCTTTGTCGATCTGAAATGAAGACAGATTCAGCAACTGCACGGCCTATTTCTCGCTTAAAATGCTTTCAGAAACACATGAGTTACTGTTATGTCATCGCAGTACCAAGGAGATACCCATGCTTATATAAATCTCTGCCATGTAAAGTCATCATAGTGACGAACGGCAAGATAGGCTAATATTCTACGTATATACTCTGTATATATTGGAGTATAAATTTACATTTTACGTCACAAATCCAAAGAGAAGAAAAAAATGACATACAACTCTTTGATGTCTTAAAGCATGAGCAGTTTTTTTTATGCCATTTTCATCAGCATAACACTAAATGTGCACAAAATGAGTAAAGTATACAGCAAAACCAATGGAAATAGACGACCATATTTTTTTCTTCAGACCTCAGTTTGCTCCCACTCGCTTCTTCTCCGTTGCTGCTGCTTGGACTTTTAGATTTATGTAACTGTAGAGATTTAGCCTCTTCTGCCATGTTAATCTGTTGGCTCAAAGTGTGTGTGTGTGTGTGTGTGTGTGTGTGTGTGTGTGTGTGTGTGTGTGTGTGTGTGTGTGTCCCACATGCCCACGTGTGCAAGTGTGTAGCCTGATAGCACAGGATAAGCCCTCATCAGCAGAATATTCAAATAGAAAAACATTGCATGCAGCAGAAACCAAGTTCCTGTCATGAAATATTCTGTGTGAAAGCTGTGTGTTCAGCAGGAAGGTTATGTTCTGTGATCTTCTCTGGACTTGTGACTCAACTCGGACTCAGACTTAAACTCAGATTATGGTGAATCGACTCAGACTTGACTTGGACTCTTCTTTGGTGACTCGGACTCAACAGTTGGTGACATGACAATACAAAGACTGGAAGAAAGGAATCTGTTAAAGATCCAGACCCAGGCAGCCTGATTCCAGGTGGGAATACAGATGTTGTGCCCATGAGCCAGGTTCTTAACCTACATTCCTGCACGCCTGTGAAATCTGTGTATGTGTATGTGCACGCTTGTTATAAGGCCCAAGGACAGTACTATGACACTCTAAGGAGAGGCGCTAACCTACTAAAGCCTCCATGGCCCTGACAGGAGTCAGGTCACGGCTGTGGGCTGTTTTTAGTCCTGTCTTTCCATATGTTTCCCATTTTCTCTCATCTCTTATACTATTTCTGGGAACACACAGCACTCCAAACAGTAGAAAATAGATGTAGCGTAACAAAGAGACAGAGGTAAGTTAGTTAGTTAAGTATGAGGATTTAAAAAACAATACATACAAAAGATTGTAAGCTAAAAGAGCAATCTAGGGGCTTTTACACTGGTAGAGAAAATAAACTGCAGATTAAATTTTTATATTGAAGATTTTAAGATCTAATGAAATGGGCGCTCAAGCTTTATGGATGTGTACATGCTGCTCTAGTAGGCATATCTGAAATATAAAGACAATGTCCTTCTGCCTCTTTTTGCAAATCAGAAAGCTACAGCGTACACGTCATGGTGAATTTCAACTGTAAATCAGCTTAGAACGTGACATGTATATGCATTAGGGCATATTAATTGGAAGGACTCACACACACAGGCTTGGATGGTTAGCATTAGCAGTGATAGCCACTCAGGGACATGCAGTAGAAAACACACGTTAGTGATGTGCTTCCAAAAAAAGATTGAGACAAAATCACGATAAGGGTACTTGAAGATCACTAAATAATAAAAGAGTAAATCAGCTCTGCCAGCACATCTGTCTGTTTCTCTTTTGAATATGTTTCATAAATCCATTACAGGAAACGGGGTGATGGCTGCCCTCAATCTAAAAATGCAATTTCAGGGTGACTCATTCCCATGTATTTTTTCCACTCAATGACTCTCTTGATTGGCTAGGACTCAGGGCTCAGCTTGCCATTGGCTATTGCTCCACTCACTCGTGAAATGATTCCTTCAATTTAGGACCAGTGTTGCTGCTGGGACAGCCTGTGTTTGATCTTCTCTCGTTTGAATTTACCCAGTTACAAAGGTATGACCACGGATAGAGAGGATTTATGCTTCAGCATGATTGGATCTATCCATCAAGCCTAAGTGATTTGTTTTCATTTCTTGATCTCATTTCATTTCTTGTTATAAGCACAATGCTGCTGACCATGGTGTCTTTGTGGATCGGCTCAGACGGTGGCCAGTAAAACAATGTCCTATATTTCTGAAATGTGTGGTGAGGCTTACTTCTTGGTATACTCTAACATCATTCCACAGTTTTAATCTTAGCTTAATATTTTAGCGCTATGCTCAAAGCCTGTTGCATTTTTTAGCATCATCCAAAGTAATCAATTAAAGAAAACATTACACAAATCTGGCCCTTAACGGACATTCACACAGACACTAACTTGAGCATCTAAATTTACCGGAAGTCATTCATTTTCAATGGAAGCCGGCTTCTCTCAGCTGCAAGGAGTGGCAAATCTGTCGGCGTTGCGTTTTGAAGCGTCTTGCAATCACAAAGTTGAAATTTTTCAACTTTATTCATTCTGAGGAAAAGCTCATAATCACCGTTGCTGGGTTACCTATAGTTTATAATATAACGTTAGTACATAGGGACCAGTAAACGTTACCTGCCGGTCACATCGTCTCTAATGGTCCGCTCACAGTGGATCCTGCACGGGTCACTAGGTTAGTCCGGCGGTTGCTCGCTCTTCCTGCACGCCGCTACGGCTCAGCGGCTAACGAGCGAGCTAACTGCTAACAGACTCCGCTGTGACCAATTAACAATCCAACTTCTGTCATTTTCTAGGTCATTTATAAAGGTTTTTAGTGTCAGTGTATTGGCCGTGGCTGCTTGTGCTTCTCCCGGGCGAACAGAGAACGTCGCCACGTCAGAGAGGCCAACGCGTCAAAAAATCTTCCCTGTACTTTTTGACAGGCGTCCTTGGCAGGGCGGCTAGAGCTTTTTTGCAGCTCAAGTTGGTGGCGGTCTGTACGTACGGTTAGAGTAATCTTAACCAAGCTTTTATGACATGACACCAAGAACTGTTTAACCTCAGTAAGTCAGGAACAGTTTTGCTCCAGCTGCTCAAAAATCTGGAGACGTAAAACAATTGTTGCTCCTGTTGACTTTGGAATGGCCTTTCTCCAAACCTCAGAAGCAAAATTGAAATGTTGAAATTGAAATTGACTTGGTTTTTACTGGCGTTCTTTCCATAAAAATTATAATTTCTGTCTAGGTTTCTCATACAATCTTTCTTTTTTGTCTTGTGCTGTTCCTAGATGGCTTTTTAACTATGAATGTAGATATTTATTTAGTTACATCATGCTTTGTGCTTTGTGTATAACATGCTTTTCGTGAAACAGCCCACTGTCTCCTCTGAGGGACGGATGTGTGTGTGCGTATGCGTGTGTATTTTGTACCTGATAGATATCTCCAAAGTGTTAATTAGATTTGTCAGCAGCTCCAAACGCACGCACGCACGCACGCACGCACGCACGCACGCACGCACGCACGTCTCTCTCTCTCTCTCTCTCTCTCTCTCTCTCTCTCTCTCTCTCTCTCTCTTACAGACTTACAGAGAAAACACCCTTACAAAAGCATGCGCACACACACACACACACACAGAACTACACTTGCCTAATCCCCCAAAATGTGTGTCCATACACACTCACACCCACACAAAGACATCACACCTTTTAACCACTTCACTAGAGCAGTAATCACTACACACACATGCACACTGACATGTCAGTCATTTTAACACCATGGTTCCCTCGGGGAACACGCGCACACACACACACACA
Organism: Percina caprodes; assembly: GCA_013375575.1. Lineage (NCBI taxonomy): Eukaryota > Metazoa > Chordata > Actinopteri > Perciformes > Percidae > Percina > Percina caprodes. The sequence continues at coordinate 1,232,466 of JABXJD010000168.1, read as the reverse complement.
CACACACACACACACACACACACACACACACACACACACACACACACACACACAGAGCTGTTGGTGTTGGTGTGTCAATAGAAAGCAGTACGAGGAGCTGAGAGGGCTGGAACAAAGAGGACATGTGATTCTTCACTTCTTCACTGGTTTAGATATTCTGTATGTTGTCTGTCTATATTTATAACAGAGCCTTGTTGAATACTCAATTCTGATTGGTCCATCACAACATCATGCAGTCTGTTATTTGTGTACAACAGACTGTTGCTAAGTATAACAGACCAAATGAAATTGTTTTTAAATCGGTATTTGTGCGCACACTGACCAGCACATCACAAAGGGAGTGAGAGGGTGGAGGAAGTTAACAGGGAGCGCTAACAGCGCTAATGGAAAAAGTGCAAACAGAGCATTAGTTAGCTCTTTGGGAAGCTCTCTCACCGGGGCAACCTGGCTTCTGCCTCAGAGCCGTGCTAATCAGCCGTAAAGTTACCCGTCCTAACCGGGACACAGGCATCATCAGCGGGTAACCTCAATGAACTGCAATTCTCAATAATGAGAGGCTCGCTCTGCATTATCCCTCACATATGATACACCACACATAATCAAAAAACAGCTGAGCAGCTGCGTTTTGTATAAGAAGAGATGGTGGATAAGATGAAATATCATCCCACATAATGAGCAAATAGAGAGAGCGATGGAGGACAGGGAGGTGTCTGTTCACTGTGTCCCTATAAGTGGACACACACATCCAATAATGGACTTAATGTCATTTTACAGCTGTGCAAGACAAGGAAGGAGAAAAGGGGGAGAAAGAAACCTGAGAAAATTAAATTTGGTAATGGCCTAATTATGGCAGAGAAATTGGAAAGGACTGTTTGTGTGTGTGTGTGTGTGTGTGTGTATGTGTGCATGCAAGTCTGTGTGTGTGTGCATGCGAGTCTGTGTGTGTGTTTGTGCGTGTAAGTGTGTGGCTGCAGGACAGACCAGCCAATAATTACTTTAATCACTGTGCTAACCTCAATGTAGGGGGCCTTGTTGCCAAATTAGGCCTTGTAGCATGCGCGCACACATAATACGCACACACACACACACACACACACACACACACACACACACACACACACACACACACACACACACACACAAACAGTATAGCTCCTAAGCTAACTAACTCCAGGTCCCCCAAACTACATAGCCAATAAATATTTAATGCCAAAATACAAAGATCTCTGGATACGTCTAATCCATCCAGTAAAGCTAACCCTTCACTAAGAGAAAATGAAACACCTTCTGTTAAGAGTAAGAGTAAGGATGAGAGGACATTGCTAAAATAAACAAGAGTGACCCTGACATTGACTTTTGAACATTTACAGAGAAACCGTCTTAAAGCAAATACAAAAAGGTGTGTCCTGCATGATGCCTCTTCATGACATATTGATGGAAGCCCTACACATGACCTCAGCACACATGCCATTAATGTGCATCACACACTATGTGCTGAATGTGTGGGACAAGTCTTTGAGTTGTCTTCTGGCTGAAATAAGCTTTGATATTTAACAAATCTTTTGTAATGACATGCTTATTTTTACTGAAACGTTTTCTTCTTTTAAAATTGTGAGAACTTTGTGAGCTATTTAGCTGAAAGTATCTTACTACCACAAGTCTCTCCTATATGACATTCTATGATCTGAGTGAAATAGAAAGTTAGTGATTGCTTGAAGGCATAAAAGGACATATTTACACCACATCCAGAAAACACCATGCTAGATTCATGTTTATTCATTCACTCTTTCAATAAGTCACATGGGAGTTTACAAGGCAGTCTGCTGGTTTTTCATACCCATCTTTGAATTTGCTATTAGGCCCTTATTTTAGGTCTTAGAATATAAAGTAGAAACACTGGCCTTTTGTTTTTGTGTGTACAGAAAGATCAAGAGTGTTAGCCAGACGATACAATATGACTGTGGGGTGTTGTTGATGTATATGCATACATCCACATCCACACACATACATATATATCCAATCCAGTTGGGGGCTACTATGAAACGATGCCTTCTGGATTGTAAATACAGTTGTTGTCTTTAGCTCTGTGAATTCAGCACACACACACACACACACACACACACACACACACACACACACACACACACACACACACACACACACACACACACACACAGTGATTGCACTTTGCTCCATCCCTTTCAGGCTTGTATGTTTTTCCTCTCTCTCCCTACTATACACGCACACGCACGCACACACACACACACACACACACACACACACACTCAGATGCAACGCTTTGATAATGGCAAACACACCTCCAGCCTCACACTCCCGCTGGGGTTGGTCTCCCCATTCACCTCCTCCTCCTCCTCCTCCTCCTCCTCCTCCTCCTCCTCCTCCTCCTCCCTTACACCCCCCCCCCATCAAATCTCCCTTTTTCTTTCTCCTCCACCTCCATCCCTCCTACTCCTTGTGGAGCTGTTGCTAAGGAGCCCTGGTGACCGGGGAGTTTTTTCATTGGACGAGGAGGAATGGAGGTGGAGGAGAGGAGAAACAAGGAAGTTGAAAAAGGAGAATGGATGGAGTGCGATGAAAGAGAGAGAGTGTGCATGTGTATGTGTGTATGTGTGTGTGTGTATGTATTTGTGTGTAGTGGTGGTGGTGGTGGGGGGTTATCTTAGATCCAGATGTGCTAATGAGGTGTAGGGGTTAACCACAGCGGGGGATGGAGGCATGGAGGAACAGATAGGATGGATTGACAGATGGATAGAAAAAGTGAGGAGAGGAGAGAATTGGGTGCAAGAGGGTAAGAAGAAGTGATAGGCCGAATAGAAAGTAACAGGAGGGATATCAATGATATTATATAAAAGATTGAATGATGAAAGAAAATGAAAGTGGAGTGGGTTTAGCATTAGATGGAGACAAACAACAATCAAATATGATGAGCTCATGTTGGCAAAGAGAACAAAAGATTGACAGAAATGAGAATAAAGGAGAGGAGGAGGAGGATAAAGGAAGAGAGAGAGAGCTAATTTAAAACATGATGGGGAGGGAAAAAGAGAGAGAGAGAGAGAGAGAGAGAGAGAGAGAGAGAGAGAGAGAGAGAGAGAGAGAGAGAGAGAGAGAGAGAGAGAGAGAGAGAGAGAGAGAGAGAGAGAGAGAGGGCCAGACTGTACCCTTTCATTTATTCTGGCTGGCACAAAGGAACATTACCTCCAGACACACACACACGCACACGCACGCACGCACACACACACACACACACACACACACACACACAAACACACACACACACACACACACGCATTTTTGTATTACTATACATGTGAGGACCTGCCATTGACGGCTCTTTTCTTAATCTTAAAGTAGAACTAATTCTAATCTTGAACTTGAGGTTTTTCCCATTTCACAAATTTACATTTCCCATAAATAATCCTTGGGAACTGTTTGGAGTTCTGATTCTTGACACCAACCTGCTCTGCCTCCTGAGCTACAGATGTTATATGGGTAGCCAGGCAACAATTTGTTTCCACTCATGTTAGTATACAGTAGTACTTATCGTACTTTGAATATCTGAAGCAATTATTGGAAAGCAATCATTGGCACATTAAATTAAAAATGAAAAAATGTGTTAGTTGCAGCAGTCTTGAATGTACCTGTAAGGTAGTTACAGTGATGATATGAGTGTGTGATTGGCAGTAGTTCAATCAGTAGGGAGTTGGGTTGGGAACTATGAGTGTTGCAAAGTATGGTGGGAGACTGGTAGCTGGAGAGGTGCCAGTTCACCTCCTGGGCACTGCCAAGGTGCTCTTGAGGAAGGCACCGAACCCCCAATTGGTCAGGGCAGCTTTCTCACTGTGACATCTTTCCGTTAGCACATCTATAGGTACTGAGCATGTGTGTGAAATTTAGGCCTGTGTGTAATGTGTGTACTAACAGAGTAAAAACATTTTAAGTATTTAAGTATTCAATATTATTATTATTATTATTATTATTATTATTATTATTATTATTATATCCACTGACAACATTCTGTGCTGATACAAGAAGTTATTTAGCAAGATAGAAAGTAAAGATGAGTAGGTGGATGGGCATGGAGCACATTCGACTTTCACGCCTCAGACACCATGATTCCATCTGAGACCAAGTAATGTTGCCTGTATATTTTCCCTAACCTTAACTAATTTCCTGTTTTTAAAGGTCCCATGGCATGACAATGTCACTTTATGAATTTTTTTAACATTAATATGCGTTCCCCCAGCCTGCCTATGGTCCCCCAGTGGCTAGAAATGGCAAAAATGAAAAACTCTTGCCCCTTATGAGGTCATAAGGAGCAAGGTTACCTCCCCTTTCTTTGCTTTGCCTGCCCATAGAATTTGGCCCCACCTTGGCTTCCACCTTGTCCCCACCCTCTCTCTCCTCCTCAAAAGCTACAGACTCAGAAATGGCACATACTAAAGAAAGCTCATTGTGGGACTGGCTCTAGTGGCTGTAATTCTGCACCAAGGCTGGATTTTGGGAAAGAGACTTCAGATACAGTATTAGGGGACAGCTAAGGTCTATATAAAAGAGACTTCAGATACAGTATTAGGGGACCACTAAGGTCTATCTAAAATAGACTTTAGAGACAGTATTAGGGGACCACTAAGGTCTATATAAAAGAGACTTCTGATACAGTATTAGGGGACCACAAAGGTCTATCTAAAATACACTTTAGAGACAGTATTAGGGGACCACTAAGGTCTATATAAAAGAGACTTCAGATACAGTATTAGGGGACCACTAAGGTCTATATAAAAGAGACTTCAGGTACAGTATTAGGGGACCACTAAGGCCTATATAAAAGAGACTTCAGATGTGGTATTAGGGGACCACTTAGGTCTATATAAAAGAGACTTCAGATACAGTAGGGGACCACTAAGGTCTATATAAAAGCATCCAAAGAGCACCATGTCATGAGACCTTTAAGCATATATTAACCATACCTAAACCACCGTGTGTTAGCTATAATCATCTTATAGCCTTAACCATATGTTAACCATGCTGTAGTTGCTATGCATGAATTTGTGTAGAAATAAATCAGCATTGGAATTGAATGTTAAAAATGTTGCACTGATCATTCATGAACCTTGTCACTGAATGGGAGAGAGAGATAACTGTGTTGCATCACAAAACAGAATGATTTGCATCACAGTACCACATTCCATTTCCATTCAGGTTGCATGTTTAGAAATTCCAGTTGTGAAAATGTTTGGCACAATATCTGAACACTAAACTTCTGAATACTAGTCGACAAGATGACGTCATTCATGTCAACATTCTACATTCAACAGCGCAATGCAGTCCTGATTTATGATGATCTTAAAAATCATTTGTCAATTGCAGTGTCAGCCTGTACATGTGCAGTAGTCTGGGCATGGACAATTTAGTCCCTCTGTCTTTGTAAGGAAATGCACTCCTCATCAAATATAGAAGCACACACACACACACACACACACACACACACACACACTCACACAGGTAGACAGGCTGCAGTGAGGATTCAGCCTTAATAAGCCCTTTCCCGTTGAGCACAGCTGCAGCGGTCCTGTCAGAAGCCTCTGGCTGAGCCATCAGAGCCAACCTAACATTTATTTAACCTCCAACTGGCCGCAGCCCTCTCATCTGCTACAGTATAGACTCACTGATTCACTTCTGCTGTCTGATGGCCTGGGTGTGTGCATTGAAAGCTAAATACTGTACAATATAAAGAGCATTATTACATATGGAAAAGAAATAGTAAAGGTCACATTAAAATGACACAAATATTACTATGACTACAACACCATATGAACAAATGGTTAAATCATATATAAATTAGTATGGAGTGGTGGACTTAACATTCTTTTGTGCTTCGATTTTGTTTGTTTCATTGTGGCTGTGAGCATATTTGGCTGGCTGCCGGCTCCCAGTGGGTGGGTGTGGCTTTTGACTGTGAACAGTGTGCCTGGAGGGATCACTAAATAGCCTCTTTGTATGTCATGAATACGTGATGTCGTGACAAAGGTGAGAGGAGACGTCTTTAGTGTGATTTAGATGTCAGCAGGAGGTCTTCAATATTTCAGTTGGAGTATGGAGGAGGAGGGTTATTTGTTAAGTTACACCAAGATACACCAATGAAGAAAACTGTCAGAAAGCCTCACTGCAAACAGGTCCTGTGATTTTAGTTTCTGTATTATATAGTATAGTCTTAGGATTTCTATAACACACCACACACACAAACAGAATGTTTTATGTTCTATCAAAAAACCATTTTCTTTAACACACAGTATGGTTTGGGGTAACATGAGAGACACAGACGTCAAACACCTGCCACCATGTAATCAGGTGTAAAATTACAGCTCATTAAAGGAAGTCAAGTAATGGTCAAAGCATAGAGGAAACACCCTGAAGAAGACTGTTTTTTTCCGCTATATGTGGGTTACTGCCCATCTGTTGTTAATGTACTAAGATTTCTAGAAAAAATTGCCAATAATTAAGGCTTTTTGTATTTTTTGATTAAAAAGTGCCTTGGATAAGTTTTCTCTTTTGAGCATAGAGTTAATGGATTGCTTTAAGGACAACCAGAGAACTAAATGACGTGGCATGACTTGTGGCTAATAGTGCGCTCCATTTGCTCGATGGTGTTTTTTTGCCTCATAGGTTGCCTTCCAGGCTGCTAACCCTACGCTTAACCCTAAACATAACCATTGCCATGCTGCCTGGAAGGAGATGTTGGGGGCAAAAAACACTGCTCCATTTACCCTGGAACTCAGAAGCTGGAAATGACATCACACTCGAGTCAGTCAGATTTTTCATTGTGGTGTTAGCACTAGCCAGGTTAGCATTGATAGCAATACCAGCTGATAAAATTTGTTGACATGTCCACAGATAGAAGTTGGACAGGACTGCGTGTACGACTGATTTAGTGAGACACAAATACGACAGTGTTCTTCTTCTCTGCTTCCTAAGACTAAAAAAGTGCTATATTTATACACTCTATTTGCCGTTTCAATTATTGACTGAGTGGAATCAGCTAATGTAATAAATGTCCTTGTCTGTGTTTCTTTCTCCTTCACCTCTCCCCTTCCGCTCTTCTCAAATACCACATCTATTCTCTCTCTTATCTGCTGATGATGCTGTCTACATCTTTAACCTCTTTCCCTGTCGTTTCTCCTCCCCCGGCCTCCCCCTCAGTCTGCCCCCATCCTGTCTTTGCGGGCACGATGGGTAGAAACTGACAGGGGGTAACAAACTGATTGGGGTCCCTCCCGCCTCTTGTATTTCCTGTTCAGAAAGCATGAGCTGCAGAGGATTTGGATGGCTTGACATGATTTGGTCTTGTTGTCTACTCTGCTAGCTTTTTCTTGTGTGTTTTTTTGTGTAAATACTCAGAAACATACAGACCTATTGTGGATATGGTCACCTCCAGACGGAGTTCATGGCTGATATTGATCTTATATTAAAAACTGCGCAGTTTGCCTGATTTGATATTGATCACCCCAGTGACAGTTATATTGTTGGCTCATTTCCTGTCCTTTAATGCCTCACACCACTGTGGAGTGGTTTGTAATCTGCAATTATAAAGGAGGCGATTTTGACTTGTCATAGAAAGATATAAAAAAGAGAAATATGACTCATAATTATTATAGCAGTGGGCATAATGACATTATGAATAGTGGCAATTCTAATAAAATTGAAGCTAAAATAACTAGAACTAAGATAAAAATATTAGTAGTAGTAGTAGGGGGCGTTGAGCAGGACCACAGCAGCAGCTGCAACCGCGATCCAGGTGCCACCACAATCCAAGCAAATCTGGAAGGGGAGAAAGCACAAGGACTCTGAGGAAGAAGCTGAAGCTCTATTTGCACGAGGTCCCCAGATGATCCTAAACCTGTGCGAATAGGGCTTAAGTTAGTAACATGCATCAATAGGACAAGATCACACACGAATGGAGAGAGAGAGCGAGAGCGAGAGAGAGAGAGAGAAAGACAGAAAGAGAGAGGAGCTCAGTTTGTCATAGGAAGTTCCCCGGCAGTCTAAACCTATAGCAGCATAACTAACAGCTGGTTCAAGGCAAACCTGAGACAGCATACAAAGGGTTGGTAGAGAATCCAATGTCACGGAAGAGAAGAAGAGCTGAGGAGGGGTTTGGTGTCCAGCTATACACCCTCCTCGCCGACTTTCTCGACTAATCATGCTTTTGTAATTTTTTGAGAATGTGTGCAGTGTATTTATTATTGGAATCAGTGCTATTTCCTTTGACAAATTTGTGATTTGTAAGCTTTGGTTAATGATTCCTTCTTGCAAGAAATTGATAGTCCAAAATGCAATTTCCATATTACATTTCAAACATACTATAATATAGTATTAATACTGCTGGGTTTTATAGTTTCCATTTTTCAATCTTTCCACACTGACAGAAATCAATTTCTGCCCTCTCTCCCTTTTACAGCATCCCTACTCTGCAGTTTGTTGCTTGACCCTTTCTGTAATTCTTATCTTTCTCTTTGTCCATCTCTGTCTTGCATTACTGCTCTTTTCTTTTCTGTCCAAACCAGTGAACCTGCTCGTTCTCCACTGCAGCCCCACTTTGTCTCCTCTCCTTTCCTTTTTGCTCTTCTTTCCCTTTCGATTTAAAGTAGGTCACTCTGCAACATCAAGCTACAGCTCCTTCCAAGCATGACATCCACATATATGCATGTATCGCCTGGCAACCACGCGTTCACACCGCACCTCCCCTCATCCTCTATCCACATTTCCTCCATCTTACCTTCCCTGGAGGTTGTGATCGGTGCAGAGGGCTGGGTTTGCAATTGGACACTGCTGTGTTTTGTCCCTGCTCTGTTTCCATAGAGGGGCTGAGGGATTAATGGGGTTTATTTCACACATGCATACATCATTTGTCTATAAATGTCTATAGAGGGGACAGTCTTTAACGTTGAATCTACTGTAATCTACATTCTGAAGGGAAAAAATTATATGTCGTAGAGGTGAGATATAGAAATTTTGATAAAAGCAACACTAGAGAACTTTTTCCGCTTTGGTCCAGATCGGGTTGTAGATCAACTACCCGATCTGGCAAACTAGCATAATGTAATGTAATGGACCATTCCGCTTCCAACCTGTAGGGGGACCGAAGCGGGAAAAGTTCTCTAGTGTTGCTTTAGTGTAATTCAATGGCTTATATTTATCATTTGTGCCAAATTACACTATACATTATCACTAACATTGTCATGCCAAGGTCCACTTACTTGCTGTTTCATGAGATTTCAAATGCATCCCACAGTTTTCCTCAGCATATGGAGTTTATAATAATAATAATGTATACTTTATTAATCCCGCAAGGGGAAATTACAATTTACACTATGTTGGTATTACACACAGGCCTGCATTACACACACATGCTCAGTACCTATACATGCATTAAATGAAGAGATGTCAGAGTGAGAGGGCTGCCCATGGAAAGGCACCCCAAGCAGTTAAGGGGGTCAGTGTTTTGCTCAAGAGCACCTTGGCAGTGCCCAGGAGGTAAACTGGCACCTCTCCAGCTACCAGTCCACCACCATACTTTGGCCCATATGAGGACTTGAATCAGCGACCCTCCGGTTCCCTACCCAACTCCCTACTGAGTGTGCTCCTACCGCCCCCACGAATGGAGAAAACTCAAGTATAAAGCTTTTTACTGATCTTTCAAAAGCTCTTAAGGTCTTATTTAATGAATGGAGTTCAAATAATGATTTTAAGATGCTGTTGAGCACAAAAAAAGAAAATGAGACAACGCTAAGTAAAGATTTGTTTTTCTTTTGGTCAAGCATAGATTTATGGGACAGTAAAGACCTTTCTGGAACCCAGGAATGACTTTGGTTGTACTATGAAACTTTGACTGCTAATAAGTTGGTGTAAGTTCTATTTTGTATTTGCTGAGTAAATAAATCCTTGGGTTTGATCAGTATTACCACCAGAACAGCAACACTTTAGTTGCCAGAGTTCATGTTTGCTTATTGTGTCTTCTGGATTTGATTTGCCCTCACTAACAGAGCTGTTCAGCAGCCAACTCTCACATCTCAGATTTCAGAGCCCATAAATGGATCACAAGTCAGAGTTCACACTTTCAACTGCATCACACAAGATAATGTGTGATGCACATCACACAATCACAACGTATATTCAATGTGATGGACTACCCAGTGTTAGCAAGTCTGAAGTTTCTGCCTAATGGTCAGTAAAGTAGGAGAAACAATCTGCAGGACTGCTTTAGAAAATGTTGGAAAAGAAAGACTTGAATAAGTACTTTTTAGGGATAAAACATAAAAAACGAAGCAGCACAACAACTAAAACTATCTGGTGATCGAAGCCAAAGCTTAAATATTTATAAGACGACCATCTGTAATGATGCAAATAGCAGTGAACAAACTTAGAAACCACATACTCATATTTCTGTGCTGTGTTAAGTAACAAGTCTGGATTCACAACACAGTATGTTGTTACACACAAACATGATCCCAACACCTCCTACACAGCTCCTGAGATGGGTTGTCATGTCAACGCTTTTAAAAAACCATAGTCTACACTGAGGAAATTATGTCATTGTCATTTAGATATTTCCCTGACAACCTCGTTAGCATGTGACCTGTGACCTTCCAGTACGTGCATCAGCTTTCATCATATCACCATGACCTGCCAATGAGTGTGTGTGTGTGTGTGTGTGTGTGTGTGTGTCTGTTTGTGCATGTGTGTGGTTGTGGCACAGTAATGGACTAGGTTCAAAGGCCATAGAAAAAGAGGTTGGGGAAGTATGGGGGTAGGCAGTAATGTGCATGTATGGATGTGTACATAACACAGACACACGCACACACACAAACACACACACACACACACACACACACACACACACACACACACACACACACACACCTCTGGGACAGTTATTAGTGAATTGGTGAGTGCTAGACATTTTATAGATCAGGGAATTGCAGGTGATAGACTGGACATTAAAGTGCCCCCCTCCCCCAATACACACACACACACACACACACACACACACACACACACACACACACACACACACACACACACACACACACAAACACTGTTGTAAGCGGCTAGAGAGCTATACTGGGTTTGTTGGAAGAGTTTCTTTTTTTCCCTTCAAAAATAGATGCATGTCCCAGTGTGTTGTTTGTAACTGGCTGTGAATGTTTTCTGAATATAAAAAATAATAAATAAATAATAACAAATTGGATCACAAAAAACAACATAAATCGCAGTCTTATATTTATATCCTGTGTGGAAACACACTAGTTCTGGGTAAGACAGCAACATGGGGAGTGCCCCTTTGACACTCACAGGGAGGCATTCCCAAAATGTTAATGGTTGAATACAGAACATGACTAATAAATACACAAAATATTGAAAAGCTGAAAATATTCTAAATAGGAACATTTGAAAAGAATGTCAATATATTCAATTTCAATTCAATTCAATTTTATTTATAGTATCAATTCAGAACAAGTGTTATCTCAAGACACTTTACAGGTCTAGACCACACTCCATAATATATGAAGACCCCATGTTGCTTTCAGCTTCTAGATTCACTGTTTTCAAGACAAGTTTTTAAACCTCATTGTTTTACAATCAAAGCTCTCATTTGGACAGTTGTGTCTACTTTAAATCTTCCCTATAAGACTTAACTACTTGATCTTATATGAGTGATAATGGAATGAGCCTAAGAATGTACTGTGAATTAAATCTGTTTTCCAAGTATTTCAGGACTAATTACATTTGATTAATAACCTTTCTTTGCTCCATGCTAACATTGGTGCATAGCCATTGTTGAGTGATAGCAGTGCTGCTGCTCTCTGATTTGACCATGCAGACAAAACATTGTACAAATTTGTACAAAACCTAAGTTAAAGTAGGCTACCTCCAAAAGGTTGCTAGGTTCTGTACTAAAGTACTTACTTTTCACTTCTGGTATCAACATTGCAACAAGCCATATGTGATCTCATTAGTGAGCATACAATGTTTGAAACCAAAGGGATGCTAGTTGGAAATTTGGGAAAAGTTAATTAACCCTCCTGTTGAACTTGGGTCAAATGTGACCCCTTTAAATAATGTCTATATCTCAAATATGGGTTTATTTTTAACCAAATTACCACAAAAATTGATTGGATTCCTTACAATGCTCCTTGCAAATACAATTGATCACTTTCATTCCTAACAAAACTCATCTGTACGTTCCTCTGATCTTAACTTTTAGTCAAAATAATTCATGATTTTTGTTTTTTTTAATCTCAAATATTAGATATTATTCTATGTAAATGAGGGTTATTGACCATGAATTCCAAAACGTAGTGTAAAACCAGTGGTAGTAAGGTGTTGTTAGTGAAAACTAATAAAAATAAAGTCTGAAAAAGAGACAAAAATGTCAAATTATTGTCAGTTTTTGACCTGGGAGGACAACACAAGGGTTAATCCACAAACACTGGTTTTAGGACATTGCACATTCAATCTGAATTCATGATTGGCATGTAGCACTGTTATTGGCCATGACATGATCATCATGGTTTGAAAATGAATGGTAACCTTTACACTCAACTACACAGGCCACAATGTTTGATTGGATTGGTTTTTAACCGTTACCACTGCATGCCCTATCCAGTCCTTCCTCTGACTAACCCACAGTCACCTCACAGTCAACCCTCGCTTTAAAGTGAGCCAAAACAGCATTCTGTTTTTTTGGAATCGTGCTACTGCTAATACTACTGGTTAGGTCAGGTGTTGTTAGGGTGAAGTTGGGTCAGGTTCAGAAGTCCTGGGTGTGAGCCAGCTCCGACAGTGCTGCTGACAGGGGAGTGTGTTTGTCAACCCTACTAAACATACACAGTCTCCTCAAGTAGGGCATACCACTGCTGTGCCCCTTGGCAACACACTTAACCTAGTTAAACATTTCTCCCCCCAGATGTTCAATATGTGCCATACTGTAGTCAGAGAGGGTGTACTGCTTAAACACATCCTGGATGAACTCTAGTCATCAGGTTGAGTTAGGAATGATGTAACAGCTTATAAATATTGATCTTTAGAAAGTTTAACCACTTTAAACATACTTTTTATAAAGTAGCTGAATGGATTGATATGTAGATGCATTTACATTCATACACTATAAAGAATTTAATCGCATAATTAAATTACAAACAAACAAATCTACATGAAAGCAGCATCAAGTATTCATTACATGAAGTTACTAAGATAGACCTGAAATAGCCCTAAGTAGATCCATGCAGAAAACATTATGTTTTTTATAGGTTGCTGAGAAATGTATCCAAATGAAACAGAAGCTCAGCAGCACCGCTGGCTTGCATGATAACTGAAACATCTGGCAGGAGGTTGCAACCCACTTAGTGAAAGAACTTATAGGTCCCATGGCATGAAAATGAAGGTTTTTAACATTAATATGAGTTCCCCCAGCCTATAGCCAATGGCTAGAAATGACGATAGGTGTAAACCGAGCCCTGGGTATGAAGTTATAAGGGGGGCAAGGTTACCTCCCCTTTCTCTGCTTTGCCCACCCAGAAGATTTGGCCTACACATGAGAGAGAGACATCATGGCTTTCAAACGAGCAAAGTGGCGGTTGGCCAAGGCCCCCCCTTCTCCTCCTCAAAAGCTACAGACTCAGAAATGGCACATACTAAGGAAAGCTCATTGTGGGACTGGCTCTAGTGGCTGTAATTCTGCACCAAGGCTGAATTTTTGGAAAGAGACTCCAGATACAGTATTAGGGGACCACTAAGGCCTATATAAAAGAGACTTCAGATACAGTATTAAGGGACCTCTAAGGTCTATATAAAAGAGACTTTAGATACAGTATTAGGGGACCACTAAGGTCTATATAAAAGAGACTTCAGATACAGTATTAGGGGACCACTAAGGTCTATATAAAAGCATCCAAAGAGCACTATGTCATGGGACCTTTAATAAAGAACACTATTTTTTTTTTAAGTGCGTTTACCAAATGAATACGTAGAGTATTCTAGTATAGTACTTACATCCAGTGGATGCAGTGTTGAGGACTGAAATTTGCTGTTATATGTTTATTTTTCTTTAATGGCATGAAGCAAAGAGACCTAAATTAACATAGCTGATAAACTGAGATTATTAGATTCAGTATTTAACAAACCTACACTTATCAATTAATGCCATTTATTAAAAAAAATATTGGTGTTTCAAAACTCAACTGTGTTGAATGTTAAACTATCATCTGTGAGCTGGAAGGACAACTCAATCAATTCAATCAAGCTTTCATGGCACTCTCTAGTCATTTCACACATCAAAGTGTGTTTGCGGGTATCGGAGTACTGCTTCTCTTCTATATGAAGATGTGCAAAACATGATAAGTCACCTTAACTTGAGTCGGTTGGGGCTAAAGACGTTTGGAAATCTGTGGGGGTGAAGTTAAAAAGAAGTGATCTTAGCAGACACAGCCCGCTGCACAGCTCATCTGCAGGCTACATTAGCTGCTGACAGCATAAGATACCTATAGTATATTGCTGACTGTCCTGTTGGCAGTCAGCAGTGTGTGGGTAAAGCAGCAGTTGTATGTAAAAAAGTATAGTTTGCACAGTAACGTATGGTTTTATTGCATTGACTGAAACATTGTTGTCATTGGAGCACAAATTGCATTGGAGATTGAGTGTGTTTGTTTTACATTTTTATAGAGGCTTTTCCACAGACCTCCAGGCAGACTCTGTGTTAGTGTGTGTTTCTGTGTATGTGTGAGTGTCTGCAACAGCAGCAACACAGACTAGACGGACAAAAAGAAAGAGGGAAAGAGCATCCTGTGATCCTAAGGGCAGCGGCTGGCGTACAGACAAGCTCTTTGAAAGCACAAACACATAGTTGAAGAAACAACGCTGCTGCAGACAGTCCTGAGGCGTGTGTGTGCATGTGTGTGTGTGCATTTTCTGCTTCTTCCTGCAATCAGACTTACACAGATTAATGAGCAGTCAGCACATCTGACTGGAGTCTTCTCTTCAGATTTATTTTATTGCTAACTGTCTCTCTTTGCACACTGAACTTGAGTATTATGCCGGGTTTCCACAGGCGGCTTTTTTTTAACTACAACTCCACTGTCTGGAGTGAGTAACAGCTGATTCAAAGTGTTTCTATCTGGCCTATCATAAACTAGTTGGTAGGTTTTCTACTCCAGTCACACACTTTTCCGCTTAAAAGGTTGTGTTTAGTTTGTAGTTTAAATAACGTTATGTAGGACTAGCAACAGGCTACAATGCTTGTTCAATCAAGAGAGACATGTTTGGAGATATGCAAATGAGGTTTACATAAAATGTACAAAGTCTTTGGCAATTAGACTCCATCGCTATACGAATATTTCGTATCTCTATAAATAGGGGTAGAGAACCATCAGACTCCAGACCGGTCAGCTGGAGTAGATGACTGGAGGTGGAAAGGGGGATGGAGGGTTGCACTCTTTGCCTGAAAAAACAGCTTATAGCAAAGGGAGAAACAGATTTTTAAAAGCAGGGTTGTGACTCTGTTATTGGCCCTTGCAATTTGTATATGATTCTGATTGGTTAAGCAGGAAGGTAAACGCCTCTAACAGCTGATTCGAGTTAGGTATAGCATTGATTAAGAGTGAGGTCTTCCTTAAAGGATTTAGCCCTTTGCTAACTTATAAGTAAGCTACAGGAAAATCATCTTTTAATTTGCTCAGAATTTAGAATACTTTGGAGGCACGTTCACAAGTATGTTCTCTTATTGGCTATGGCTCTGCAAAAGTTGACTCAGAATCGACTTAGACGAGACATAGCCCGTCAGGGCGTCCAGTGAGAGTGAACATAGGTATTACTTGTTTATAATAATATAATAGCTGACGTTGCTTCTATATCTGTTGAATTCTGGTGTTGCTGTTCTATTAAGGAACTGTACCTTGTCATTTGTTTGCGAGGATTAAAGAGTTTGCAATATTGTTTATTTGTTGTCTTTGTGTCTCATCAGGTCTGTTGACAGAGCGGGTGGACAGAAGAACCAAAGTGTCCACAGCAGTGAACGTAAGTCAGTGTTTCTGTATCTGTCATTGCTGTATCTTAGACATATATCATATTCACAAGAATAGATTGTGTAGATGGCTACTACCCTTCTAACTGTGAGAAAATAAGCCAATTTCTCATTTATTAAAAAGAGGGGGGTGGTGTGTGTGTGGGGGTGGAGGGATCTTGAAAAAAAAAATCATATTTTTAAAAGACATTTTCCAATTGTTGTTTGGGGAAAAAAATGTATTACGTTTTTTTTTTCCTCTTTCCCCCACACACATTACAAAATCATCTGCTACTTCAGCACCACGGACAGCACCATGGGTTTATGATACTCAGGCAACAGATATTTTAGACTCTAAAATTTAGAGCCATGGTCATGGTCATAGATTCAAACTGGATATAATGAATTGAAACAATATTTGGTTGTGTTGGTCATCAGTTATCAGTTATTGCATGTTGAAGCTACTGAACTCCTGTCAATCTCAATTATACTACTCTGATTAGAGAAGAAGTTGATTTATGGAAATATATACTAACGTTTTATTGGTGGAAAGCACAAAAGGTACAAAAGAGTAGCCCAAACCACGCCCCAATCTAAGCGGCTCAGAGCACAACATAAGAGTAAAAAGGTCAAAGTCTAAACACTGAATTGCAGTTTCTGGAAAACAATGTATCACTACAAAACACTGAAGTTGTGAAAATATACTGATGCGATATAAGTGATATACAATTTAACAAGACCGAAAATAAAAAATAAAGGAATATGTCTCCCCAAAAAGTGTTGTAACTCTAAGTAAAACATATGTCAGACTGCTGTCCCAGGACTGCCGGCGTATTTAAAAAAGGTATGAAGACACTCCCCAGGCCAAACCCACAACTCCAGCCAGTCCCAGAGAGACACCTATAGGTTGAGGACAAAGATCACACCCTCTCAAACACAATGCAGACCAAACTAGACACATGCAACAATACAGCCTGGGCCAAATTAGACTTACAGATCAGAGGGTCACAGGAAACAGCATGAAACACTGGTGCCATTGTAAATGCCTATAACCTTCCTGCAGTTGCTTTTGTACCAATTTGTGATTTACTTTGACTGCTGGCTTGCTTGTACATACAGTATTTATTTATGTGTGGGCAGTAGCCATGATAGCACTGTGGTGCTGAAGGTAATTGTGTGTGATGGGTGGAGGGCTATTTCAGGGTTTTTTGTAGAACAGAATTGGTGATGCTGTGGGGGTATATATGGAGGTCAGAGAAATGATTGAGGAGGCGGATAATGTGTTAATGCCTCCAGCTTTGCCACTGTCTCAGAGAGATCAAACAGGAGACATGTACATGATTTGTGTTTAGAATAAGCTAAGCTAAACTCAGAACTCAGATCTGTTTTTCCTACATTCACTGCACACAATATATGCAGTGAACATATAATGTACTAGCAGGATTAAATGTAATGTAAGTCACAATAAGAAGTGGAGAAAAGTATAGACATATTCTAAATAGTGTTCTCACAAATACCAAAATTATGACTTCCATACACTACCCCGACAAAATATCTAGATACCAATACTGAAACAATACGTCAAAAACCTCAAACATCAGGACAAGTAAGGGAATATTAAATGACAGAACATTGAAATTAAAATGAATTATATTAAAATATTTACATGGTATGCAGTAATCTAATGTCCCCTATACTTGAGTTTATATGATTTCTTTGAAAGTTTTTTTTATTAATATTTTTTTGGGCATTTTTAGGCCTTTATTTGACAGGATAGCTGAAGACGTGAAAGGGGAAAGAGAGGGGGAATGACATGCAGCAAAGGGACGCAGGTCAGAGTCAAATTAGGGTCTGCTGCGTCGAGGAGTAAACCTCTATATATGGGCGCCCGCTCTACCAACTGAGCTATCCAGGCGCCTGATTTCTTTGATAGTTAACTTCATATTTGCTCCAGGTTATCACTAAATAACACTTAACTGCTTAAAATTAAAGCATTATTTTAGGGATACAGTGTACAGTAGCACATCATCTGCGTAAAGACTGATTTTGTGGATGGATAAAGTTTGTTGTACTGCAGTGGCTAGCAGTTCGGAAATCCGCGAGTATAGTGGCCATAGGTGATGTGTGTAGTGCTCTTATCCAATAAGTTTCCATATAGTAATTTTACAATGACTGCTTTGATTGTTGGTTTTCCTGCATTATGTGGAACAATCGAGGTGTTTCATTTTTGGAGAGTTGAAAACTGCATTAAGGACCTAGAAGTAGGAAAGCCAAAGCTTCAGTTAATACAAAGGGGCGTGTTGCTTTATTTGTATTAACATGCATTACTTTTCACTATTGCTGTCACGAGTTTGATTTAAATCCTACTACTGCAGTTGTTTTGAAGGTTAGAAATGGTTGCATTGGCACTTGAGATTGAGTGGGACAATGCAGCTTAATGGCAGACTGGTCAAAGACCAATACATTAATTATTTCAAATGACGGATTTCATTTTCTTGTTGCTTGTCCTTCTCTAAAAAGATTATTAGTAGCTTACTTTATTTTCATAACCTTCTCAATTTTAGTCTCACATCACTAGACCAATACCTTCGCCTATATAGTGTAGTGTAGTGTACATGTAGTGTAAATCTTTTCATTGTGGTGCTGTCACTTGTCAGCTTGGAGCATTGGAGAGAGAAAAAAAACTTGATTATACATTGTTTTAGAGATATGCTTATAGTGTGCATTGAAGTCACTTACTTATTTTTCTAGTTTCTGTATCTCCAGATATACTTTAGTTTCCTCAGTATTTTTTTCTTGATTTCCATACCAAGGTCCAGATCCTGGAGACTTTTTTGCTGACTGCACTTTGTAATTTACAACAATTTGCAATTTGTTTCTTCAGATGTTGTTTGTACAAATATGTGACAGTTTGGGAATTCTGTAAACCACCCATTGATTAGCACAGCAGGAATTGTGCATAATTTAGATTTCTTTTAACCAATACTCACTATGTTGGCAGACTGGTTGTCAGGCTGTACTCCATCTGGATCCTGTTACGAATAGTTCTTCTATGAGTGCTGTATCACTGACCTCTCATCCATTGTGGGCTAAATATGCATTTCCATAAGATTGACATGTTACCTCAGGCCTCCTGGAGTCAAATGATACTGTCTGTACATCATCAGCTACACGAGTCCCTTCCCCCTGCCATATTGAATAGTATATATAATAGTTATATTGACAGAATGTGCCAAGCCATATGCTTTTAATAAATAATACTCACTGTATCATTGTCTGGTGGCAAGAGAGTGACTGACATCTTCTGACAAGTAATTTCTACATACCATTTGCACAGAATTAAGGTACTTACCAGCCTGCAAAATGTTTTTATATTTCATTTCAACTTGTTGCGAGGTTTGTTTTTGTCCAGTCATGTTTGTTCTGTATGAACATTAATTGTAGAAAGATATTTGGAATTAGACATAGCTTATAGAGATTTGTGCTTAGGGTTGTAAGTCATATTTTCGCATTGTGAATATGGGTTTGAAATTAGGCCTAGTCTTTAGGATAAATTTCCTAAAGAACATTAATTCCCTCTACTCACTTTTAAGGCAAAGTAGGCTAAATAATCATTCATCCATCCATCCATCCATCTTTGTCCGCTTATCTGGTTTTGGGTCGCGGAAGAAACAGCTCTAGCAAGAGACCCCAAACTTCCCTTTCCCGAGCCACTTTAACCAGCTCTGACTGGGGGATCCCGAGGCGTTCCCAGACCAGGTTGGAGATATAATCCCTCCATCTAGTCCTGGGTCTTCCCTGAGGCCTCCTCCCAGCTGGACGTGCCTGGAACACCTCCCTAGGGAGGCGCCCAGGGGGCATCTTTACCAGATGCCCGAACCACCTCAAGGCTAAATAATAATACATTTTATTTATACAGCGCTTTACATTGTACTCAAAGACACTTTACAGTAAAACCAGTATATTTAGCACATAAAAACAGATCTACAGCAATGAAACTAACACATAAAACAAGCATAGGCTATTAAAAGTAATTAAAGTAGATTGTACACTTGGTAAAAATGTGGAGTGGCTGGTAAGTAGATATTTTTAAATTCTTATGCATTCAGTAGGTCTACTATTATGCCAGGCTATTTGTCTCTGTTTGATAACAGCCGTTTTTCCCTTTTTGCATATTATATGCTTCACCTCCTCCTAACTTTTCATTAGAAGCTGCTGCTCAGTGGGTGAATAATATGCTGCACACGTCTTCTCCATTTCTGCATCAGTGAATCTGTGATTGATACTGTGGTCTATTTAAGAAAGCTGTGAATGTGCACTTATCCCAGCTATCTATACCTGGCTGGACATAGCTTCACCTTCTCATCCTGGCTCATCAGACATGAAACTGATTAAGCCACGATGAGGAGATCACAATAAATCAAGCTGCACTTTTTCAGTGATCCTCGATTTTTTTTTTGTGCATTAGTGGATTGGGCGTTGTAGCTGTAATAATCATGATGCTTGCTTCAGTTCCTCATTTTAAGAAATATAAAACGTGAGAGCTATCATTTTATGATAACAAATATCTGTATTCTTCTCTCATCTAAATTAATGGAAGGAGTCATAACTTTTAAAGAACTGTTTTCTTAACAGTCTCATTTAGAAAATGAATGCAATTTCTGGAAGTAGGTTAACTTTTTTTTGCTCAGATTCATGATTTGCACTTTGAGCGTGCTTCTGGCAAAACTCATGGAAGGTCACTGAGCAGTGCTTACTGACACACAATATACTGCATTTACATAGTACAAATTAACATGTGAATTTTAGAAATCGCCTGCAACAGGCCAATCTGTTTCTGTTAGAGCCTGTAGCACAAGACGCAGAAGGGGGAGACAAGACAAAATGTGTCTAATGGCTTCTATGATGCACTCTTGATGTAATGTTAGGAGAAGTACTCAGTGTGTATTTGTGTGTGTGATGATAATGTGTGCCTGAGGTTGAGGACCTCAAGCTAAACTAAGATAATTCTGACCTGGTTGTAACTTGAAAAAACCTACAATCGAGTGCACTGTCAGAGAAGCCAGCCAAACCAATCCTGCCAGCTCGGTGCAGCACTGGTGCATAAATGGTGCATGAATGTTTGTGCCCCCAGTCTACCTGGGAAACCTTTGCCTTTGAACCAATGCTACCTAGATATCTGAAATCTCTGAATACCAAATTTTGGTATTGTGGTATGCCCTTGGCCTTAGGAGATTGTAAATGGACTGTATTTATATAGCGCTTTTCTAGTCTTAAAGCATAGTGCATAGTTTCTGTCGCCCCTGTGAGGAATTCTAAGTAAGGACAATAAAACTGACAGCCCATCCACATGATACATGTCTTCGGTAATCGCGCACAGCATCTGGCCCAGGGATGGCCTGGAAATCCAGACCCAAACCCAAAAGATTAAGGGTCTAGCATCGAGTAATGAAAGTCGCCCATCTTGAGGGGCGACACCAAGTGCGCATTTTAAAATCTCACTGCACGCAAGTGGTGACGTATCCAGAGCTCCATACACTTCGGAGCTAATTAGTAGAATAAACTGTCATCATCTGTTTAGCTTGCCTCTGGCCCGCCTATATCAGATACACCAATGGGATTGGTGCAGCTCAGCTACAAGGGTATAGTTAATGAGCAGCATTACTTGATGCCAGAGTTACTCAGTGAGCATATTCAAATTGTGGTCTTGCGAGAACTCTGGATTTCCAGGGTAGCCCAAAGACAATTCAACATGAGACTGCGGAGTCAGGGTTTGAACCACCGACCAATAGATTGGTAGGCAACGCCCTTAAAGATAACAGCCTGCACACAGCATCTGTGTAGGGGAAACCCAGATTTGAAGTGGGGACCTTTTCATCTGCAATCAAATACTCTACCACAGAGCTACACTCCCACAGAGCCACATCCACGGTCTCAGTCTTGGTCAGCCACTTCGATCATCCATGCCTGGATGATTGTAAACCCTGTGATGCTTTGGATGCCATGTTGATGTCATTCCTGATCCTGGAACTCTGTCTCTGATTCCTGATCAATCACCACCGCAAGTCATTGGGAAACACCACAAGCTATTATAAGAGTCTGATCTGTCTGGCCGTGGCAGGGTCATGGAAGGCTTGTATCATGTGAACTTGCGCTACCAGTTTTGTTGTCATTACTCAGAATTCCTCATGGGGGCTGCTGAAACTACGCACTATAGCTTTAAAAAAGATTGCCCGGTGTCAGCCATGTGGAAATACTGCCCTTCCTATAAAGCAGCCTCAGTCTATCTGTGGAAGAGATTGGGAATCAGGATTCCTCTCTGCCAACTTTGAACCTATAACTGTGTGTGTGATATATAAACCTCAGATTTACAGCTGCTATTGTTGTCAATAAATCAAAAAGCCTTGACCCACCGGTTGTTCTTATTTCACATCTCTTACCTCAATGTTCCCACAACTCCCACAAACCCTCTCAAATCTCCAGCACATTCATTTAAATGAGCTTTATTCACATGATGTTGTTTTCATAGCGGTGCTTTGAAACCAGCTTAGTTATTGCTTGATTATGTCAGTCTAAGCTTTAGCTTTGCTTTACCTAACTGCAATGTACTAATCTTGAGCTTCATGACATGGATAACAGATAGTTGGTGTGATGTATTGGAATGTATTTTTAACAAGGTGGTTCCAATATTCTGTTGCACTCATATATATATAAAATGGACAAAACATAAAAAATTTTAATATAATTAAACCCACAACACTATAATAAATACCCAAATATGTATCACCTACACAAAGACCGTATTTGGTGCTGGTGTGCTGTATTTTTTTGTATTAGATGTTGTACCCAATAAATTGGGTACTCTGTGTAAGTGTACCTACTACACCATTAGGTCTCTTTACAGAATAGATTAATAGAATTGACCAGATTTATAATCACTATGTGGCTTGTCTTTGTCATGACTCCTTCACATCCTTACATGTCTTTTCATATTCATTTATCTTGTACTAGAGCCAATATATGAGTTTTATATTTTGGTAAATATGCTTGTTTGCTTTCTTGCTGAGAGTTAGATAAGAAGATAGTTTCCACTCTAGTATACTGTCCTCTAAAGCTCACACATTAACATGATATATCTCATTTGTTACAAGACGACGAGATATTTGATGTTAGGCCAGGGTTTTGTGGGGGACTATTTATTGTGTCCTCTAGACCATGGCAACCTCACATTGACAACAAGACTCCCATGTCTGTATCATGAAATGATTCTGAACATAAGTCCCCCAATGTGAATAAGAGTATTTCCCAAAATGTTAAATTATTCATTTAAGAGAAATGTGTAAACATTACGTAAGACAACTTGAAAAATGAGTTGCAATATTCATATGGTAAACATGTGTAGAACACCATTCTGTCATCAGACTGTACACATAGTTTTGTAAAATGGGCCCCAGGTTTGCAGCCTGCAGTACAGATGCTGCTTTCCAGCCATGAACATCCATGTGAAGGAATGTGTAGCAGTTTTCAGGGGAGCCCGTGTCTTATTAACGGGAGCTGCGCTTCCCCTAGCTCCTCCGTAGTTTGCACCATAGTAGAATGTTACGTTCACTGACAATTTTTCTCCTCTGCATGTGCACTCAACATCAGTGTATCACTGTGTGCTACAGCATCATTTATAATGCACTGCAGCATGTGTAGAGGGTTCCACACATGGAAAGAAACACTGACCTATTTCAGAGCTTTCCCTGACATTCCTGTCTTTGTCTCTCTCTCTCTCTCTCTCTCTATCTTTATATCTCTCTTTCTCTTTCATTCCTCTTTATCCTGATTTCTCTCAGCTGGGAATAGATCTGCAATTGAAAGCACCTTTCTGTTTTAACGCTCATATTGGACTTTTCCTAATCCCTGTGCTGTTCTTCCTATCTGTAGTGTGTGTGTGTGTGTGTGTGTGTGTGTGTGTGTGTGTGTGTGTGTGTGTGTGTGTGTGTGTGTGTGTGTGTGTGTGTGTGTGTGATTGGCACCTCATGCCAGCCAATCCAGGGGTATTAGCTCCCCAGGTGCAGATTATCTATTTTGGTTTATGCTGTTGGACTAACATACCACCAGATGGTTAATGCATAATGTGTGTGTGCGTTCGGGTGTGGTAGGTGTTTGCAGGTTTTGGATGGCATCTGACTACTGCCCTCAGGCCAAAAAGCTGTTGTGCCCCCTCTGTTGTGAAATCATTCTGTTATTTCACAACTCATAGTTTAAAGGTCATAAAAGGCTGATACTACTTTGTGTATTGTTGGACTAATTGGTTCAAATTTTAAGAAAAACCATTTGTATAATGACATTGTTGACATGCTTAATGCGGGTCATTTTACAGTAGAGCATTAGTCAATAATAATTATCCAAACATACTGTATATATTTTTTCATCTTTATTTAAAAATTTTTTTAAGATAGTAACTTAAACAGAAAACTGTATAAATGAGCCAGAGTTTTCTTAAGGCTGATCTCCATCGTCCTTGCCAGATGTCAAAAAGACAACCATAAAAATGGCCAATGCAAAAGGTTAGTGTCAAATCTCACTATAACAGTAGCACAAGCAGAGAAGCTAACATTAGCCACCATAAGCTACTGGTCATACCACACCAAATAAGACTGGAGCAGCTCAACCCTATTGAATTTGGCAGATGGTGTGTTTTATTTGGAAAATACCATTGTTTCTTCAAAGGTTACATAGTTTCGCTGTAATTAATAATCAGTTAAAATTATTAATCACACTTATGGAATGATGTTCCATTGAAATGAGGGGTCTCAGTCCAGTGTTCACTACAAATGATGTTGTTTTGATTATTTTAACTGTGATTTAATGATTATTGATACAGTTGATGTCACAGTCCTTAGCACCTCGACAGTGTGTTGAGTCACCTTTTCCGTCCTTATTATCCATATTTTCTTGCAGATTTAAATTGGCAACCCCATGATAAACACCCACCCCCACACTCCCACATGTTTTCTTTTATTAATTCATCCTGTTGTCATGGCTTTGAGCTCTGGTGTGATTTGAAGCAGAGAGAAGGCTTGATCCTGGTGGGAGATGGCAGCATGGGGGACAGGGATTAACAGTGGCAGGTGGTCCTGCTATGGTTGCCAGTACACAGACCTGGCAACCACCATTTGGAGCTGGTGGGGTGTAAATTAGAAATCTTTGGCTTGTGGGTTGACTGCTGAATAATGGGGCAGGAAGAAAGACACTGAGTGTAGAAAAACAGGGCTGTAGTGCCCGTATTGTCAGCAGGCCTACCAACTCCTGCAGGGTCGATCTAAAGCTACGATTTGGGTTACCACTCACTGCCATCTTTGCCAGTTACTGAGGCCAGAAAGTCCTTATTGGGCACAATGCGGTGAAGCTTGGTGTGGTTGTAGTTAAGGTAGCACAAACAAGACAACAAAACAGGCTGAGACGCAAGCTTCCACACGTCAGTCGAATTATCTGAAGTTTGCTAAATTATTTAAAGAGAAAAATGGAAGCATACTAAAAGTGCTAACAAATGATTGGAATGCTAACCAGTGTGTTTCCATCCAATGGCTTTTAAGTGAATAAAATCCTGTGCTAACATTTGCAAATGATTAATATTATACAAGTTTTAATAGTGCTCAGGTGCCAGCTGATAGCGACATTCTGTACTGTATGTGTTGAGCTTTAATAATGATGCAGATGTACCTAAATGGAACGACAGCACTCCTAACAGCACAAACAAAGTGGACATGACCTAAAACTTCTTCTTCTTCGTTTTATGGCGGGTTGCAACCATAAAATGTAATCACATGTCATTATTTATTCAGCGTTTATCGCGTGAGCCGTTTACCAATTATGAGAATATCCATTTAAATCTTGAAATTCAATCGAATTTTACTGTTTCCATAAGGCATTTTTAATTTGATATTACTTAATTTGCATTAAAATGCGTGGATGGAAACATGGCTACAAACCCATTACAAATCATACAGAATATCTTAAACCCTCAATGAAGAAATCATGTTTGATGTTTGATGATAAGGACACACTCTGCACATAGCTTTTGAAACCCTGACCTATGGAAAATAATTCTACCAGGTAGAATATGCACCCTTTATTCTTAATACAATCTGTGGCCTCTAGTTTGACTGCAGTACATTGACAAGATCAGTTAATAAGTTACAGTAGAACAAGTTGGGTAGATCTCTGTGACTTGACTAGGTAGAAAAAACAGAGATTTGTGACTTGCATAAGAATGCCTTTCTGGATAAGAATGTTCGACTAATTATAGTCCATTATTGTGGATTACTGCCAAACAAATATCCTCCCCCTCATTTGGAGAATTTGGCATCATATCCTGACCTGGATTCATGAGAATTGTGTGGTGGGACAATACTGGGAAGACCGATATCAAGGCCTCTCAATAGTCACACACCCTTAAAAACGTTTGAAAAGACAGTCAATGAACACACACAGTGGGTGGCACGCCTTGTTTGTCACTGCACCTGTACAAGCTATTACACACATGGATGTTGAAGCTTCGGCACTAAGTGTTGTGCTTGATGTTGTCTCTGATCCTACTGAAAGAATCAGAGCCACTGAGTTTCTCCCTGGCTTTGTTTCCAGTCTACTCTCTCTTGGGAACCAAACAGGGCCTCAGCTGTGAATGTAGGCCAGAGTCGACTCACATTCTCATGCCAGAATGCATGCACAGCTACACACTCACCAACACACACAAACAGTATATACTGTAGATATACTGTACTACTACGCTGTCTCCATCCTAACCATTTGTCTCTGTGTCTGTGTCTGTACCCTAGGTACTCTGTGTGGCTGTAAGGAGAACCATCTTGCCAATCAGGAGAGGTGAGGGGCGAGGCCGGCCAATCGTTGGGGGAGAGATGTTGGGGCAGGGCGGCCATGTGACCCTGGTTCACATGTCATTATTGCTGCTACTGTGGAGCAAAGCAGCACCCATTGAAGTCCCACAAGACCGTGAGTCATTCAGCAATCATCTGATCCACTTTAACCAATATGTTACAACAAATGGTGACACAAATACCAAAACCATGACAATTAATTTGGTTGTAGGGAAGCTGACTGAGGTTTACACAAGGGTACTCTTGGTGTTGCTAGAATTGCTGTGGCCTCATTGACTTGCTGTCCTGTAGCACTGACGTAGTAACTATATTCCATGAAATGTCAGATTCTGCTAACTGTTTTTAGCCCACACTTTTACAAACTCTGCAAATTGCATACTGCCGACACACGCTGACACAGAACACAGGAGCTGTTTGACAGTTTTCTCGTCAAATTAAATGTTTTTGCTGACAGCCTTTTAGTGAAAGGCAGATAATTTTACAACAAATGGCAAGTGGCATGTATCTGATGTGACCCACAGTGGCCTTTCCTAAATCAGCGCCCCTACTGGTGGCAGGAACACATGTTTTCCTCCTATCCTTGAATGCTATGTGGAGTAGCCAGGGTCTGGAAATCAAAACTATTACGTATATAACATAGCGTGACTTAACATACATAACTTAAGTCTGAAGTTACCTTGCACATAAAAATAAGATTGATTTCACACCTGAGCAGCTTGGTTTGTTTGAACCAAACCCTGGAGCGTTTAATGAGTTAGTCTGGTTTGCTTGGGGCGGTGTTAAAGCTCATTCAAACTACGGTGCGGACCAAACGACCGAACTCTGGTCCGCTTGGAAACAGGGGTCTCGGTTCGCTTCCAAGGGCTCAAGAGTTTGGGTAAACACTCTCCATGTTTGATGATGTGTTCGCCAGTAGTGCATGTCTCTTTAGTCTGTCTGTCCAACACATTCTCACTCCCATCTCGTAAAATACAGACACTTGGTCAGGTGCCTATAACACACGCTTGGTCGTCTCCTTTAGCATCATATAACACACGCTTGGTCGTCTCCTTTAGCGTCATATAACACACGCTTGGTCATCTCCTTTAGCGTCATAAAACACACGCTTGGTCGTCTCCTTTAGCGTCATATAACACACGCTTGGTCGTCTCCTTTAGCGTCATATAACACACGCTTGGTCATCTCCTTTAGCGTCATATAACATGTGCTTGGTTGGTACTATTGGCGTCCCTTTTGACGCTATTGGTTAAGGAAAAGCTTGTGGGTACGTATCGGTGACTTGCGGTAACGGGTTGGTTGGGTTAAGGGAAAGGTCATGCGTGGGCTTACGGTTCTGTGACTCGCAGGAAACGGATGGTTGGGTTTAGGAAAAGGTTGTGGGTGGGCTTACGGTTCCCTGACACGCGGCAATAATGGGACGGTTATGACACACGCAGGGCACAAACCCTGCACTCCTGGGTAAAAGTCCTTTGTTTGACCCCTCCACAACCTCCCTACGTGGACAGACACTGCCCAAACGTCTGTATTTTTCGTGTTCGGAGAACAGGTTGGTCTGTCTTGCTAACCTTGCTAACGATAAACGACAACTGGGTATAAAATATGCAGCTTAGAAAAGGTAACCACGTTGCCCATGAACATGCGTTCACATCAGTTCATATGCAAGAAATAAAAGTCGCCCTTTCCAGCAGCAACCTCTGATGGCACCAGTCCAGACAATATATGGATGTGATGTCACTCCTCATAGGCGCACATCAATTCAAAACAAGAAAGTAATTATTGAAAAATAATTAATTAACTCCAGCAGTGAAGTTAAAATAATATAGCTTTGATTTTTAAAATATGAAATAATAAGTATGTTGCCAGACATATGTGATCACATTGACATTTGATTAACATGACAATACACTGCTTTATATGCCTGGGTAATATAAGGGTGGCTCCCTCACTGCAAAGCCAAAGATAATAAGTCGTCCTTGGTTCCACCATGCACATATTAATGTTTTTATACAGTAGATATACACACACACACACACACACACACACACACACACACACACACACACACACACACACACACACACACACACACACACACATTTTCTCATACCTGTCCATTATGATAGTACAGCCTGACTGGAGTCTGCTGTTAAATGGATTCCTGAGAGAATTGGGAACAAAAGCACAAAGGACAAAAGGAGGAGTCATTCCCTTTCTTTCTCTTTCCTTCCTCTGTCACACACACACACACACACACACACACACATGCATGCATGCACTCACACGCTCACACACTCACCCATAAACACCTACACACCCACACACACTCCTTTTCACAGCAAAATGTTTCACAATTGTGCAATGAAAAATGATTTTTAGAGAGCCCCAAGGACTCCTGGCCTATATGTTCCATACACAAGTGCCTGCTGACACACACACACACACACACACACACACACACACACACACACACACAGCAGAGACCATTTGGATGAATACCCTTATTCCCCAGTTGGTCTAATTCAACTTATAGTTCAGTATGAAACATGATAAATAAGCAGTTATGTATAATATATACTTTGTTGCAACATTTTCAAGCGGCAGAATTGGCTTTTGCACCATTAAACTCAAGACTGGCTTCTTTCCTCAGACTCAACTCATCCTCCTTGCTCCATATAAATCTAGTATTTTACTTTGTGTTCTTAGCATTAGGGGGCTACATCTTGCATTTAATTGTGCAACCCTGTGCTGTAGATTGACAATAAATTAAACTTGCACCTTGAGAATCAGGACAAGTATGTTTACTCATACATGAAATGTTACTTGGTAGACATAGAATGACATAAAATATATATCAAAAAGCCACCAGTAATACATTTTTTTCTGCTTAGCAATGTACATCTTCACATTTTTGTTTGGCAAAATGATGCAATATGACATGTTAGACCCTGATGATTCTTCCCTTGTAGCTTTTTGTTAGAGCAGCACATCCACAGTGTGTTGATGGTTTAATTCAGGACACAGAATGAGAAGCCCCATCCCCCTCTTTTCCTTCTGTCTCTTTATTTGCTTCACAGCAAATTCCACTTTTGACCTTTATTGATGAGTTCTTTCCGCACATCCCTACAGGACACACACACACACACACACACACACACACACACACACACACACACACACACACACACACACACACACACACACACACACACACACACACACACACACACACACACACACACACACACTTCATCTTTACATGATAATACTGTATATAAAGGGCCTGATATGAATACTATTTAAAAGGTCTGTGGAGTTGAACTGTAGTTAACAAAACTACAGTAAAATCATCATTATTAATTAGATCAAATATACAATACATGCAGGCAAGACCCATACTAGTGAACAGCAGCATAGATGTAAGCATACATACACATGCACACACAGCACATATCATTTATCACGACTCATCTGTTATGCAAACACAAGGGCAAGCTCCTGACACAGGGCCGCTTCATCTTTGTGTGTGTATATGTGTGTATGTGTGTGTGTGTGTGTGTGTGTGTGTGTGTGTGTTCCTGTGTGTCAGTGGGAAAGGGTCTTAAATCAAAATCACACCTCTGCATATCTACACATACAGGTAGAAAAGTATTGTTACATTGTCCTCAAGATGAATCAAAGTCATGTTACACGCTTACATTGTCAGATCGCTGTCTTTTTATCAGCCTGTTATTGTCATTCAGCGCAGTCAACACTGATTGATTGTCAATTTGAAAAGCCTGTCATTATCTACATGCCAAATATGACTGTGTCTGTGTATACAATCTGTAACATAACATGTGTGTTGTCTTTCTCCTCCTTACTGCTCACCCTTTGCTGATGCGGGAACTCCTTACAGGTGAGTCCACAGTCTCATCAATTTTCATTCTATAGATCACGATTAATCTCTCTCTCTCAGTTTATAACAACTCCTTTCAATATTGTATTACATAAACTCTACACAACATAACTGTAAGCTTTAACAGTGGTTCCCAACTGGTCCATCCTCAGGGTTTAAGCTTCCCCTTAAACATCCGCTCACAGGGCTAGTTCGCCTCAGCCAGCAGTTAATGCCCTTTACCCACTAGAAGACTCTGAACAGACTTTGAAAAAGATTTTCCCATCTAACGTTAAAAGCTATCATACAATGTAGAGACTGGGGACATGGCAACACTACAACTAGATTTGTTTTGAAAACTTTAACCAAGCTAGTTAGCTTCCACTAGCTACCGTTAGCTGGTAACTTGAGGGAAAGTTAGCTGATTTTCTGTTCTGCCTTTCATGCAGATGACTGTCGGAGGTCTGCGTTTAACTCCCGTTGGATGACGCGCTTCAGAAGGGTTGAAAATAGAGCCTCACCGATAAAACCAATACCACTACAAATATTTGGTTATTTAGAAATCTGATATTCCAACATATTGGCCGATATATATTAAAAAAAAAAAATCCAAAAACACTTCACAAAACATAAACATATTTCCCAAATTAGTTATTTGTAGTTATTTATGAGTTCTCACTAAAATAATATGATAATAATTTATTGTATTGTGACAACAAAACAGAGAAACAACAAAATATATTAAAAGTAAGTAAAAAAAAGTAAAACTTATAGAAATACAAACTTAAGATATGAAGTCCTTTGAACAAAAATGCAATAACAAAAAGAAATAACCAGTGTTGCCAACCGGGACGTTGTAAAGCGCCCTCTGGTGGAAAAACTATGCAACACCAACACTCATAACATGGTTGACCGTCCTTTTTTATTTTATTTTTTAAATATTCATTTATCAGAATCATTTATTTCTCATTATAAATGATTCTGATAAATGAATATTTTTAAAAAAGGCCGGTATTATAAATGCTGATACCGATATATCGGTCGGGCTCTAGCTGAAAATCTGCAACTTTCTACAGCATTTAGCTCCATAGCAACCATGAAATTCACTCCAATGAAAGGAGTACTTTAAAATGCACCCCACCAGTTGGGAACCACCGAGCTAAACATAACATAACATGATGAATGTGCAATGTTATAACATAGTACTATACATGTTTCTATGTCTTTAATAAGATTAACAACCACGTTACAATTTGTCCATGCTTTTCTCTGTCTCACCTTGGCTTTACATTGGACTAACAGCAAAGATCCTGCAAGAACGTAAGTGTTTTTTTAACAATGCTGATGTTTTTTCTTCCACCAACTCCTTTCACAGCTTATTGTAGCTATCTCTTGCTTTAAGTGCAAACAAAATTGATGGATTTATGATTGAGAGTGAATGACAAATTTGGAATAATCTAACAGATCATTGTTTGTAAGAAACAGTAAGTTTCCCATGCACATTGCATGGGAAATGCACTGAGGAATACCAGTACTTTATATATATACCGTATACATATATAGATACATATATATATTATATAGAAACACAACATTCATAACTCCGAGGTGCTTTAAAGAATCTGAGCTGGGAAGATATAGTATAAGCTAATATATTGAGGAGTAATTTCCATACTAATTATCTCTCATATGCTGACTTTTATCACAACCAAGCATACCATGAAAATACTCTTATGGTTGCCATAGCTACGTGAGGGATATGTATAATACATTCCTTTTTTCAACTGTGGATGGGATTAGCCGGAATAGCTTCTATTACAGAGTTAAACTGTTCTCTTATAGTTCAGCCTCAGAGCTCCTCCTTTAATCTAGCAGGCGGCTGGCACTCTGAAGTGCTTGTTATCTTGTATTGTGTGTGCAGTAACTGTGAGTGTGCGTGACGTGTGTGTAGCCTACTTGTGTACAGTGTTAGATCCACTGCCCTGCAGGGCTCTGTGAGCTAGAAATGCAAAAGGGCAGAGAAATGTTGGCTGCGTGGTGAGTCTGTACTGTGGAGGGTTTGATGAGCCATTAAATATGTATAGTAGACTGAACACAGCTGGAGAGCTGGAAGCTATGATCTATTTCTTTAGCAGATTCAGACTGATAGATGAAATAAAAAAAAAAAAAAGATCATTGGAAATGGTTTTAAGGTAAGACATTATTCTACAACTTCCCCATTGATAACAAATTCCATGAAAAGAAAAAGTATTGTGTGTGTGTCACAGCCAGATGTTTCTCCTTCTGGTGTGCCATAGAGCTCCATCAGTGAGCCACACTGTTGCACTGGCTGACATTTCCCTCCATTACATTCACACTCTAGTTTATTTCACTCAATCCCACACACCGTCCTGCTGCCATAAATCTCGCTAGAGCACCAAATGTGGATTAATCCGCTGCTGAAAATAGTCCCCAACAAATGCACAATTTCCCGCTAATCTTCTTGGGGTCCATAAAAAGGACATAAGCGGAATACACATAATGTATGATTAAAACCTACAGCTGAACTAGTACAGTCAAATACATAGTACGGTCAGATACTTGGATGTATAGTATCATGACAAACAATGTACTTTCAATTGAGGAAGGAAATGGATGCAAAGGAGAGGACCTGCCTTCCTCTTCTCCTTCCTTCTTCCTTCCTTCCTTCCTTCCTTCCTTCCTTCCTTCCTTCCTTCCTTCCTTCCTTCCTTCCTTCCTTCCTTCCTTCCTTCCTTCCTTCCTTCCTTCCTTCCTTCCTTCCTTCGCCTATCTACTCACCATAGTAAATGCTGAGACTGAGACACATACATCAACTTCGCTAAAAAAAAGGGCCAAGAAACACCAACATTTTATCCACATTATCTGAACCACCTCATTGGAAGCCAGACTGAAAGTGAGCTGTCTGTAATGTAAATGTCTGTAACATCCGTCACAGAAAAACAACCACAGCAACGGTTAGTCCGCTGGTTGATCCAGGATGACGGTCTTTAAACTCTGATTGACGTTTGGTGACAGTTTTACTGTTGGCCTTCCAAGTTTCAGTCTGTCTTATACGATACAACTTTATTGTCAGTAAAATTGATTTTGCGTTCCAGAGAAGCTTTGCTCAAAAAGAAGAAACAAAACCAAAATTACACACAGAGTTATGCAACAATTACACATATAGTACAAAGATTAAAACACATCAACAGCCATGACAAAAAAAAGCCCTGAATCCTCAGATCCAGACCTTAATTGGCAGCACACTGAATGTGTTTCTCGTGCCATTGGACATATTATAGCCATGATACTGTTTTGAGAGATCTCAGCAATGACAGCGCCTCAAATAAAAATCCAAGATGCAATAAATTGGTTTCCTGTAATTATTATGGCCTGTGAGTATTCAGCCAAGCTGCATCCTTGTGTAGGCTCAGGGTGCTCTGATTGCAGTGTTTACTGTAAATACTGGCAATCATAGAAATGACTGAAAGTAACTAAACCTGACTGTACATGGAATAATTTGCTTTTATTTTTGGACAATCATGGGTGTATCTGAAATGTCTTTATGTCTATAAACACATATGTTGTTCATAAATCAATTGTCCCCACTAAGGTTGGTGAAATGGTTCTTCAAGTTTGGCAACTCAAAGTGACAGGAGTGGGAAGCGGTTTCTTACAACAACCAATTTCATTTGGGGAAGGAAATGGATGCAATGGAGTGGACCTTCCTTCCTTCCTTCCTTCCTTCCTTCCTTCCTTCCTTCCTTCCTTCCTTCCTTCCTTCCTTCCTTCCTTCCTTCCTTCCTTCCTTCCTTCCTTCCTTCCTTCCTTCCTTCCTTCCTTCCTTCCTTCCTTTACTGTGTCTCTGAGTTTAATCCTGTACAGAAATCAGTATATTGATTTGTAGGAAAGCTTCACGTAAATCTTTTATTAGGCTATAAACCCATGTTGTCTACAGTGTGGAAGCAAAGCAGCGCTGTCTGTGTGTGTATGTGTGTGTATGTGTGTGTGTGTGTGTGTGTGTGTGCATTATCAGCCATATTCTTGTAACCTCTCTGTCTCTCCCTTCCTCCCACAGTAAAGCAGCCCCCCACTATAGTCAAACAGTCAGTGAAGGACTACATTGTCGACCCCAGAGATAACATCATCATCGAGTGTGAGGCCAAGGGCAACCCAGTGCCAACGTAAGCATTGCACACACACACACACACACACACACACACACACACACACACACACACACACACACACGTGCGTATCTGTCCTCTGCTTGAGTAATAGATCCAGTTTATCGCGGCTATACAGCAAAGGCCAGATGACTTCATAAGGCTCACCAAATGTTTAGAATTCATTGTTACACCCAGCCACCAATATCTGTTCTTGTATACATTTTTCAATTTTTATTTTAGGATAATCATTTATAACCAAGACTGTAAAATCGGAACATGAAAATTTGCATTTTATTTTATATTTAATATGGAGGGATTTTTCTCGCTGAAGTGCCTCCTCCCCGATATGAAGTTTAATTTGTGACAATAGACAATCACTCTAACATTAAAAAATCCAACAGCCACATCTCTTACCCAAAGCAGCGTTAAATTAAAGCATAATTAAAGCATAATTCCTTAAAGTGGGTAAACTGTCCTCAAAGTGGAAAATCGTTGCTGTAACAGGCTGTAAACAGTGAGTTTGACATGTCAACAGGCTGCATCCGGTGTGCACCAATCACGCGCAGCGGGAGAGGAATCAGGAAAATCAGACCAGTCTGGGGAACATTCAGTGGTGCTGATTCCTCTTCTTCTTCTCCTTCACACTGTCTATCCATTCATTCTTTTCACTTAGGCCCATTGTCTTTCTCTGTGTCCTCTGTCTATTCTCTCCTCTGCTGCCTTTTGTCACCCTGGTCTGTCTGTCCTTGGTTTCTCCTTGCCTCTTTTCTGAGAGTTATGTGGATTGACAGTAGTGCCACTCAGATGCCACTTCTGCCACTCTACCCCCTCTGCCCCCCTCTGCCCCCCTCTGCCCCCTCTGTCTGTCTGTCTGTCTGTCTGTCTGTCTGTCTGTCTGTCTGTCTCTCTGTTTCTGTCACACACACATTCAGTATTTTTTCACCTTTGTTAACCCTCTCTTTTGCAGTGACCCTGTTCCCCTTCAGCTGAATGCTGTCCTTCCCCAAAGCTCCATATCTGCTTACAGCCCTATAAACTCAGTGTGACACCTGTCTGCCTGCTCCCTACAGCATTAACCTGACAAGTGGTCTGTTGTGCTTTTTGCTGCTCTCCCTCTCTCTCTGTCTCTGCTACCCCCCACATTGCCCTTCAATTACCTCCATCACTCTGTCAGGCTGTCTGCTACTGCTGCTGGAAACCAGAGCTCTCCATGTCTTTTCATCATTTAGGCTCGAGCACCAACAGCATTGGGGGCGAAAGCACTGTTGAAATTCTTTCTTTCTTTCTTTCTTTCTTTCTTTCTTTCTTTCTTTCTTTCTTTCTTTCTTTCTTTCTTTCTTTCTTTCTTTCTTCAGCTAATTATTATTCCATGCGTTTGAGCTTATTTTTTAGATAGATATTTAGATAGATATTTATTGATCCCAAAAAAATGGGAAATTTATATTATTTTAAAGGTGCTTGGGATACTCAAATTCACACGAAAATTTGTTTGAATGTCACACTGATGAAAATTGCGATCTGATATGGGTCTCAGGCTTGGCCATGGCAAATTGGCTTGATAGCGCCCCCTAACAGCAAACAGCAAAGAAACACTTGAAAATACATGCTTTTTCGTCTAAACGTCGTACCACAATAATGGGATGTGCCTGAGGTCATTGGGAAGCTAACACTCTCAATTTTCTGTGTCAGTGTGATTCTAGGCCTTACTGACACAGAGCTTCAGAGGTTAGAATGGAGGTTTTCTATTTCTGTCCAAGTCAAGCATCTGTAAAATGATTTGAAAACACTACTGTAAACACATCAGATGGGCTACAGACAATACCAATACCATAGCCACATGTCTCAGCTTACTACAGAACAAAAAACAGAAGCCAAAAGACTAAAAATTGATTTTACATGAATTTATTTCTACAGATATGTCTGTGCGTTTTTCTTATTTTCTTTTGAAAAGTGCAAAATACAAAACTTTTCAAATACAAAAACACATCCACATCAATCATACACATACTTGAAATAACTATTTACATAAAATTATAGAAATAAGTAATTATAAACACAGCTGCAGCCATTACAGGGTTAAAATTTCCTGGTCATATTTGATATCAAACGATTGGTCTTCTTATTGGCTAAACAGGTAGGCCGGTCTCGTAACATCTAGTTTTAACTGGAAGGAGCAAATGTCAATCTCTCAGACGTGGGTCCTCCCTGAACTCTGCGACATGATTGGCTTTGACCAGGACATCTCGGGCTTCTATAGACGGATTGGCTGACAAGACCTGTCAATCAAATCCATTCGACTGTTTGCAAAGAAACAATATGGCAGCCTCGTGGAGAAGAGAAAAGCGATGAAAACCTAGAAATTATAAACTGTTTAGCTTTTTTTCCTTTGAAACTCGGCCAGAAACTGCAAGATTGTGAGGCCAACAGCTCGTTTTGGATAAAATGGCTTGGATATTCTTATTCCTTTGATGGTTGGTGATGTAGGAAAAAATGTTTTCACCGCTGTGGGTAAAGGACATGAGGAAAAAGGTATGGATGCACACTCAATTTCAGACACTAGCAGAGCTGTATATTTCTGTATTTCTTTATTTTCTTTAACTTTATAACAGGATTTTAAGTGGAGTGTGGGCTTAATCAGATCATGAGACTTTAAACTTTCAAATGGTGTGCTGCTTGAGCGTGTTTATGAAGCTTTAATGCTTGCAATTTATGAAAATGTTTGTGAGTGGAAAAAACGTGGGACTCCACCGAGACAGAAAAGTCCCGTACACGGGACTGGTGTCTTCACGTAGAGCACGTTTTTCTGGAAACATTGAAAAAACTACTTTCACATTTGAGACAATGTTAATGGAGTTTTCAATCAATAACCCAGCAGTCTCTCTCTTTCTTGCTCTCATCTTTCTCACTCTTTTTACTACTGTTCACACACACACACACACACACACACACACACAGTGTCTCCAGTGGTTACATCACTGGGGGTATGACCAGCTCAGGACAGTGGTACATTGTTTATTTGGAGACAGATTGGCTTTACGTAAGACACACACACACACACACACACTGGTGTACACACACACTTACACAACCTCACAATAAGGCTCTCCCTTCCCAGGACAGGCTTTGTGCTCCAATAATGCACTCAGTTGACTATTCATGCTCATGAAACATTCAACGCAAGGGATCGTTCACTTATTCACTCACAGTCAGTCTGCAACACATGCACACACACACACACACACACACACACACACACACACACACACACACACACACACACACACACACACACACACAGCTCTGGTCTCCAGAGCTTCAATAGTGGCCCATTGTTCAGGCTCTGTGCTGCACTGCACCTCCAACAGGCCCAACTCTACTGGAACCTGTCCAGAAATGACAGGAAGCATCTTTTTGTAAATCCCCGCTCATCACTACAAATAGCTTAAAATAGTTATGTAAGCATATTCACTTATCAGGGAGCCCTCTGGAAACACCACATGGAACAGGATTACACACAAACAGGGTGTGTGTGCTGGATGTTTGTGCTGCTGGCATGTGGCAGTTGAGTAACGTAAGATGGCAACCACATGTCAAGCAAAGGGCTTTCACTTTCTCCGGTTGTTAAAGCAATTAATCATCCGTGTTGACATGGCGATAGCCCAGTGGGTGTACCTCATATCTAGTGTGCTGATGTTTTTTCATGTATGAGCCCATAACATTTCCACCATTCATTCCATCAGTCATCTCAAACGCACCACTCTGCTACTCTAAGTTTTTTTATTGGTTGGAGCGCAAGCAATGTGAGGCCTGCCCTATGAACCCGTAAGTCCTGTGCTGAGCGAGTGAGTGAGTGTGTAGAGTTTTAACTTCGATAAGATAGACATTCAAATAACAGAAAGGAGTATACTATGTACGTATTGAGGAAATAACTGATCATCTTGAAAATAGAGCCATTTGAAAGTAGCACAAGAAAATGATGCCAGTGGGACTTTTTAACATTAGCCTCTTCCCAACCAAGTAGTTATAGGGCCGTAGTTATAGGAACAGTTCTACTATCTACTCTTTTCCAAAACATGGAAGTCATTTGCATTCACACTGACAAAGTGGCCATAGGAACTGGAAGGAGGGGTAAGGGAGTGACGCAAGCACGCCAACGGTCTTTATTGCGCCACATACAAACCCCCACTTGTGCCAGCTCACTGGAGATTTTCCCAAAGATTTCAATGTTTCTTATGGATCCTTCCAGGTCTCTCCTCTGCACCTCCTCGGTGGAACTGTGGTCAGAGGAACTTAATCCCCAAACTGGTCGGAAAGCGGCTATTGGTGCACACTGAAGAGAGAGGGTGGATCAAAGTAGACAGCTCTTAGTGATTGGAACAGAGAAGAAAGGCATTACTATCACATACTGAATTTATTACAATGAAAGTCAAACAGAGAAATTTCAGTTTGCATTAACAGCAAATGAAAACAGGAGTAGAGCAAGAAACAGGGAGGCAGGGAGAGATACTTAAACATATACATAAATACACAAATACATAAAACTTACAGTCATCTGTCCTTTTAACCGGTGTCTTAAATATAATGTCAAAAGTTCCATTGTTTTTTCTTGAGAGTACAGTTGCTGGCTAGGAATGTTCTTATAACCTTTCCCCCACCAATAAAAATGTCTCCACAGCCTTATTTAACAATTTTGGGGATATTTACTGAATAAGTTGGGGAAAATAACGTGATCCTCTCTTTGGGATAACATTGCACTTTGGTAGAATATCAAAATGCCACTGATGATGATGCACCTTACTATTGATAGCCCACTGGTGCTAATGGCACTTTATATTGTATGATGTATTTAGTGTGTGTGTGTGTGTGTGTGTGTGTGTGTGTGTGTGTGTGTGTGTGTATCTAGCTGATCTATGTGTATAGTGCAAGATGAATTTCTGAAAGGATCAATAAATGTCTATATGTGTTGAGTTGTCTGTCTCATCTAAATGTCCTATGACTACGGTGGGTTTTGAGGTAAGAAGACAAGGCAATAAAAGTTGTTTGACACCAGAAAGACCGTATCAAACTCAAAATAATCATCACATGAAGAGGTCCTCCATAGATGAACGTTGATAAAGTATGAACGTTAATGTATGAATGTTATAATGCTCACGCGTTGATTTGTTGACTTCTGGCTCAGGTTCTCATGGCGAAGGAACGGGAAGTTTTTCAACATCGGGAAAGATCCCAGGGTGACAATGCGAAAACGCTCGGGAACTCTGGAGATCGGTTTCCGTAGCGGCGGACGACCAGAGGACTATGAGGGAGAGTACCAGTGTTTCGCTAGCAACGACCTCGGAGTTGCTCTGTCCAACAAAATCCTGCTCCGGGTGTCCAGTAAGAATACACACACACACTCACACTCACTCTTTCGGCTTCATCCTGCTCCTTTTCCATACAGATTGAACATATTGTTTGTAACCTTTTGGTGTGTTGCTACGCACTTTTAGTGTTTTTATATTTTATTGTATTATTTTTAGTTTGAAATAAAAAAAAGAACTAAGGAATTATCATCATAGGTTACAAAGTAGGCCTGCACGATATTGGAAAAATCTTACATTGCGATATTTTTTACCCCTGCGATATATATTGCAAAATGAAAAAGTAGTTTTTAAAAGATTACATAAATAGCTCTATTTGGAAATAATAAATCATTCTCGACTACTGCAGTGATTTTGTAGGGGACTGCATCTACATTGAAGAAAAAAATGAAAAAGGATTTTTTTCCAATGTTTTTTCCATTCTTTGTTGAGCTTTAATGCTTTACAAACACCAAAGCATGTAAGCGCTGTTACTAACGTTACTCTTCTGAAGTGGTTTTGGAAGGAAATTAGGTAGAAATACGCTGGTTGACTAGCATGACACCATTGTATTCATATAATAATCAATCCAGGCTAACGTATATGACAGTGACTGCATGTTGCTTTGTCTAAATTTCAGGTTTGGGTTGACTAGCAGGGCCAGCTTGTTAGTTTGATAAATCGATCAGACCTGAATGTCACGCGCACTAGCAACAAACTCTGTGTGTCAAAGAACAATTAAATCAGTGTAAATGACATTTGATCAGAAACAGACTTCTGTAGTAGATTAATGTTACGTTTCCAGCATCGTGGCTCCGAACCATAACGTTAGTTGGGACAGACAGACCCCTTTTTCTTTGGGCTAACTATATTAGCTTTAGCGTGGCTGGTAGAAGCTTTCTGCTTGGTTCTTTAGGCTAACTATTTTAGCTTTAGCCTGGCTGGTAGCAGCTTTCTGTGGGGGAAATGGCCAGGAGACGTTGTGATTACATTGCATTAATCGGGTGATTTAGTTCGTATTTGTAGCGAACATAAAACACTGACTACTGCAGCTTCACTGACTACCCATCAAAACTATGCGCATCACTGTGTCAGCGGCAGCCTAGCAAAAAAGTTTTAGCGTCAACATCGTAACGTCCTGCAATGCGCATATCGCGATGTCGATGCTAAAATTCAATATCGTTCAGCCCTATTACAAAGTTGAACACACAACAGCCAAGTTTTATTGAATGCTTGTTGCAATGTGGCTGTGCTTGCTACAGTCTCTGTTGACCACCAGAAATGTCCTAAAATATGACCAATAATCTGTGAAGAACGGGAACAGTTCATTGGGAGATGTATTGTTATTTTCCCTCCCTCACCCTGGTTGACTGAAATTCACATCAGACAGCTGCTGTATTGTTCACATCTCTTTCACTCTCCGTCCTTTCCTTCTCCCCCTTCTCCTCACACCCCCGTCCTCATCCTTCAGAGGCTCCGCTGTGGCCTAAAGAGGTGCTGGAGCCAATGGTGGTGCCTGAAGGAACCCCACTGGTTCTACCCTGCAACCCCCCACCGGGCCTGCCTCCTCCGTTCACTTTCTGGATGAACAGCGGTGAGCAACAATTACACACAAATATATCCACACAAGTACACTGGTTATATTTCTTTCTCTACATGTAGCTTGTTTTATCTACGTGCCCTGATGATTTTCTTCACTGCCATCACTGCGTTAGCCAGAAAAAATGACACCATCTCATATTATCGAGTGCGGTTTTATCATCTAACAGTAACTGTGACATGAAAGTAATTTTATACAAGGGAGAAATCCACCTGATAAGCTTGGAGACTGACTGCATCATTCTCATGTCTAACACAACCAACTCAAGGAAAGTCAATCAGCAAGCCCAAAGAAAAACAATCTGGGAGCGGAGAAGTGCATTTTATTTAGTCCCTTTACTTTGTGAAAGGCTAGAGGTCCATCAGGTCATCCAGAGACAGGCTTTATTTCCTTCTTTTCACAGGAGTTTGTCTCCAGTGACCTCTCAGTATAATGCTATGCTTCAGTCTTTCTCAGCAGTTGAAAGGAGACTTTACAGTCTGGCATCCTCAGCCCTCTCCTTTGCACTGTATTGTCCTTCTCCCAAGTGGCTTACGCGTGTGTGTGTGTGCGTGTGGACCTCATGTCCAAACAGAAGCCATTACAGCCATATACAGTAGATACACTGTAGTTAAACAACCATAACACTGACATTTCAACTATTTGGGCGGCTGTTGCTCAGGGGTAGAGCGGTGTCCTGCCACCAATCGGAAGGTTGGTGGTTCGATCCCTGGCCCTGCAGTCCCATGGCGAAGTATTCTTGGGCAAGACATTGAACCACTAGTTGCCCCCAATGCTGCGCCATTGGAGTGTAAATTGTGTGTGTTTATCTGATGAACAGGTGGCACCTTGTACGGCAGCCTTGGCCACAGTATATGAATGCGTGTGAATGGTTCCTGCATTATGTAAAAGCGCTTTGAGTTGTCGTTGAGACTAGAAAAGCGCTATATAAGAACCGTCCATTTACATTTACTTCTTTTACAATAAGGATTTCCTTCACAGTTAAAAACTTATCCAGTGCAGCTATAGGTCCTTTGCCCTAATGTGACCTGGACCCACTCTGAGCCTATATGACACACACTAATATATTGAGTCAGATCAACCACAGTCCATGAGGGTGTCATGTAGTCTAGACACTGTAACACACCAACGAGTGACTGCTGCTGATTGGTCCTGGGGCACTGTCTCGACAACCATACGGCTCACATCAGATGCTGCAGCTACAGAGTGGATGGCGGTGTGTCTGGACGTCTTAACGTTTGCCTGTAGCAACTGTAGGATGACCATCATTAACAGAGCTAACGCGAACAGACGTTGAACTGAGTTGTATGTTAAAACACACACACACACACACACAATCTACAATCTAGCTAGTGGCTGGCCTTAAAGGGCTCTCTGCTTCTATTTTTAGAGGATATGTTGAGCCTTTGATGCAAGATTTGACAGATCAGTTAGTGATGGTAGCTTTTGATTTCTTGAAATGTCTGCTTTGCCTCAGACAAGAAGTCTGTCACTGCAGAGGATGTGTGGTTAGAATCATAGGTGTATAATCTATATATGTTGATGTAGGCCTGCTTTATTAAATGGTTACTGAAGAAATTTAATATCTCCAACTTCCGTAATGTTTTGGGACTTACAATACAATAACAGATCTAAATCTAAAAAGAATGATCAAAATCAAAGTAGAAGAGTAGTGTGGATTATATCTTGATCGTAAAATAGTAAGATGCTGTGTTTCCAACAATACTGTTTTGTTAGGCACCATCTGCAAGGTAAACACAACAACGGTAAATAACTATGATTTCCGCAACAGTAGATGATTCTTCAAGTTTATATTTAAGT
Organism: Percina caprodes; assembly: GCA_013375575.1. Lineage (NCBI taxonomy): Eukaryota > Metazoa > Chordata > Actinopteri > Perciformes > Percidae > Percina > Percina caprodes. Next base: position 1,188,702 of record JABXJD010000168.1, on the reverse strand, counting down.
TTAACATTCAAACTGCAAATCGTGTCTCTGACTTAGTGTCCTGCCCACTGGTTACCTCCTGTGTCTTCCAGCCATGACTCCCATCCCACAGAATGAGAGAGTGTCCATGGGTCTAAATGGAGACCTGTACTTCTCCAACGTTTTGGCCAGAGACGCTCACACTGACTACAGCTGCAGCGCTCGCTTCCTTTTCACACACACCATCCAGCAAAAGAACCCCTTCACACTCAAAGTTCTGTCCAGTGAGTAGACAACACAAACACACACACACACACACATACTGACGTTGTTATATCCTCAAATATTCCTGAGTTAATCTGAGGTAACACTGTATGAACTCTGTGGTCCTGTCCATGTATTATTTAATGTCTGCTGTGCATGTTTTGATCACACACCATCCATACCAAATTGAGGATGACAAATCTCCATCTAGAGGTCATGTCATGACATGACATAAGATGCATTAAATCATAACCTTTAATGATATTTCTTCAGGTTGCGGCAGAAGAGAGAAGACAATGAAATGTTGGATTGTTTTGATATAATGTGAAATGTTTTCCTTCAGTGTGTCTGAAGTGTGTCTGAAGTGTAGACTGATGAGCCACTGTGTGTGCCTGTGTTTTCAGCGGATCCGTATAATGATACATCTTACAATGCCACTGACCCCTTTGGTGGTGAGTCACTTCCTGTCGGGACAGCACCACTTCCTGTCCACCTCCTTAGTCATGTTCCATAGTAACAAGGCTAGCACACTAACCTCAGACTGAGCTTAGACACAATATAACATCTTAACTGCTCTAATGTGTAGAATGCACTGTGTGGCATCATGTGGAAAAGTGAGTATCGCTTGTGTGTATTTCGTTTTTTGTATACCAGATTTTTAAAATGTTTTAAAAGCAGGTTGAGATGCTATATAGGTATTAAAAACTCAATTCACAGAGAAATGCCCACAGCCGTATTTATAAACTGCGTACGTACAGTACATACCCTTGTGATGTCAAACCGAAATGTAAGTGCCGCTCCAGTGTTGTTACAGTCATTCCCCAGCTGCAATGACGGTGCAGAAAATCTGCAAGGGCAAAAACCCCAACCCAAAACCACTGACCAATCAGAACACACTTTTTGGGAGGGGTTCTTAAAGGGACAGGTGCTAAAATGGAGTGTTTCTGACAGAGGGTGAACACAGGTATGTTCAGACAGTTTTAGAAAAATACAGTAATTTTTGGATATTAAAGCAAGTAAATATATTCTAATTGAATACCAAAATACAAATATGGACCTGAAAATGAGCATGATATGGCAACATTTAAATTGGATTCTTTTTAAAGTGAGAAAAATAACAAAATGTACACATTCAGTATGTGTACTGGAGTACAGAAACCACATTTAAAATTAATTTTCAATTTTAAATGATCAAAAGACGTATATCTCTTGACATCTAACAATGATCATATCACCTAGACAAGACAAGCTACTTCCACATGAGACTTGTGAGCAACACTTTTAAATAAATAATAAAATAAAAAAACTAAATACTGTTTTCCATCGTAAATGAACAATTAAAAGTGATATGGCTCGATTTAAAAATTATTTTTAGTTCAATTCCCTCAGATTTAAAATCTGAGATTCGATTAAACAAATTGACAATATCTTTTAAGTTCATGGGATTTTCAAAAATATAGTGGTTGCTCTGAATATATTGTTAAATTTGTCCTTAAACTGCAGTATGTACTAGAATCAGGTTCACAAGAACTGAGTGTCATTTCCTCATCTAAGAATTGCCCATAGTTTGTTTGAACCTTGCAGCAGTCAATGTTTTTCAGATTTAAATCTCAAAACTAGTCAGGTGCAGAGGTGTCAAAAGTATTCACATTCAATACTCAGGTAGAAGTATAGATACTAGGGTTTAAAAAAAACTTCTGTGGAAGTTGAAATATCCACTCAAAGTACTGGTTTCAAAACTGCTTAAAGTATAAAAATAAAAGTAATGTAAGGGGGAACAAATGTCATTAAGGACAAAAGCTCAGGCTGCACCACAGGAGCCTATAGTGCACTACCCCCCACACACACACACACAAAACAAAAACCTTTTTCTAAAGGCAATAATGACAGTATAGTATAATGTTGAAACGTTTGGGCTGCACCTGTTTCAGCCGTATTCATGCCCATTCAAAATGAATGCCTTTTAGTACAATGCAAGTACATTTAAGAACCATATCTGTGTCCTACTGAGCATTAACATGTGTTTAATGGAGCAGAAGATTTGATGACTAGTTGGCTATAAGTGTTGTAATGGTGCAAAAAGTCAAACTTCAGAGGCATGTTATCAATAGCCTATATTGGAATGTAAATGTACATCCAAAATTTAGCTACAGGAATCTGTGAGAGCAACGGATTCACTCTATCTGGATGCCGCCATTTATCTGGATAGCTTTTAATGTTTACTTTTTTTTTTTTTATAAAGATGAGAAGCTGGAATGAAAAGAAGATCCACCTTCTTCTATTTTGTGTCTATGTTCTTCACCCTGCAGTCCTTAAAGTTATTTTATTTTTTGTTTCCATCAGAATAAAATATGCAAAACCCTTTTCACCACCACTCTCCACTGAAACTCCTAATGTAATCGACAACAACAGAAACAGTTTAATGCAAAGTGTTCCAGGCGAGGAGAATGAGCAACTGGACCAGATGTGACTTCCAATAAAAGCCAAAGCAACATCTCTGTGACCCTAATATGCACTCACAGACAGCAGAAATAAGTATTCATCTCGTTATAGTCATTAATCTGTTTATTCCACCTTTCAATCAGTGTAAAATGATCACATGATGGAATGATGTAATGAATAAACTTACAGTAATTAACACACAAATTACCCTTAACTCAAGTGTATTGCACATGCAGTAGAGAATCTGGACATTCATTATGCCATATAACTATTGAACAAGCCCATAGCTGGAGGGAACAGATCAGCCAATGTGGCAGGGCTGGAGGGAAGAGGGAAGGGGGCGGCAGTGCAATGAAGCCCAGGGGGAGATGCGCTATGTCCCTCGGGAAAAGATGTTCCTAGTGACAAGCTGGGACTGAAGACGGAGACGAGGCTGTGGCGCAGAGCAGGATTAGTTCACATGATGAATATTCAGTCTGGGTTCATGCTGTGGTCCTTAATAATTATATATGTATGGAAATAAGGTTAGCTGCCTCCTACTTCTGCGTGCAGGGCGAGTGACTGTAACAGCTGTTGAAATGATCACACGCGACCACTCAAACACACACTCATGCACATACAGTATACTCCATATTGTATCACTAATCTGTTATGAACGCCAACACTTTTTTTTTGTGTGTGTGTGTGTGGGAGGGGGTCTAAAGTTGCAATGCATCCTGGGAAGCCCTGCCAGCATCATCAGCAGGGTATTTGCCATATTAGCCATGTTTGTAGCGATTGTGGATACATGATCACTTTAGCAGGCATTTGTTACCACTAACCTTCTTCTGTATGTTTCCTCCTCTTGTCATTCTTCTCCTCCCACTAACAATAGCAGATCCTCCTTCGCCGGCCACTGGAGAAGCTAACACCTAACAGATGCTTTAATCCCATAGAGATCTGCATCACAATGGATGCTAATGCTAATTTAATCCCTCACACTTTGCCACGTCCACAGTGTTGACAGCATTTGTGTTGGGATTGGATCAGACTGAAAACAGTAATGATGATAATGAAAGGTCAGACAAATTAGTCAGTGTAATAAGATTGTTAACAAGCTGCATTTAGGTTAAATTGTTTGAGCCAGTGGTTTAGTTTTAAACAATTATCAGTCGATTATCAATAATGCTGCATACAATTTGATGTAGTACACTGTCAGCCCAGGCCTTTAGGATCAATTAGCAGAATGTCAACCCACGCTCCTCATAAATGAGTCCAAATCAAAGCATAACTTCAAACTCTTGCCTTGTAAACTAGTAGTAGAATTGAAAAGATATATTTGCTTTATTACAACTTGGATCTTATTTTTTAAGGGGAAGAAACACAATATAGTCAACCTATGACTTAAAGCTCAAGTGCGTAACTTTTAAACGTCCGTTACGTTCAAACCGTTGCCACATGAGTTGCTACAAAGCTAATTAAGACTATCAGCTCTCTTTGTATTTCTCTGTATGGCTAAAGATTGTGTCTCCCGGGGACCTTTCCATGCAGAAATTTAAGTGAAGAGTCCGTGTTTTTTGAATCCTCCGTGTCCTCCTTGGCTACTAGCAACTATGTGGAGGAGGGGTGCATGATCACGGAAGGCTTGTATCATGTGGACGCGCCGACAGTGTTGCCGTCATTACTTAGAATTCATCATGGGGGAGGCTGAAAATACACACTATAGTTTTAAAGTAGAAGTGTTAAATGATTACCTAAACTGTCCATTGTAACATCCATCACAGTTTACAGACACACTTTCTAGATCAACTCTGACCTACCGTACTTACTGAGTTGTGTGCACAGGTTTCCTGTGTAATTAGGGATTATTAGGGACATTTCAGGCTTACTTTCATATTGACCTTCAAATTAAGAAAGTTGATTTTAATATTTTTACTCCACAAAAAACATCACGCGTTTCAAAATTAACTTTGACTTTTTTAAAGGTGTAGAACTACAGTAGATAAGACTATATTCTCTCAAGACATTTTTTGTGGGTTTGCTGAAAATTGCAGTTGCAGTTAAAATGTCTTAAAATAAAAATGAAGGTTGAATCACCCAATACAGTTAGTCGGTTAGTTTAAAACACCGAAAGTGTTGGCTGAAGTGTATGAGCTGAAGGCGCTGGAAATGTTAGTTTCAAGCTCACCATCTGAAATGATCAGAACATACTGGAAGCAGGTGAAGAGGAAGAAGGGGACGGCAGTTATATAAAAAGTTGAAATAAATGAACTTGGTTTAACTTAAATAACACAAAGGGCCATATTTCAACGGTCTAAGCGCATGGCTTGAAGAACATGGCACAGGTGTGTTTAGGGCATGCCCAAATCCATTTTTGCTAGTTTAAAGGCGGGAAAAAGGCTCCGTGCACAGTGTCTTCATTGATCACAGGTGTGTTTTGGGCGTAACATGCAGTAAGCCAATCAGTGGCATCTCCCATTCCCTTTAAAAGCCAGACACGTTTGTACCTTGGCGCATTGCTATTATGATGCCATAATATATTTATTTGTAATCTTTTGTGTGTGTGTAACAAGCATAGTGTGTGCGGGCGCTGTGCATAAGCCTGGGTGCATTTTACTTAACTTTAGACCAGGTTTTTGTTTGTCAATGGCCCAATCATTTCCACTGCCTCAAGATAGCAATATGCCCAGAATGCACCTGAACACACCTCCCTGTAAACCAGGGTGCACAGACAGGTGCATTTGCTATTTAAACGCCATGGGTGCTGGATGGGACAACTGCTTAAACTAGCAAAGACACTTGCGTCGGGCTTTGCGCTGCTCCGGGTCCAAGATTGGGCTCTATATCTGTTTAGAAATCTCTTCAATGGCCAAGTCCAAATGTAGAGTATAAAAACACAAGACATGTACATTAACATGACATTATATTTGATACTTAGTTTTGTCATAAGTGTAGTTTACGTGAAAGTAAGAAGAGGAAATTCTAATAGGTCAAGTGAGTTTACGCTCAAACTACATGCCTGATTAAAATGCCACATACCTTTGGGTGTTGTAGTGTGCAAACAAAGACAGCAGTTGGCAGTTTGCTCACATCCCAGACTGCTTCTCTGCCAAACGGACTGAGTCATTCATGCGCAAATGCTTTATTCACAATTTGTGTTCCAGTGTTTATTCCAACTAACTGAAGTAATACTGATGCTGAACTATCACTCAATGATTGTAGAAAAGCACTTTGGCACAGGTTAAACTAGGTTTGTATCACCCCTCCTCCCGCCCGGTCATTGTGTGGATTATAAAAAGCCTAAAGCCAACTCCAAACACCAGCTTTCTGTTCTAAAGGCTCCGGTTTTGGCAAGGCAACCAGTTACAATGCTACTGCTGCTCATTGCTTTAGCCAAGCCCTGTGGGAAGCTTTAACATTGGGTTGAATGATGCCATGAACTGCATGACCTTAAATATGCTTCAGTTTAATGTTAAACTAATCTCCTTACAGCAGAACAAGTTTCATCTTATTAGCTGCTTTATTTAAACTCTTAATGGCAGAGATTGCCATCTCTGTTCCCTTGGCAAACATAAGACTCAGTTGTTGTTACTGCATCTCTTAATGTTTTCCTGTCAGAGCAGCCAAAGGGTATTAAGCCCGTTTACAGGCCGCTTTGGCCTCACAACAGACTACAGGGAGAGCCAAAGCCTGCCGGAGATGGAACACAGCCACGAGGAAATGATCAGAATAATAGTGTCAGATTTATGTGGCAGAGCCTCAGCTCCTTGTAGGAAGTGAGTCATGGCACAAAGATAACCTGTAGTGTGTATTTTTGTTTGTGTGTGTTTTAACCCTGTCTCACTCCTTGTCTGCAGGCCGTAAAGTAGCTGAGTCCACCCCGACCTTCCTCTCGCCCTCAGGGAGTGAGAGCTCCAAAATGGTGCTACGAGATGAGCATCTGCTGCTGGAGTGTATTGCTGCTGGACTGTGAGCACACACGTGCACACACACTTGCACACACACACACACACACACACACACAATGAAATAAAATAGGATACTGCAGTAAATAGACAACATATTTAATTTTAAACATATTTTTTTAATTGCAATTTTTTTTTAATTTCCCTGCGGTATCAAAGTTCCGCCCATCCACCTGCACGACCAGTCACAGCTGTCGATAAGGATGTTTAAGCTCGTTTTTATAGCATATAACTAATAAAACCAAACTTATCAGAAAAATTAACATGTGAACAAACAGCATGAAAACTACCTCAAATGAAAGAAATCAACGTGTACGTTTGATCCCATCTGCTTACCTAGAGGGGCGTGGCTTACAACATATGCTGCAGTTAGATGTTTTGGCTTTATCATTGCAGTCTATGCAGCAACCTCTGGCCATAACCAGTAATTTGGAACCTAAAGCTTCTTGAAGGTCCCATGGCATGAAAATGTCACTTTATGAGGTTTTTTAACATTAATATGAATTCCCCCAGCCTGCCTATGGTCCCCCAATGGCTAGAAATGGCCCTGGGTATCCTTTTGCCTTTTTTCAGATGGGCTGATTTGAATATTGCCCGCTCCCCTTTCTCTGCTTTGCCCGCCCAGAGAATTTGGCCCACCCATGAGAGAGAGACTTCAGAGACCCCAGCCTCCACCTTGCACCCCCCACCCACCCCTTGCCTTCTCAAAAGCTACAGACTCAGAAATGGCACATACGAGGAAAGCTCATTGTGGAACTGGCTCTAGTGGCTGTAATTCTGCAACCAAGGCTGAATTTTGGGCAGCTACAGTATTAGGGGACCACTAAGGGCTATATAAAAAAGACTTCAGATACAGTATTAGGGGACCACTAAGGGCTATATAAAAAAGACTTCAGATATGGTATTAGGGGACCACTAAGGGCTATATAAAAAAGACTTCAGATACAGTATTAGGGGACCACTAAGGGCTATATAAAAGCATCCAAAGAGCACCATGTCACGGGACCTTTAAGCTCCGTAAATTAGACGTTTGAGAAGGTGAAAGTCTTATAAAAGCAAGGATTTGATTGAATTGTTCAGGGATTTCATTTGTTTTCCCTCTGCAATTACAGTCCAACGCCCACCATCAAGTGGTTTAAGAAGGGCGGGGACCTGCCGTGGCCAAAAGTAAAGTATGAGAACTACAACAAGACCCTGAAGGTTATCAACATGTCAGAGGAGGATGCTGGGGAGTATGTATGCATGGCCAACAATCATTTAGGCAGCATACGCCACTCCATTTTTGTTCAGGTCAAAGGTGAGGCACTGATAGTGTGTTTATACAGAAATAGGCCCTTGTGTCTGTGTTTGAATCCATCATGCTAATTTGCCTTCTTTTGTTTCACAGCGGCTCCTTATTGGCTAGACAAACCTACAAACCTGGTGCTCGCCCCTGATGAGAACGGGCGCCTGGTGTGTCGGGCCAACGGCAACCCTAAACCTAGCATCCAGTGGCTGATCAACGGAGAGCCTATAGACAGTACATATTCTCTCTTTCTCCAAAAATGACTATTGATTCATTTGGTGTTATTGTCACAAAGCTCTGTGAGAGTGTGACTAACATATTCATACAATAAGAACTGCCCTGTATGATTACAGTCTTCCACATGTATCTTCTGAGTACTAAGGGGTTTGCTAAGTGACATGCTAATAGCTACTGATGTTATACAGTGGGTGTTACACTCAGTAGGTTACAGTTGTTACTACAGTACATTTTCCAGTCAGCCCTCTTCTAATGCAGTTACTTTTTTCAAACACATTGTCTTTTGTTGCTATAATGTTTTTATTCAATTTTCTAAAATATTCCATGTCTCAAGCTACAAATGTTCCTCACAATGATCCTCATTAAAGAACCACTTGTACGTGGCATTCACCAATTTTCATCTTATACGATATACCGTTTATACATATATAAGTATTTTTTGAATAATCTGTTCGCCCTGTCCTCACCAAAGGAGGATTGCCAGTTACATTTTTTAAAAAGATTTTATGATTTTTTTTTTTACCACAGGAACTTCTATAGGTCGTAGCTGTTGGGGAAATTCTCTCACTCCAGCAGCTTCATCAGGGTCTTTATACAGGTCTCTGTCCAGTTGAATGGACAAAGCTCTTGTCTCGGTTAAAATGTGATAAAATCTCACAAACCTCCTCATGAACAGATGGCGTTTATCAGAGTGAAATGAACAAGTTAGGGCACGTTTGTACATTCAAGAGAGTTTGGTTAATCTGACTTGGAACACTCATACTAACAAGCCAATTTAAAAAAATAATAAAGTTTATGCATGAGATTATATTTCACATAGGCCAGGTGTTATGTAGATTTAGGGGTAAACCTGCTTTTTTAATCAAATTAAAACAAAATCTCATAAAAAAAATGTGATTCCAATAATGCCTGCACTGTACATCTGTTTACAATTTATTCTGTAAGGCAAGGCAAGGCAGCTTTATTTGTATAGCACATTTCAGCAACAGGGCAATTCAAAGTGCTTAAAACAAAAAAATAAAAACAGATAAAACACAGAAGAAACAGTTAAAATAAAAACAGATAAAACACAGGAAGAAACAGTTAAAAATAAAAACAGATAAAACACAGGAATAAAAGTTACAGTGCAGTAAAAGAAATTAAACATGACGGAAATGAGCATCATTTTAAAGAAAGGCAACATCAAAAAGAAAGGTCTTCAGCATTGATTTAAAAGAACTAAGAGTAGCAGCGGACCTGCAGGTTTCTGGGAGTTTGTTCCAGATATGAGGAGCATAGAAACTGAATGCTGCTTCCCCCTGTTTAGTTCTGACTCTAGGAACAGAAAGTAGACCTGTCCCAGATGACCTGAGAGGTCTGGAGGGGTCATAGTGTACTAGCAGATCAGAAATGTGTTTTGGCCCTAAACAGTTTAGTGATTTATAAACTATAAACTGTAAGTCTCTTTTAACATCTTATTTTTGTTACTGCCCCCTCCAAACGCCCCTTCCCCAGGCTCTCCCCAGAACCCGAGCAGACAGGTGCTAGGCGACACCATCATCTTTCGCTCGGTGCAGATGGGAAGCAGTGCTGTGTACCAGTGCAACGCCTCCAACCAGCACGGCTATCTGCTGGCCAACGCCTTCATTAGCGTCCTCGGTAAGACCTGGGGGGGTGTGTGTGTGTGTGTGTGTGTGTGTGTGTGTGTGTGTGTGTGTGTGTGTGTGTGTGTGTGTGTGTGTGTGTGTGTGTGTGTGCGCGCGCGCGTGCGTGCGTGCGTGCGTGTGTGTGTAACAGGTACAGCCCTGACTTCTCTGTGAAAATACAGAGAAGTGTATAGAATACACTTTTTTTGACAGAAGCTACACATCCTGGACCTGTCTGTTATGGACATTAGCAGATTAATACTGCTATTACTCTAAGGAAAAGCAAAACATGCTTATCCTAAAGATCTTACTTTTTTGTGATTTAACTGCTCAGTTTAAATTTTATGTTTAACGTTTTCAATAGATTACAAATTAAATCAAATCAATTAAGCCATTTTAGCCAACATGGCTTACTGGGAGCCATTGTTTTTGTTTATTGTGAAAAAGCCTATTGGGGTAGAATATTTGCTAAAACACATCACTACATGAATGTAAAATTACTCTACTCTTGAGTTTGTGTGTTAAAGTGGTAGTGGTGGTAAAGTTGACATTCGCTGTCCTTCTCTTTGTAGACATGGCTCCGAGGATGCTAGGCCCTAAAAACCAGCTGATTAAAGTCATTGAGAACAACCGCACCTTACTGGAATGTCCATTCTTCGGTTCTCCCCTGCCGGATTTACGCTGGTGAGCTTTATTGAGTTTTTTGAATTTTTTGTTTTGTTTACTTAAAGCTTTAGGGCCCAATTTCAACAATCTAAGCGCACGGCGTAAAGCGCATGGCGCAGGTGCGTTTAGGGCGTGTCCAAATCCACTTTTGCTAGTTTGATGTAAGAAGAAAGGGTCCGTGCGCCGGGTGCATGGTTCTAAAGGGTTATACTTAGTGTCTTCATTAATCATAGGTGTGCTCTGGGCGCAGCATGCAATAAACCAATCAGAGTGTCATCTCCCATTACCTTTAAAAGCCAGGCGCATTTGGACCTGGATGCATTGCTGATGACGGATTTGCACCGTAATATTTTTATTCAGAATCTTTTGCATGTTTGTGTATTGCTGCGCTGCCCTGTGGGTGTAACAAACATAGTGTGCACTGTTAAAATAACAATAAAATGCTGCGTTATTGACTCTAGACCAGGTTTTTGCTGTTCAATGGCAGGATCACTTTCTGCTGCCACAACATTCTGGGCAATACGCGCAGAATGCACCTGAATCAACCCGGTCTCATGCCAGTTTGTGAAATGGTTACGTTATTTTGATTTATTGATTTGTGTAACAAATCCTATGATAAATCGAGGAAGAGATTGAGGGACCCTGCCCGGAGGAAGTCCGGGGCCCCCCGTCTGGAGCCAGGCCCAGACGGCGGGCTCGTCAGCGAGCGCCATGGGCCCACCACCTGTGGGAGGAACCGCTGGGGTCGGGTGCACTGCCATATGGGTGGCGGCGAAGGTCAGGGGCCTCGACGGACCAGACCTGGGCGGCAGAGGCTGGCTCTGGGGACGTGGAACGTCACCTCTCTGTGGGGGAAGGAGCCAGAACTTGTGCGGGAGGTGGAGCGCTACCAGTTAGATCTGGTGGGGCTTACCTCTACGCACAGTCTCGGTTCTGGAACCGTACTCCTGGATAGGGGTTGGACTCTGTCCTACTCCGGAGTTGCCCAGGGTGTGAGGCACCGGGCGGGTGTGGGGATGCTCACAAGTCCCTGGCTGAGCGCCGCTGCGTTGGAGTTTACACCGATGGACGAGAGGGTCGCCTCCCTACGCCTGCGGGTGATGGGGGGGGAAAACTCTGACTGTTGTTTGTGCATATGCACCAAACAAGAGTTCGGAGTATTCGGCCTTCTTGGAGACCTTGAATGGAGTCCTGTATGGGGCTCCAGTAGGGGACTCCATAGTTCTGCTGGAGGACTTCAACGCACACGTGGGTGATGATGGAGATACTTGGAGAAGCGTGATTGGGAGGAACGGCCTCCCTGATCTAAACCAGAGTGGTTGTCTGTTATTGGACTTCTGTGCTAGTCATGGATTGTCCATCACAAACACCATGTTCGAACATAGGGATGCTCATAAGTGTACGTGGTACCAGATCACCCTAGGCCAAAGGTCAATGATCGATTTTATAATCGTTTCATCTGATCTGAGGCCGTATGTTTTGGACACTCGGGTGAAGAGAGGGGCAGAGCTGTCAACTGATCACCATCTGGTGGTGAGCTGGGTCAGGGGATGGGGAAGACTCTGGACAGACCTGGTAAACCCAAACAGGTAGTGCGGGTGAATTGGGAACGTCTGGAGGAGGCCCCTGTCCGACGGACTTTCAACTCACACCTCCGGCGGAGCTTTTCGGGCATCCCTGTGGAGGCTGGGGGCATTGAACCTGAGTGGACAATGTTCAAAGTTTCCATTGCTGAAGCTGCGGCGGCGAGCTGTGGTCATAGGGTCTTAGGTGCCTCAAGGGGTGGTAACCCACGAACACCCTGGTGGACACCGGTGGTCAGGGAAGCCGTCCGACTGAAGAAGGAGTCTTTCCGGGATATGTTATCCCGGAGGACTCCGGAGGCAGTTGCAGGGTACCGACGGTCCCGAAGGGCTGCAGCCTCTACTGTGACAGAGGCAAAGCAGCGGGTGTGGGAGAGGTTCGGAGAAGACATGGAGAAGGACTTTCGGTCGGCACCAAGGTGCTTCTGGAAAACCGTTCGCCACCTTAGGAGGGGGAAGCGAGGAATCATCCAAGCTGTATACAGTAAGGATGGGACGTTGTTGACCTCAACTGGGGAGGTAATAGAACGGTGGAAGGAGCACTTTGAGGAACTCCTAAATCTAGCTGACACGCCCTCTGTGGTAGAGGCAGAGCTGGAGGATGATGGGGGATTGTCGTCAATTTCCCTGGTCGAAGTCGCAGAGGTAGTCAAACAACTCCACAGCGGCAAAGCCCCAGGGATTGATGAGATCCGTCCAGAAATGCTGAAAGCTCTGGGTGTGGAGGGGATGTCTTTGTTGACACGCCTCTTTAACATTGCGTGGAAGTCTGGGACGGTGCCTAAGAAGTGGCAGACCGGGGTGGTAGTTCCCCTATTCAAAAAGGGGGACCAGAGGGTGTGTGCCAATTACAGGGGTATCACACTTCTCAGCCTCCCTGGTAAAGTCTACTCCAAGGTGCTGGAAAGGAGGGTTCGGCCGATCGAACCTTGGATTGAAGAGGAACAATGTGGATTCCGTCCTGGCCGTGGAACAACGGATCAGATCTTCACTCTCGCAAGGATCTTGGAGGGGGCCTGGGAGTATGCCCAACCAGTCTACATGTGTTTTGTGGATCTGGAGAAGGCGTATGACCGGGTCCCCCAGGAGAAATTGTGGGAGGTGCTGCGGGAGTATGGGGTGAGTGGGTCCCTTCTCAGGGCCATCCAATCTCTGTATGACCAAAGCGAGAGCTGTGTCCGGGTTCTCGGCAGTAAGTCAGACTCGTTCCAGGTGAGGGTTGGCCTCCGCCAGGGCTGCGCTTTGTCACCAATCCTGTTTGTAATATTTATGGACAGGATATCGAGGCGTAGTCGGGCGGGAGGGGTTGCAGTTCGGTGGGCTCGGGATCTCATCGCTGCTTTTGCAGATGATGTGGTCTTGATGGCGTCATCGGCCTGTGACCTCCAGCACTCACTGGATCGGTTCGCAGCCGAGTGTGAAGCGGCTGGGATGAGGATCAGCACCTCTAAATCTGAGGCCATGGTTCTCAGCAGGAAACCGATGGAGTGCTTTCTTCGGGTAGGGAGTGAGTCCTTACCCCAAGTGAAGGAGTTTAAGTACCTTGGGGTCTTGTTCGCGAGTGAGGAGACTATGGAGCGTGAGATTGGTCGGAGAATTGGAGCAGCTGGTGCGGTATTACATTCAGTTTATCGCACCGTTGTGACGAAAAGAGAGCTGAGCCAGAAGGCAAAGCTTTCGATCTACCGGGCAATTTTCGTTCCTACCCTCACCTATGGTCATGAAGGCTGGGTCATGACCGAAAGAACGAGGTCCAGGGTACAAGCGGCCGAAATGGGTTTCCTCAGGAGGGTGGCTGGCGTCTCCCTTAGAGATAGGCTGAGAAGCTCAGTCATCCGAGAGGAGCTCGGAGTAAAGCCGCTGCTCCTTCGCGTCGAAAGGAGCCAGTTGAGGTGGTTCGGGCATCTGTTAAGAATGCCTCCTGGGCGCCTCCCTAGGGAGGTGTTCCAGGCACGTCCAGCTGGGAGGAGGCCTCGGGGAAGACCCAGGACTAGGTGGAGAGATTATATCTCCAACCTGGCCTGGGAACGCCTCGGGATCCCGGGGTAACTTCTTGCTATTAAGGAACGTTTGTTATGTTCAAGCCATTGCCAAATGGGTTTTTATAAAGTTCATTAAGAATGTCATCTTCACAATACACTCTCTGAATGTTCAGAAGATTGTGTCGTCCCTCAACTTTGGCGCCCAGAAACTTGAGTGAAGATAATGACCTCTTCTGAAGAGTCCATGTTTTTTTTAATCCTTTGTGTCCTCCTTGGCAACTAGCAACTGTGTGATGGAGGGGGGCTTATAATTCCTTATGGGGGTGACCGAAACTACGCACTATAGCTTTAAATGCAAAAAAATCATTGGTTTTTGCATCATCTTCTGAAAACCCACACCCATTGTTTTTGGGCTAGCCGGTAGGTGTAAGAATTAGTACACCTATACTTTATTATTGAATTTCTAGTTCATATTTTATTGTGTTTTCTGTGTGTAGGTTTAAGAACGGACAGGGCAGTGGGCTGGATGGCGGTCATTACCGTGTTTACATCAATGGCACCCTAGAGATCAAACGTGCCCGAGCAGAGGACGAGGGCACCTACACCTGTGTGGCCAGCAACATCCTAGGCTCGGCCGAGAACAAGGTCCGCCTGGAGGTCAAAGGTCAGACATTGTGCTGCTGCACTCAGACTTATACGGGGCATGCTATTCAGACTTTGTATTCAAACTCACAGGGAACCTGAAAACTAAAGTATATAGTCTTGCATCTACAAAATGAGAGGTTGCTGTTACATCATTGTGCAATCATGTAACAAGACATCATGTGCAACAATCAGCACCAACAGGATTTCTTACATGGATTCCCATTGAATGTGTGGAAGTGAAATATGTGAACTATGAAATTATTTCCTTTTCCTGTGCCAAACAGCCTGCACTGTTGGATATTCCAATCACTTGTGCCTTTAATCAAATTGCCTCATCTTCATCAACAGTTACATTTGTATTCAAACTGCACACATCGCAGAAATATTCCCAGCCCAGGCTAGAACTGAACAGAAAACATTTCAAAATGGTGAACTCATCTGCCAAGGCAGTGAGATAACTTTTCATTTTTCATTCCATTGTGTTGAACCAAACAGCAAGTAGAGATACTTCTGTTCATAAAGCACCTCTAAGTTAAATGTGTTTTAAAAGAATCTGTAGCCAAGATTATGTTTCCTTTTTCCAATCCAGGATGGGAGCAGTTCTTATCTTGCACAGACAGCAAGTGGGCTGTTCTTATCCTGCACAGTCAGTGTACGAAAGAGTTGAATGGCTGGTTGGACGTACAAAGTACACGATTTTAACACCGATACTATAACAATCACTTCAAAACTGATTTGCTTATACAAAAGAGTTGTGTGGACGTCATTTTTGGAGATTGCGCTGAAAGTGAAATTTTCTCCCCCGGGCAGATTTTGTTCACTTACTTCAACAGAAAAAGACAGATTTTAGCAGCTGTGGTGGTTAAACAGATGTTTATGTGACCTTGAAGTCATATGGAAGTATATTGGTGTGAGTGAGTGTTCCATACGACCCTACAACATCACACACCTTTCACTAATTTCCTGGATGCATTTGAATGCGCAAGTTCATGTAGTATGTGCGTGTGTGTGTTCATCTTCAACCTCACTCCAACTCAGAGCCAACTCGTATAGTCCGAGCCCCAGAGCACCAGTCAGCCATCAGGGGCTCCAAGGCTCACTTTGACTGTAAGGTGAAGTCTGATCCCAGCCTGCCCATCACTGTGGCCTGGACCAAGGACGACAAGCCCCTCTACATGGGATGGAGGTAACAGCACCTACACTGACGCTAAAACATCTCGGATGCTCCTTTCCTGCATCTGTAAAATCAAAACACCATTTAGCACGTCTGTGTTTTGACAGAGAAAAAAATAAACCAATCCAAGCAAAGTTGTCATTTTAACAGTTAAAAAAAATTCCTTCTGAAAACAATGGTAGCATTACCAGGTATACATTCTCATTTGTGCCGCTTTTAAACAAACCACTGAATAATAAGAGATGAGATGTGTGTGTGTATTTGGGGGGGGAGGGGCTTCATGGGGTGAGTTTAAGCATAGGTCATATTTGTGTTACTCATCATTATGGCTGTATGATGTGCAATATCTGGTAGGGCACTGGTGCAATATTTTTCATTTGATACAGTATTGTGCAATTCTGCAATGGGACATTGTGCAATACACAAGTTAGTGATCACAGCATGATTTAATGGGAAATGCAATCCTAGTGCAATCTAGGTAGAATTAAGTTCCAAATATTGCAGTGAGTTCTCTTTCTTCTGTGAGTATGGGGGAAGGTAGGATTATCGAATGCATTTGAATGCATTTTAGATGAGATCATGTTTGCTTATGTTTTATGCATGTTTACTGTATGTTGATTGTGTGCAATGCGTCGACATTTTTTGTTCTCTCTCTCTCACGAAATTCTCCTATAGTATATCTTATCATATGTCTTGTATATGGCAGGGTAAATATGGGGCAAACATGTTGCCAAAACCAACAAATAATTCAATAAGGAATTGATGTTCAAACCAATAGTGCAATCAGTCAACTCTAATGTTATGGCACATAACAGGAAAATACGTTATCTTAGAGCGAAAAATGCTGAAACGGATTAGACAATAACAAATCACACTTTAGAATTGAATTACTAATTCATTTTATAAAGATGTCAGCTCCAAAAGAGATAAAATATAAACTTGAAATGTTGATGTATAACAACCAATCCTATCTCTGTTTGACTCCCAGACTGAAGAAAGACGAAGAGTCACTAACGATCCCCAATGTGAATGAGGGTGATGAGGGAACGTACACCTGCACTGTTAAATCGGAGATAGACCAGGACTCAGCCTCAGCCCGCCTCACTGTGTTAGGTACACTCACATACAGAACCGTGCTGGAGCAAACCACACATTTAGAATACAGAAGGTGGTGGAAGAAGAATTTCTCTGAACACAAATGTCACAGTATCTAAATTTCTACATTTCTTTCCTATTGTGACACACACACACACACACACACACACACACACACACACACACAAACTGATATTTTTGTTATGTTTTGTTGTTTTATATTTTCTTCATTAGATATTTACTGTAAATCTCTTCAGTCTTTCTTAACACTGTGCTATTTTTCAGCTCTTTGCCATCAAATGGAAAACATGCATGTTTCATTGTACAGTTAACTGAAATACTGACCAAACTTTAACTACTTACTCCCACTGATTCTGAACAATTTGCATGCAGCGTATGGAAATACTATAGTGCTGTGTAGGAAGTGCTGAAACTATACTGTAGACTCAGTTTGAACATTTTGTGACCATTGTTTTGGCATTTGAGACTTTTTCATTAATGACAGGTGTAAGCTACTTACTATTTATTAAGAACACAAATATAGTTGTCATTCAACATTCATTTTTAGAAGGTGTGTTTGTAACCCTTGAAGACGTATTTCCTCTGCTAAGCACTACATTTAGTTTAGGTTTATCTGCACAGCGCTGATGAGTAAGGACTGGCTTCACCACAGATGCATTCTTGGGTGGAGAAAAGAAACTCTGGGTTTTTTACATTTCTTTAAACCAATCACAATGGTCTTGGGCGGCGTTAAGCTCCGGACGCAGCAACGGTGGCTCTGCTATATATATAATAATATAATAGTCTCTGGATGGTCTCTTTGTTGACAACAGTCCCACCAATCAGTCCAAAAAACTTCTCAGTTTCTCTCAGAGACTAAACGGCGTAAACTTATTTAATATATCTTTATAATCATGCCCTGAAAGAAGCAGGCAGACCTGCCTTGTTGTGCAATCCAAATGTTCTTCAAAACTTGCCATTTTCAGTGTGTAGCATGCTAGACTAGTTTAGGTCAAGAAACAGTAGTCTATATTGACGACAATTCTGCCGGCTGTCTCTCATTTTGCCTAGATGTCCGTTTACCTTCTGCTTCCTTCATGTTGTAATTCTAACCTCCGGTGGATTTCTGAGGTTATGATTAACTGCTCCTCAGGTCCCTGCAGGGTAAATCCAGACAGCTAGCTAGACTATCTGTCCAATCAGAGTTTTCTGTTGCACGCCTTAAACTACTGTTGAACGTAGGGCTGCACAATTAATACAATTTTAATCACGATCACAATTTTGACTTCCCACGATCAAATTTGCGTGATCGAGCGTTTATTTTTTTTTAAAGCGTCATTTCATAGAACGCTCCGGTTTTTTGCAAAGCCCATCTACCGCTCCGTAAACCCCTGTCTGCTCATGAGCCAGTCAGAGTTGTTCCCTGCACCCCATGCAGCTTAGTTTCTAGATGGAGACAGTCACAGAGGACAAAGTAACGTGAGGAGAACTCAACAGATAGCAGTCGGTAACACGTTGGTCTCAAAGTTTACCAGTAAACAAAACATTTTGTTCCGTCTGGTGTTTTTCAGACAACAGCAGTGACCAGTGCTAGTCGGTGCTAGTTAGCGTCTGTTAGCTGTTAACTCCTCTAGGACGCACCGGTGCTAATATCCTCGCATCCGCTGCAATGTTGTTATATGGATATGGTTTAATTTTGCGTTACATGACCCATTTGTTCTGTAAAGCCGTGCCTGTGTTGGCTCTCTGCTCTCTCTGCTCTTACTCTCTCTCCTCTACTCTCTCTCTCTACTCTTACTCTCTCTTCTCTACTCTCTCTCCTTTTACTCTCTCTCCTCCGCGCAGCCCGGCCGCACAACGGCCGCCGGTCCACACTTCTGACATGTGTCAACAGTTTTAATTATTATTAACACAGCTGTATATTGTTAAGCATGAGAGGCAAACCTGTATTTGTACCAGTGTTTCCACGGGTAACTGCTACCACGGCGAAGAACACGGAAGAAGTTATTGAATGCAACTAACTTCAGTTGGTAGAGTAACAGCTTGTGAGACGGAGCTGCTGGATCTGTGCCAGAGTTGTGACCCATGGCCAGAATATCATAGCTCATAAAAATGCAGCGCAGTGACGATACAGACATTTCATACACACGACGTGTGTATCCCATACATAATGATCAGCCGTCTCTCTGTGAGTAGCATCCATCACAGTCCCTCTTGCAGTTATAAACAGCCGATATGTGACGATAAAATTTGTTTTGGTTAAAATCAACAAATAATCGTGAGAATAATAGTGATCAAAATGTTGATCAAAATAATCGTGATTATCATTTTGGCCATAATCGTGCAGCCCTAGTTGAACGTACACATGTTCCACCAAAACAAGTTCCTTCCCAAGGATATTTTGCAGCGGCACCGTGGCTGCATCCGGAGCTTAGCGCCACCAAAGACAATTGTGATTGTTTAAAGAAATGACAATTAACCAGAGCATGTTTTTCTCCCATCCCAGCATGCTGTGTGGACCACACCCTCCTCTGCTGCACTGTGGAGGATGGTCTGGCAATGCGAGACTAGAGACACACCTTTAAACATGGTTCAAAACTGCATTTTTTTGTTTTGACTTGCTGTCTACATTTTTTTTTTTAATGAAAAAACACCTGTGTTACTGTACATCTGTGTCTCAAATCTAATCGTCAGTGCAAACGTCTCAAATGTAAATCTGATGATTGCAAAATTGTCTCAAATTGGAGCTGAGTGAAGCTAACTCATTAATTCATTGTAAATAATTATTAATAAATAACCATTGTGCTCCCTTGCTGTCAAGTGGCTGTAGACTAACCTGCAAACTCTAACCTTTATACCCACTTCCTGGTCCTTGACCCCGCCCACAGATGAAGCCTCCCACCACCCCTCAGTGTCTAGTGCCTTGCCTCCAGGTAACACACCGCTCGGGTGGATGTCTTTGTATTCTTTTCTGTCCTTTTTTTCTTCTTCTTCTCATTGTTTGTTATTATCTGAACTTGTGCCTTTGCTCTATTTTAATATGTGTATTAATTATTACCATGTGCCAAAGATCATTTATTCTCCATGTGTGTTTGAGAGGAGAGACTGTTTTAAATGCAGAATGGATTAGTATATGCATGCACCACAATCCATCCTGTCAAGCCATTTAATGTCATGGTAAGTACTTGTTTGTCCTGATTGCTCATAATATCTAGTTGAGAGCCATATTTCCACTCATTCCAAGTTCTTTGTTGATGTTATGAGTCATTGTCCACGCGTTGTCACTCCCATATCACTCGTCATATACTGATGCTTTGTCAGTGGCTCTCAGCGTCAGGTAACAATGCAAAAATCACCCTTTAACGCAATGCTGTAATATGATGTTGTATTAAGACAGACAACAGTAAAGAGTACTAAAGATGAGATACTAAAGGAGACTTTTTGTGTCAATAACAAACGTTGAAGGCAATAGACCAAGCATCGCTTTTTGACACAATGG
Source organism: Percina caprodes (assembly GCA_013375575.1). Lineage (NCBI taxonomy): Eukaryota > Metazoa > Chordata > Actinopteri > Perciformes > Percidae > Percina > Percina caprodes. The sequence goes on along the minus strand of JABXJD010000168.1, from coordinate 1,168,303 downwards.
GAGGTAGATTGTGTTGTAGAAGTAGTTTGTCTCGTTTCCCCTCTTTTCACTGGACCATATATTTATAATTTCCTAAAAAAAAAAAGGAGGCGATTTAAAGGTGCTTTTGGATATTATAACAAAATCAGTGGTTTGTCTTTAAATTAAAATTAATTGAGAGAGTACGAGAATCAATGACAATGTAACCCATGAGTAGTGTTTTGCAGCATGCCTATGGTGGTGTGTATGTGTGTGTCTGCATGTTTTCTTCCATGTGTAAGGTCTGGTTATTCCCTTTTTCTCTGCAGACCGTCCAGACCCTCCCATTGATCTGGATCTGTCAGAAGCTGCAGCCCGCAGCGTTCGCCTCACCTGGATCCCCGGAAATGATCACAGAAGCCCAATCACGCGTGAGTATACACACACTCATTTACCTGCACGCACACTTTTTCTGGACATCCAGGAAGGGAGTGTATTACATTATCATATTTCTCTTAATTTGTCTTCACAAGCATAGCCTGAGCCTGATTTGTGTACGTGCAAGTAGGCCTGCATGATTCAGGGAAAAATATGAATCCCGATTTTTTTGCTTAGAATTGATATCCCGATTCTCTGCCACAAATTTTTTTGACCATAACAAAACAAATTGGCAGTAACACACATTTATTTTTGGCACCTATAGCTCATTGCTCATCACCACAAGCCTGTAAACATAGAGGTCTCAATGAAGAGAAGGGAGTGCATTGCAGCGGTTGGGAGCGCTTTAAATAGCTTTAAAACCTATTTAATACAGTCTATGATTAAAACCCACAAAAGAAAGTAGTAGCGTTTGTGATGCTGTTGGCTCGTTAAATTAAATGAGAATTGAAGTCTTTTTTTTAAAATTGAATTTATTTAAAAATGTAATCATGAACAGGGTGAATCGAGATCGCGATTAATCGTGCAGGCCTATGTGCAAGCGTTATCTCACAGTGTCCTGAAAGTGATTACAGTACAGGGGATCCTGAAATTTATTACAGTACAGGAGATCTAAAAGGTGACGTGGCCTCAGGTCACCAAGCTCAGGAAAGAAATTATGGGGTATGCTGAAATAGAAATACTCATTACTGGAGAAATGATAGGCCACAATTATAATCCATCTGAGGAACATGGGGCTTGTTACTTAAAACGTTTGTAAAATTAATGTAACAGGCTCATTGAAATCGAAATGACATAATACGAAAATATGTGAAGCAACAACAGATCCAAGAGAACCAGCTAAGAACGCTTCAGGACCAGCACCAGATACTCCTTAGACTTCCACTGCGCCAACAATAGGTGGTCTGCCTAGAGCTTTAACAATCAATTAATAATAAATACATTTTTGCTGTACAATTAATTGTCTCAGAAATAATTGCGATTACCAATATAATTGTCTCTTTTGGTCAAATTTTATAAAAACACAAATACACAGTTTATAAAGTAAAAATAGCCTCTCTACCATCATAAAACATTTTTTCTGTCATTTTTGTTGCTGTGAACGTATATAGGGTCAATAGGTCAAGTGCCACCAACTAACAATTAAAATAATAATAAAATAATCACTTATATAATTACAATTTGGTATATCTAAACAAAATCAACAATTACCAGTCAACAGCCAAACCCTTTGGGACCTTAGTTAATTTTAGCAATTAATTTTGGTTAAACAAAGAAACTGTGCTTATTTAAGAAAAATGTACAACGTGCGGATGAAGATGGATGGATGGATGGATGGACAACGTGTGTAATATGTAATAATTGTTACAGGCCTAGCTCTGCCTTCTCTCTGCAGAATACCTGGTCCAGTTTGAGGAGGATCGCTATGAGCCGGGCAGGTGGCAGGACCTGTCCACTTACCTCGGAGACCTCAACTCTGTCATCCTGCAGCTTGCCCCCTTTGTCAACTACCAGTTCAGGGTCATTGCCATCAACTCGGTGGGCCCTAGTCAGCCCAGCCTCCCCTCACCCCGGTACAAGACCAGCGGAGCGGGTGAGGAGCACCACACACGCCACCATCACAGCGTTATAACATTTCCCCATGAGCAAATTATTTGGTGCAACAGGGACAAGGAAAAACTTTTTAGAAAAAGAATGAATTACTCTAAATGTGTATGTTATGTATTATACTATACAATGCTCATGCTATACTTTATCATACTTTATATCATGTTTAATCTGGTGTATGCTGTTCTAGTTTATGGTATCGTATTACTTACGGACTTTGCTGCTAACCAGTCACTTTGCTTGCAACGATATTAGCGTATAATGTTTAGTTTAATTGTCTATCTAAAGTTTTTACATTATATTTTATATATTTTTACCTTTCTGCATAATATTGCATCTTATCTTAAAATTAACACTTAGGTAAAACTAAATGGGAACAAAGAAGAAATGCTAAACCCTATGAATGTCTCCAATGGGCTGGATATGTAGTTTTAAGCAGCTCAAAGGTAAAAGTACCTCAGAGATAAAGCCTACTGGCCTGTCAGCTTCAGGTTTCTGAGACATGGGGTTTGTTGGAGTTGATTTTGTTCAACCTAAGTGAATTCTGTTATGTTAAAACAAGCTCCAGATGCTATTCCCAGAGGTCTACGAGGATGGGGATCAAAGAAAGACAATATGGAGATCACCTGGGAGGTAAGACAGGAACTTGGAATATTCCTGCTGAATTCAGTGCCTGTTATACCATTCAATGTAAATAATGACAATGAATGCATGTAGTCTCGATCATGGTCGTAGATTGGACTGTGACAATAATATCAAATAGCCTGAAGAAAGATTTTTTTAATATTTTGTAAGTGGGAAGAACAGGTGTTGTTCCTTGGCTCATTGGGTGTTTAGTACATTTCATGTTTTCTTTTTAAAAAAGCAAAACACAATATTAAGACAACAAACTGTCAGTCAGTGTGCATTTATTTTGTGTTCTCCAGCCTCTGCTTGATCTGGAGAGAAATGGCCCAAACCTGCACTACAACGTGTGGTGGAGGCGGAAGGATTTGGGAGAGGAGTGGAGTAATGTGACCACGGTGGGGTCCAAACATGTTGTCCACAACACAGAAACCTATGTGCCTTATGAGATTAAGATCCAGGCCAGGAATGAGTTTGGACCAGGACCTGAGTCTAATATAGTCATTGGATACTCTGGAGAGGACAGTAAGTAGACACACCGGATATCAGTTTGTGAAAAGTCAATACTAACATCCATTTGTGGACTAAAGCTGGTAGATATGTTGTGTGGCTAAAAGCCATCTGTCACAGTTCAGGGATTTGTGGTCTCAAATGCAGAGAACAGGTGATACAACATGTGAAACACATCAAGGTGGGGCAGAACAATCAGACAGGAGGGAAAACACAGGAAGTAAAACTAGAGAGGACGAGGGGCGAAAACCGAGATGTCAAAATCGAACAGGAAACAGAACATACACTTACGGAAAACACAAGATAGGAAGTACAACAAGGGAGGAAACTAGGACATGAAAAAGTAAACACAACAAATACCAGGGAACAGACACCTACACAATAATCCCTGAATCATACCCAAACAAGAAACAAAAACCCACAGTACAGAAACAAACAATAAGGACAATAGGGAAATACAGGAAACAGAAATGTTCACAACCACAACACCATCAGTGCAATTGACTGCAAAGCAACAAGAGCACCAGTGAGGGAATCTGTTGTTAGTATTCCTGCATAAACAGAAGTGAACCTTTTACTCATACTGTGTTCCTTTCCATGTGTTTAGAGCCCACCGATGCCCCCTCTGACCTGCGGGTGTCAAAGGTTGACAGCACCAATGCGTACGTACACTGGAAGCCCGTTGACCTGAGCACTGTCTCTGGAGAGTTTAAGGAGTACAGAGTGAGTGTATTTTGTTATGATAATGAACCTAACCTTTTTCTTAGTTTCTAACAATTTCTCTGGTTAATCTCACCCTCCTCGATTGAAGTTTGGATCAAATAACGCCTTTCCTTCCCCTTCTACTTCCCAGTTGTACTACTGGCGCGAGTCCAGTCTGGTTCCAACTCTGGTGGTAAGTAAGGAAAAGAAGACCAAGGGTTTCTACAGCATCATGGCCGAGCCGTCTGGCATCCTGGGTGACCTGGTGCCCTACTCTAAATACAAGATGTTCATGGTTGTGGCCAACAACGTCTATGAGGGCCCCCCCAGCAACACAGTGGAAATAACCACCAAAGAGGGAGGTGAGGAGTTGGCCATCACAATTAAACAAAAATATTACACCAAGAGAGGCTGACATGATATCTCATGTTTGACAAACGTGTTCTCTCAGACACACTTTTTAATATGCAGAACCATTACGGCACACAGATATGTCTAAAGGGGCATTTTGACTCCAGTTTGTGGGTGTACTGCTTGCTGCTATCTTTGTCATGTTGTTACTGAAGCCAGAAAATCTAAAAGGCTAGGAGCCTGTCAATCAAACACAATCTATTTAACATTTATTTTGAATGAAATTACAGGACACACTTTAAATGGGGCAATTCTTTCTACAGCCAACAGAAAATAAATGACAGCACTTTATGCACAACATGCATTCCTATTCTATATTCCCACAGGACAAATTACATCAAGGTTTTAATGAGACAAAGGGTAACAGGGACAAATGAGCTCTTCAATCTCTTCTTCTTACACCTCTGTACCATGTATCTATGGCTAGATGGCAGAAGCCTGTATTCACAAGACGAGGGGTGACTAGGGTTACATTTGCTTTTGAGATCATAAAGTCTAGAAAAAGCATTAACCAAACATGTTGAGATATATTTTGGCACTACTGGATGTCTATGGAGCTAGAGTTAGTTTCTTATCTCTCTCCTGACTTGGGTTGTTTTCTCTCTTCATGCGTGTGTGTGTGTGTGTGTGTGTGTGTGTGTGTGTGTGTGTGTGTGTGTGTGTGTGTGTGTGTGTGTGTGTGTGTGTGTGTGTGTGTGTGTGTGTGTGTGTGTGTGTGTGTGTGTGTGTGTGTGTGTGTGTAGTGCCAGATGCTCCGAAGTTCTTCCGGATTAACCGGAGAAGTTTTGACACCATCCACCTAGAATGGGACAAACCTCTGGAGCCCAACGGCATTCTGATTGGATACCAGCTCAAGTACCAAACAGGTGATTTGCTTTGAATCTTCAAACAAGTATTCACACACACATACAAACTTTCTATGGTTTAGACTTCTAACCTTACTTAGTGATTTGCTAAACAGTATAACCTTTAAAAGCAGGGCTGCCATATCTCTCGCATTGACCGTGAGAGTCACACAATAAACACGTTTTATGCAAAACACCATTTGGATTTTGATGCACGTGTATTTGTGCAGATACGGTACAGGTGCTTGGAAATGACCACCATATATTCAATTTAAAATTACTCAAAAGAAAAGTCAGCTCAAATGATATTGTAACACATTGAAAATGTCTTCATTTTAAACTTAAATTAAAAATTAAAAAATAAAATAAATTTAAATTTCATTAAATATTTTCCTCCAGAGGTTTGTGGAGCTTTTTAAACGGATTCATGTTCAGAATGTGACCATTTCAAATTTCAAAATTTTACTGTACAGTTTTTTTAAACATTAAATGTATACTATGCTATGCAGTTTTGTCTATTTCTTTGCTGTTTTTCTTGCTTTTTGCTCGCAGGTTTTTCTATAGAGGCCCCCTACAGTTTAGGAATAGATATTAGGCAGCTCTTATGTTTACTTGTGTCTGGCTCCTCCCTCGGTCAGTCCGCCATTTCCTCTTTCTCTGTCCTCCTAGCTTTCAGTTCCATTCAATTCAAATCAATCAAATCAAATCATAACAGGAGTTATCTAAAGACAGACTTTACAGATAGAGTAGGTCTAGACCAAGGCAAGGCAAGGCAAGGCAAGGCAGCTTTATTTGTATAGCACATTTCAGCAACAGGGCAATTAAAGTGCTTTACACAAAATCAGTTAAAAACAATAAAAACAGTTAAAAGAAAATAAAACCCATAAAAAACAGAAGAAACATTTCAAAATAAAAACAGATAAAACACAGGAATAAAAGTTACAGTGCAGTATAAAAGATTAAACAGTAAAGAAATCATCATTTAAAGAAAGGCAACATCAAAAAGAAAGGTCTTCAGCATTGATTTAAAAGAACTGAGAGTAGCAGCAGACCTGCAGGTTTCTGGGAGTTTATTCCAGATATGAGGAGCATAGAAACTGAAAGCTGCTTCCCCTGTTTAGTTCTGACTCTAGGGACAGAAAGTAGACCTGTCCCAGATGACCTTAGAGGTCTGGGGGGGTCATAGTGTACTAGCAGATCAGAAATGTATTTTGGCCCTAAACCGTTTAGTGATTTATAAACTAGCAAAAGAACTTTGAAATCAATTCTTTGGGGCACAGGAAGCCAGTGTAAAGACTTCAGAACTGGAGTGATGTGATCCAGTCTCTTGGTCTTAGTGAGGACCCGAGCAGCAGCGTTCTGAATCAGCTGCAGCTGTCTGATTGATTTTTTAGGGAGACCTGTAAAGACCCTGTTACAGTAGTCAAGTCTACTGAAGATGAAAGCATGGACAAGTTTTTCCAAATCCTGTTGACACATAAGTCCTTTAACCCTTGATATATTCTTAAGGTGATAATAGGCTGACTTTGTAATTGTCTTAATGTGGCTGTTAAAGTTCAGGTCAGAGTCCATGACTACACCAAGATTTCTGGCTTTGTTTTTAACATTGTTGTTTGAACCTGAGCGCAGACTTTTAATCGTTCCTCTTTTGCTCCAAAAACAACCACCTCAGTTTTTCCCTCATTTAATTTCAGAAAGTTCTGGCACCACACTCTATAATTTAGAAAGCCTTAACAATTCCAGTAATTCTCCTAAGAGCACGCATTTAGTTAGAAAAACTTCCTTTTAGGGAGAAACCTCGGACAGACTTCGGCTCTTGGTAAGCGGTGTGTGACAGGGTATGATTACCATTGGCAATAAAAGATAATGGAACTATGACTAGAAATAGTAGTAGTAGTAGGCACTGCAGGGCATTACAAGGCGTAGCAGGGCACAGCAGAGCATAGTAGAGTGTAACCTGGCGTAGCAGGGCACTGCAGAGCGTAGCAGGGTGTAACAGAGCATAGCAGCCCTAAGAGAGCTAAGTTAGTAATAAGCATTTCTGGGACATGGATGTACCCCGATGGAAAGAGAGAGGAGAGAAAGCTCAGTGTGTCAAAGGACGTCCCCCGGCAGTCTAGAAGTATAACATAATGAAGAGAGACAGGTTAAGGAGAGGAGTATGGTCGGGCTAGAACTCTCCCCAACCGGATCGGGATATACTGGCCTGCCTCCCTCTACTTTGATGATATTATTGATTATATGGTAGATTAATCTGACGACTACGAAGAGAAGCAGGTTTTTGCTTCTTTTTTGCCGTCTCAACCATGACAATAGCGTGAAAAACTCAGAAAACCTCCATCGCTACCTTGTTGTCCAGTTCCTGAATGTGCGTTTGTGTGCAGTGCTGTGAAGCAATTTGTTACAGTACAGCGCAAGACCTGAAAACATGCGATACTTCCTGACCAGTGACTCGCTGGCCGAAAGTTGCAAGGGTGGTTTTTCCGCTCACAGGCGCTAGTGGGGAGCGAGACGGTTACAATTCAACTCGAAAAAAGTCATATAAGCTTTCCAATGACTCAGAAGTTGTCCAGTTAAGGTAAATAAAGCTAAATAAAATATGCATAGTTCCCCTTTAAAGGGAAGTCAGCTCAAATTGCATAAAAACATGCATACTTTTCTCACATTTGAACTTAGAAGATAGAAGGTTTGCTGTAATTATTCTAATAATAATCAGAATAACTCTGACCTTGTCCAATCTGAAGTCATTTTACTATCCTACTACAAACTAAACTGAAAGTTGGCAGCCCTGGTATAAGAGTTTTTGCTCTGTTATATAGTTTTTATTTGTATACGTGTTATTTTAGTCGCGCAGCTTTACAACAAAGACACAATTTGGCAGCAAAGTGAATGGACTCACAATCAGAGAAGCTTGAACCAAATCAGATTAACTGTTATCTGAAAGTCTTATTTAGAAGTGACAGTGAAGGTGAATGTACTCAAAATGTACGTTGTTATCAGCCACTGCATTGTGAAAGCACTGCACATACTGTATGATCACAACTGCAGTATATAAAGTAGGTCAATAATGTTTGGATAATAAATGGATGTGGACGGTCAAAAGAAATAAGAGTGAGGAGGAAGCTCATAGTTCACTGGCTGTCACTCTGCTGCAGAGTTAGACTCCCCCATCAGATGATTTGGAAATAATTCTGATAGAAAGCCCACCCATCAATCCTTTTTCTGTCATTCTTTTGTGTGTTTGCAGTCAATGGCTCCAGGGTGGGTCATCCCAAGTTGGAGACTTTCTCTCCTAATGTGACAGAGTTCACCCTGCGCCTGCCGGACCGATCTACCCGTTATAAGTTCTACCTGTCAGCGCTCACCCAAGTGGGATCAGGGGAGGTCTTTGCTGAGGAGTCCCCGCACTTTGCCAATGAAGGTGAGTGTTTCCATATTTGAAAACTTGTTTGCCAAACAGTTGTCAAGTCAGACAGTGCATTCCAAAAAACTTTACTCTTGTCAATAGTGAAAATTCATCTGGAACACAAAAATTCACCAAGGTTTACAAAGGTTCACCTAACTATTGTGATCTTGATCAAATTCCATTAAAAACACTCATCTGTTTCAGTAACATACAGTATCGTAAAGCTACAGTGTCCAGGGGTCTCATTTAGAAAACTGTGCTTAGGATCCTTACTAAAAGTGTACGTATGCCCCCAGAAGGCAAAAATGGCGTACGCCAAAAAAAGATTCAGATTTATAAAACTGTGCATACGCACACCTGTAAGCAATGTTCCCTTTATATATCACAGATCCCCTACAAGTGTACATACGTGAATCAGCCTCTTATCACTCCCTGTAGACGTCCGTTTTTAACCATAAATAGTCAATGCAACCTCATGAATGCTGATGTATATTAATGACCATTGCAGTTGTTCTTTCGTTATGCCGCACAGTGTAGGGAAAACCAAAAATCTATATACCTAAATTAATAATACTGTCCTAAATGGCAGGCATTACGGCACTCAGGGACAGCTTCAATATACCAGATCAATATGATAAGACTTAACAGATCTAAATGTTATATCCAATCAAACCTTAGTGATGAAGTAACATTATATGCAATATTTTTAAAAAAACACTTGCTGTCTGCCCTTTTCTTCTGGACAGTGAGACAGCACAGATTAAATATTAAGAATGGATTTTGATTTAACATTTGAGTTGGTTTTTTAAAGGTGTTTATGGAACAATAATTACTCAGTACAAGTGGAAAGTGGCATACACACATTTTCAGCCCTGTTTGTGCATAAGCCATGTTTATAAATGAGACCCCAGCTGTTTTATAAAACTACTGCACCTTTTGTAAAAAAAAGTTAGGCTAAATATATGTGCGCCGTTTTTAAAGCCACAGACAGGGTAGGGTAGTCAGAAAGAGCTGAGAGACATAATAATATAGAGAAATAATATAGATCTTATTCTCTCTCTCTCTCTCTCTCTCTCTCTCTATATATATATATATATATATATATATATATATATATATCATATATATATATATATATCATATATATATCATATATACATATCATACACACTCTTATTCTAATCATATTTCATGAAACAGATACAGGTTTTTAGAAGTTTAACAGGAGTGTGTGTGTGTGTGCGCGTGTGCGTGCGTGCGAGACACAGAGCGTGAGTGAGGTTGTAGCCCCTTAGTAAACACAGGCCTCTTTGTTAGTGTATCAGATGGAGAAATAACTGGTCTTTCTCTAAGGGATGACATTATCCAACACCACCAACATTGTGTGACACACACACTCACAGCTGGATCAGGGGATCAGAATTCACCAGTGACATTGTAGCCACTCATGTACACATTCAAGCTACAGCAATATGGTGATATTTGACAGTCATGAATAAAAGTTTACACCTGACAGGAGGTTTTTTGAAGCTGTCCAGTGATAACAAGCCATTATGCTATACATATGTGTCTTAGATTTTTGTTTCCACTTCAAAATACAGCGGTGGAAAATTCACAATATGTCACTGTGAGCAATTTTCAACATTTCTTCATCAGCAGAAGTTTGTCAGGCAGATAACTGTAAACCCGAACACATTGCATGGTATGCCATAAGAGATAAATGAGAATATCTATTGAAGCAACCTTCCAGCTGCTGTCGTGCTTGTTGTCCCCCTCTGTCTTTCTCACAGCTGTCCCTCTCTCCTGTCTCCACTTGTCTTTTTGTTGGCAGAAAACTTTACTGACTCTACAGGTCTAGGTAATGGGGAATGAGAACCGCAAGCGTGCCTGTCACCTTTTCCCCCCACGCCCATCCTCCATATCTATCTCTCTATCTGTTATCTTAACACTAAGCAGCAGTGCAGTCCACCTTCATTGTATTATCCACTGAAGTGCAGCTCTACCACCCCCTGCAGCTCACTCTGCTAGGCAACAGAGGGAGTTGCTAAATTAGTTTTTACCCCATTGAGGAAAACATGGATTTACCTCATGTTCTTGTAATTTACTTAATCAGTAAATTATCATTACAAAACGTACAGTATGTACAATACTCGTATGGTACCCCACAGGAAGCTATCCATGGCTAGCAGGTTAGCAGAGTCTAGGCTATCACATTGGCTTTTTCAATGCCAATTTTTTTTATGTTGACAATAAAACAATCCATAATCCAGGTTCTGCTATGACTATATGATCATCATAATCCATGACCACATAGTTATGATTAGATTGTAAAATATATTACAAAATAGATTCCCTCAGTTATTATGGAGATTGATTTTTGACATGCAAGCTCATATATATATATATATATATATATATATATATATATATATATATATATATATATATATATATATATATATATATATATATATACACACACACATACACTCAATTTTAACAACTAACTCAACTATCGTTTCAAATTCATGGTTGCACTTTCGTGCTTGTAAAAGCAACAGCAACACTGCAAACAGATTTAAAGTTATTGTATAGGATAATACTAATCATAGTTGTTTCTGTAATTGATTATGCAATTGATATTGTTTCCAATTTAGATTGGTTTAAACTCATCTTAAAATGTCAAAAAATCATAATAATGTACCCCGGCCATGAGGACTGTTTTTCTTAGTCTGTCTAAGCAACTGTAAAGCCCAAATCAAAAATTATATGAAACAGACAAAAGGTTGAAAGCTCTAAGTGAAAACAGGCCATGCTGTGTTTCTGCTACTGGACTGAACTGCTGTCTACGCTGTCTTTTCTTTCTTTTCTTATCTCTTCATATTTCCTCTGTGTGTTAAGCTGCTGTGTGCTGTCAGGGATTGGAGAAGCCCACTCAACATGCTCAGGTCAACATTGGCTTTGAAAACAGCTTAGTTTCCTCTGATTCACACATTTAGTGAGTGAAATATAAAGAACCAATTTGGCATCATATTCTCGATTGTCCTAATGATCAGGACTAACACCTTGATAGCTGCTGTACAATGCTCCTTCAAGCCATTTGTATTTATATTGACCTTTAACATCAGATTTTTGAACCAATCCCTGGTGGCGCACCATTACAATGCAGTCTAACAGCATCACTGCCTCTTCCTGTCTGCCATGAGACGCAAGTAAACCTTGTGTAGCAACAAATGGGTTTTGATCTGTTTTTCAGTCATTGTCATCAGATACAATGTGGTGATGACACTGCTGTTTTGGGAGTGTGTGTGGGATGGGAGGAGATGCATGTCCTTGCATCAAGACGGGAGGGGAAACATTTTGATGAATGGTGCGACTGGATGAGTGTGCTCAGGATGACAAACGAACAAAACTCCAGCACCAGTTGGCTTGCGCATTCACTCACTGGCTTGCTCATCTTGCTTCCGAGCTTTTTCAAAGGTCATGCCACTCTAGCAGCTTTATCCATTGCTTTTGTTCACCTGGTCAGCTGTACATACAGTACTGGAGATTACAGGTAAGGTGGCTTGAAGCTTTGGGCCGAACTGCCCCACCTCACTGGGCTGTAATGGCTCGTGAACACGCTGATGTTTCAAGCATTCCCGTCTTTCTCTTGCACGGTGGTTTGAGGGGCATGCTTGGCATCCAGCTTGGTGATACAAGCCTGCTGGCTGGGGTTTGGAGTTGTTGTGTGATGGAAATGTTTTGGGGTGGGGGTATTAGTAGTGGGACCCTTAACTGGCTGGAGATGACCTCAACGTTAAGGTACAGTAGGAGTGAGCAACATTTAAGTGGAAAAGAATGTGCTGGTTCCCAACCTAAGTGGGACCGGACCCCCACAAGAGGGCACCATAGTGTCACAAAAGTCCAAAAAAACAAAGACAAGACCAGGCCTAGGTGTATTTCTTTAAGTGAAATCTGGTTCTATCTAATCAAACAATGTGTGAACAATACTAAGAACCTGAGTTTATTGCCGGCTTTGAGTACCTGATCAGTACCTGCTGCAACTGCTCTGATATTTATAGCAGGACCTCAAATAGCCTTCATATATTTGACATAAATACTCAGAAACAGATAAACAGCTTAGTTTACGGGTGATGGCTTAGCATCAAGAAAACAAAATGAGGCAGTAATAACAACTGTAATGAGACACTGGATGAAATGTGACAAATGTAATGTGTTGTGTTTTTTCCCATCAGTGATATGTGTGTGAAAGAGATGTTTGTACGGGCAGTGTTCAAAATTAGCACCATGTACTAGCCAAATGCTGTTAAAATCCGATGGGGTTGTTACTGTAGATTTGCTTCACTCACCAGCCACAAAAACAGCGGTAATCTATTGAATGGCTGGTCAAATTTGAACATTCTTTAGCCATTTTGTCTGGTGGACAACAAAGTTAATTTTAAACACTGTGTACCCAGGGGTGAAGAGGGTCTGTAAATAGATCCTTAATAGGGCAGTGAGGAAATTATTTTACATTTCCATAAAGTTGGGGAGACTTGTGGAAGACCAATTTGAAAAGAGAAGGGTCAAAATGGAAGCAGCAGAGGTTGAGATATACTGTAATGCTAGATCGTTCCTACATATCCCATAATGCAACATACGTCTGACCCATGTATTCCAAACTCCCCCAAGCCCCAGTTTGTAACACAGGCGTTGGTATACATTTCAAGTATCTTCATGTCCAAGTCGAGGTAACCCCATCATCATCACCAATGAGTAAATTGTCCTCTATTTACTGTAATTGTTTCAGATTCAGAAAACTTTTCAGATTCAGAAAACTTTGTTCGTCATGGCCTCAAAATACAGTGTAAAAACAACCATAAAAACATACATGCATCAAGCTGCAAGATGCTCACCTAATAGCGCCCCACACTCTGGAAAACTGAAATATTATTATGTTGGTGTTGTGTCTTGGCACAAGGTTTCATCATAATAATTACCCAGAATCAGCTGTGGGGTGCCCCTTTAAATGATGACTGGATAAAATAAAAATATTGTTACCAGTTTCTGGTTCTCTCAACCTATCCCTTATATAAATACAGTATTTGAATCCCCCTTCAAAGAAACCCAGCGTGAGAGGCATGTTGTAATATCAGCATCAGTCCTCTTGGTGGCAGTGGAATCTAAGTCTTGCAGGAACAATGATGAAGTGTGTGTGGAGATGAAGGCTTATAATGACTCAGTGATGCGTGTGCTCTGCGCAGTAATACATGCTGCTTGTGAGCTTTCAGCTTGGGGCTTCATTGACTCTCCTGTGTGTGTCACTGTGTGTCTACCTGTGTGATGCTCTGCTGCCATGTCTTTAACCCTCTGCTCTCTCCCATCCATTCCCTTGTAGTCGAGCTTACAGATGCCTCCCTGGCTTCAGCTTTCTCTCCTACTCCTCCTCCTCTTGCTCCTCTTCCTCCTACTACCATCGCTCCTACAACAATTAGTACCACAACTTCTACGACTTCTACTACAGCTTCTACTACTACTACTACTACTACTACTACTACTACTACCACCACTACAACAGAGGCTACCACTATCGGCACACCTCCTCAGCTGGTCACCATCAGGCAAAGTGATCGGAATGATTTGGGTACATGCTGTTGTCCCATTGTGGCTTTTACTGTCTTTCTAGTGTTATCATAAATGGCACTCATGGCCTTCTCCCACCTGACAAAACAGGAAACCACATCAGGGCTGCATTCCAATAAGCTGTGATGTACCTACTGTACACAAAGTGGGGAATTACTTCAGAATATTGGAATGTAGCTGGCAACTATCCTCCTGGTCAGGAAGTGAGAATCCAAACTTTTTTTTAATTCACTGGATATTGATAACTGTAAAGTCCTTGGAGAGGGTCAACACGTTAGAGTGATGAGGGTTGTGATATTGGCCAGGCCTGCCGTCAGGAAGGGATCAAAGGGTACAGATGATCCTGGCCCAAGGCCCAGGGGGCCCATGAAAAGGTACTGGTATAGGGCTGGAGCGGTTTGGATGAGTGAAAATTGTATTCCCCTGTCCGTAATTCCTGACAGCAGGCCTTATATTGTCAGTGTTCAGTTTTTAGGGTTAATTAGTTGACTCTAAATCAGAAGTAAGCATTGAAACTAGGTGTTTCATGAATTGAAAAGTCCTTTACTTCTGGTTTTGAGCAGACCATGATCTGGATTGATCTCGATCAAAACGATCTTTCTTGTATGAAGACTTCCTTAGTGCTAGAACCATGCATAGGTCTAAATGGAGCCCTGTGTATGGTTGTTAACTGCAATCTCTGCCCCCTGCCCCTGGCCTTTAACCCTTTAACCCTGACTGTAGGGGCCAGTGGGCGGGAGATCTGGAATCTGACGGTGGAGCCTAACAGTAACTACGCTAACGTCAGCTGGAGACACAACTTCCAGGCCGGCAGCAGCGAGTTTGTGCTAGAGCTCACACTGGACAGTAAGACACCAGACCAAGGAGGTATTGAAACCAAAAGCCAGATCTGAACGTGATTATTAAAGACTAAAACAGCCAGAGGAGCATACAGGGCAATATTTCAGAGATCAGGCAAAACTGAACTCAAATTTATGGGTTAATTGGGACAACCTGAGCAGCTCTCATTTTAAAGCCGCACTATCAATGTCTTGAATATTAACAATGGGTCAAATGTATAATGTTGTTTTCTGGTGGTGCTGATGAACTCACAGAGAGTCAACACTAATTCTGTAGTTCCCTTTAGCCACAGAGAGTATTAGCATCTGACACCTTAGGTATTCAGGGCTGTTTGGTTTACTCTCCCCACTTCGGCAATGCTGTTTTCAGGGCTGTATTTCCCACGGACAATAACAATATCAACTTTAAAAGGCAAAAGTTTGTCAAATTTGTGAGATTATTAGGTTATTGTAGATTTCTGCCCCAAGTGGCAATTTTTTAAATTTAGAATTTCAAAATTTAAATTAACTTTAATAAAACAGCTTTGAAAGAGCTGATATTTTATAATTTCACATTTAGCAACTTCCTAATCCAATGTTTAAACAAAGATTTTAACCTTAGCTTATGCTGGAAATGGATAAATGACTGTGAAAGACACTTTGACCTACAACAGCACTCGGTCCCACTCTGTAAATACTGTTCCGTTCATCTTTATTCACACAAATGTATCGCTAGATTGGAATATAGTTTTCTGGCCAAACTATATTTCCCCTGCATCTCTGAATGTAATGTTATCCAATTAGCAGTAGAATTTGACCATGATTACAGGCCAATTAATGGCCTTCTAAATAAATAATTGATGCCTTATTTTTTCGTACAGACTTCAATTACACTTCAATGGCATGTTTTTATGAGCCCAAAATTCCTTGCTCAAGGGTTTTGCTGAAATGTGTCCTTGTCACACTTATTTCCAAAACAACTTTAATAGAGAGCTCTTTGGGGAAACCTAAAAGGATTAGGCTAGAGCATAAAGGGCAAACGGCATAAAAGAAGGGCAAGAAAACATCAGGACAACAAAAGGCATCTTATTTTTGGTAAACTACTGGAGAAAAAAAACTGTGCCATCACAGTTTAAAAAAAACGAAATATATATCTCTCACTGGAGATAACGTTTAGCAGCAGCTGCTCCGGTAGCCCGTTAATTTTCAAATCACCCTTTTTATTGAGGGATGTGATATTTGAGGTCCTGTCTGAATTTGTTAAAAAGCAGAAGGAAAACCATACAACAGTCTGTGTTTCTGTGTTTCTTTCTCTCTTGTACTCCTTCTCTCTCTCTCTATATATGTTGGAAAATGTTGATTATCATCATGTCACTACTACCTTCCTGTGCAGTGCACCATCATGATGGTTTCTTTTCATCACTCTGCCTGGCTTTGAATGGCTCTCGTTGGACCAGCGTGTGGGCTGTGCAGCTTGCTTTGTCTGAAATGCTGTATTGTCAAATGATCACTTTTTTTGGTTATCCACGCTTCCATGATCACTTGCTTTTGCTTTTAATTGGTTGTTAAGCACTCTTTAAGTCTGCTTTCATAAAACCCATCACATCTCATTTTCTGGAGTCCCAGTGCTGGTTGTGATTGGAAAGCCCAGTGATTATAGGCTCTGTTATGTCTTTACCAATTCAATAGTCTGGGATCTTTGATCAAGAAGGGAAGGGAGGATGTATTTTTCATATACTTAGGCAGTGGCTTTAATTCTTAATGATGTCTGAATGGGAATAGACAGAGAAAGGGAGAGAGGGAGGGGTTGATGAGGCTGATCTAATGGTCCCCCGCCACCCCCACCCCGACCCATCCCCTGCTGTCCAAGGTCAGATGTGAAAGCTTTGACTCAAAGTGAAGAGTGGCAGGAAGCCCCAGACAGTCCCCATCCCCCGTTCTGTTTATATATGTTCATGTATACACAGCAACATATTTTTATTTTAACCTTGATATTTTTAAATAACTGCTTGCATTTAATCCAATATCCAAGTGTAACCAAAGTTGTTTGATTGAACTAGACTTGACTATAAGGAAGTCGTTTCACATGATGAACAGATAAAATTTGTATGGCCCATTTGTAGTACTGTCGTGTACATCATTTAATTATTTTTGTGTCCTTAATGCATGATTTGCATTTCAAAAGGTACAGTATGCTAATAATATGATTCAGGATATTTTGTAAAAATTATCACATAGTGGCCCCAGCATTAATTTACCTCAACTCCATAGATATTTGAAACGGGTTAGATATCAATGACATTTCACATATTTCCCATTTAATAAATATATTTTACATATTTTGGTAGACTGTTTTCTGATCTGCTCTGTTTTAATTTGCTGCTAATGCAAACTGAACACTTCCTCCACATCCATTTGCTGCACCTATATTTCACATTGAAATCCTTCCAGCAGCTCAAATGGCATAATCCTCTTTTTTTTTTATTCTAGATCTGTAGACAGTGTTTAGTTTTACTGACAGTAGTTTAACAACAATCCCAACAGTGGCCAAGGGCACGCGAGTGGATGAAAACGGCATTTATGCTGAAAAGAGAAGGTGAGAGCAGCAGAGTGGCGAGTGTAATACTGATGAAATTAGTGCTGTGGAAAAGTACATTACTCTCAATGTTTTTTTACCCTGCCCTTAGTTGAGAAGTGACCCTGTTCTCCTTGTACATAAATACCGAGAAATGCATTTGATCATCGGGCAATAGCATTTTTTGAAACATGAAGTAGTGCTGCTGAACATAAGGTCACCAAACCACAGCTGAACTGTACTCAGGTTATTTTTACAAGTTATGGATGTTAAAATGGAATTTTATCAGAATATAGATGGAATCAGGAAACACATAAAGCGGAAATCAAGCCATTAATCATTTTCACCAATCGCATTTCTGCTCTTTTCTCAAAATATTGTGAAAATGTGTCAGAACAGTCAGGTATGCACATTTGTGTTGGGCACATAAGCTACAGCACATACTGCAGAGTGTAAGTCGTTCTAAACATCTATAGACAGCCTGATCTGCTGCAGCAATGTAGCAACAGATGGGAGTCATCAAACGAAAGTCTGAAGAAACATGTCATTTTCACGAGTCTCAGTGAAAAGACATTTGAATCCTTTTTGCATTAAACAAAAACATAAAGATTCCCATATTGTACTTGTAATACCTTACATCAGCCTTGGCCTTATTACATTGACCAAGTCTATGAAAAGAACTGGCATGTCTTCTTCTGTGATGCATTTAATGTTTTGTTTGGCTGGTTTTAGGACGGTGTTAATAGCATGGCATTGGAATGACTTCTGTTGGATGATGTCAACCTAGTGCAAAGGTTGATAGCATGGTGCATGATGTCACCACCTGGTGCTGCCCTCTCCTCTCACTGCAACCTCCGAGTCATGCTTATAGCTCGGCCGTGTCATGACTGACGCGTCTTTCCGCAGTAAAGATGCAGGTTGTTGTCGTCGCTGTTTTTTGTTTTGACATCATGGAGATAAGTGTGGGCCTGTGAATAATTGAGACAAACAATGCTTTGCCGCCTTCGCCTTCTTCTGTAATGGTCAATTACTATGGCTAATTCATGGGACAGTTAAGTTGCGTGACACTTTGATGTCCACAGTGTAGTGGTTTTCCTGTAGGAACACCTGCATCTTCTGCCCTTCTTCTCCTTCACTCCCCATTTGCAAATGAGTTTTCTCTGGAGAGTTATGCCCTTCAGAGAAAGTGTAGCCATAAAAGATGAAAAATGAACCAGAATGTGTCAGCTGGACTGAACTACACACATTAGCTAGCTTCTACACTGTAAAGAGGTGAATGGATCTTTATGACGGGGAACGGCACTGCATTGTTATCAGTCTCAATTCACTCTAGTAACCCTGCTGTCATTCAGAGAACAGTCTCCATGTAAAGCATTGTGATGCCCTGACCTTTGCTAGGAAGCACAGCCTTTACTGTGGAACCAAGGCCACACCCCGTGGAGTGTGATTGGTCCCTTTCTTGTGTCTTCAAGGCAACAAGACGGTGAAACATGTACCGCGGGTGAAACCCCCCATTACATTGGTGGATCTGATCGCAGGTGCCGTGTACCATCTGAGGGTTTATTCCGATGATTACAACAGCGTCAGCAGCAAATCTGTCACCTTTAAGACCAAACCAGGTGAGACCTCACCTGGCCAGGTGGAACCGGGGTTCCAGCCAGGTGGGCTACTCTGGGGGCAAGTCTGTCAGTAGTAGCATCTACAGTAACTCAGTCATAGCTGGGTGAGTTATTATGGTTTTGTTTATTGATTCCATGCATGTACTCCCATACGTAAACTCAAGTCAGTCAGAAAAAGACATTTCACAACCCCTTTATTTGGATGTCATCAAACTTCTTTATGATCAGTATGTAATTTATGAGTGGAAGTAAAAGTTGCATTTCTGTGAGATGGAACTCTATAAGTTCCCCGTGACCTTCTGCACAACTCACATGCTCTCTTCTGAGAAGTAAATGCTCATAGATTGTTCAAATATACCTCTAGGTTCTTTGATTAGTTTGCATAGACATTATGAGTATGTATAAGCTATATACTGTAGTGCCGCTTAAAGTGCCCATATTGTGAAAAAGAAAACACTTTTTTTCTGGGATTTGGGGTGTTATTTTGTGTCTCTGGTGCTTCCATACGCATACAAACTTGAAAAAAAAAAACTATCCATGCTTTTTGGAGTGAGATACGGTTTCTGAATGTCCTCTGCCTTCAGTCTCTGGGAGAGCTGTTCAAAATCTGCACGGCTTTCTACGTCACTAGCTGAGACGAGGTGGCTAACTGTAGCACATGCTAGCTCGTTCTCAATGGCAAAACACTGCTACAACACACACTAGTTCACCATAATCTAAAAAAAAACTACTTCCATGTCCCTGTTCTGCAGGTATTCCACAAGATATTTATGATCTGGAGACATACTCTGGTGACTATGATGGACAATAGCATGTTTTTAAATTAAAATCTATTACATTTCAGAGTTCTGGCAGCTGTCAAAGAATGTGAGTTCTTTCAGGTTGTACTGAAATCTTTCTGGAAGCAACATTTACACCACAACACTCCTTACCCACTCTTTTCCGATTTAAATTCACACACTGTAATTTAATAGAAGACACATTATTGTTATAGATGGGATCCTTTCATATGACATCATGGTGGATATGAGCTCATTGTTGACTTCTGTTGAGCGCTGTTTGAAGAGAATAGATTGTCTGACTCACTGTGTTCCAGGAAAGCACTCACTGTTCCCACTCTTCTCTCTCTCTTGTCCTGTGCAACCCTCTGTGCATGTTCTGTGTATGTCTCTAGCCTACATAGACCAGGTGGACATCGCCACTCAAGGCTGGTTCATTGGCTTGATGTGTGCCATCGCCCTCATTATACTAATCCTCCTCATCGTCTGCTTCATCAAGAGGAGTCGCGGGGGCAAATACCCAGGTAAGGCCTGGCTGAGGTAGCCTTTACAGGACTAATATTAGCTCCACAGAGCTGTCTGAGGTTGACTGGATGAATTGGAACTACATCAGTGAAGAAAAGTGGATGCAGCCACTGGTTCCTCAATATTCCCCACTGTCAATTTACATGTAAAGGTTTTCTTTTAATAAGAAACACATTGTTTCTTAAGCTCTCAGAACATTCTGTTCTCATGAACCATTTGCACATACCTACCTACTTGTAATGCACTATAATTTGTATGTATTCCACGTATTTATTACTGACTGCAGCTGAATCAACCCACTCAGGTCCACATTGGGAGAAGGTTGGGTGGATGTTTGGTTCCTAAAACACAGGGCTTTCAAGCTGGGGGCAGAGTTCATGTCCCAAAAGACGTTAAGTAGAAAACACAAGACTTTTACCCAGGAAATGGGCGTTTGTGTCCCGGGAGTACTATTTAACCCTTGTGTGGTGTTCATATTTTTGTTACACAGCCAATATTCCCAGGTCTGGGGAACTCAACACATTATTTGGCTTTTAAATCAATACAACCAGAACAATTTATGTAAAAATACTTCACAGATGTTTACTTTAGCTCAATTACCAATGATATATACATCATTAATGGTTCATATTTGCCATTCACCCCTGTGAGATCAGTGAAATGATCAGATGATCATTTTAGTTTTTGGTGAGAAAACAAGGAAATTCAATTCTAAAAAGGTGAAAAAAATAAATATATATATATATATATTTTTTTTTTTTTGATCATTGTTGGTGCTTATTTATCAGGACTTAATGAAAACAGGTGAAAGTGCTTGAAATGTAACAATTTTGTAACTTTGTGTGAGAATAGCAGATACAGAAGACAACATAGTTTCATAGCACCTACATTTAAATACTCTCAAGTCAAGTAGACCCGAACACCTCATGTAAAAGTTATGTTTCACGTTCTTCACAGAAAATGAGCCAACTGAATTAGTTTGAGTTAGAAAAAATAAAAACTAGCATAATTTTTCTTTAAGCAAAATTGGAAAACGGGTCCCACAGACCCAAACACCATACAACGGTTAAGGGACCAATGTTTTAATCCAAACCACAATATTTTTTTCTACACATGGCGATCTCATTCTGTCGGCTGAACTTAACATTAAATGAAACGCCGGACACCTGACTGTGCTCTGTACCTGGCACACCTTTGTCGGTAAATTTAACTGTAAAGACTGCTCCCTAAACTTTGTCACTCCCCGATGTAAGCCGAGTGCAGATGTGAGTTGTGCATGCTCAGATTTAAACAGTTCACGGCATAATGTGGCATACTGATATTTGTGAAATCCATGAAATAAACTTTTCTCATTACAAACAATAACAAACATTTTAGGCATCTATGAGTGTTTGATTGCTAATGTTAGCTCAAAACGCCATTCAACTGACAACCTTTGTTGTGTTTGATTGCTAACTTGTAGCCAGCAGTGAAAGAACTTGGTTAAGTAGGTCCATTTTTACTGTATTGACATTACAGCACATCTTGTTAGCATCTTGTATGCTACTTGTTGCAAAGTGACGCATGCGCAACTCAAATCTGCACTTGGGAAGTGACAAACTTAACTGATGTGGCGTCATGTCACCGGCCAGTGAATGACTGTATCGTAGGATATCCTACAAATTGTTGCATAAGTTTTCGTAGGATGTCATACGATCCCGCTCATGAGCATCCTTTAACTAAATGAATGGAGTACTGTATTTTATGGAAACTATATACTAGAGTTATAGCAAAGTCAGAACCCTTTTCCAATATAATCCAGGAACAAAACGTCCCATTGTATTCACAAAAGTTATTGCAAAAAAGAATCAAACTTCTGTCTGTCAGAATGTAATCCTCTCTAATTTCTTACCGAGCTTAATAGTTTGCTCTGAAGTGATTCATATATTCACATGTGAGTTGAACCATCAGGATTTTGCCAGCAAGGTATCAAATAGGCAGTGGTTTTTGGCCTCATGTATATAGTTAATTAAGTTGCTGGTGTTGGTTATGGCACTGCTTTGGAAATATAGTTATTTTTGACATTTAAGTTTTTTGTCATATAGTTTAAGATATGTTTCATACTTTGGTCCATTAGAAGACAATGCACGCTCTTACTATGTTATTCATTTGGTTACTGACATATGTTGTGAAACATTTATGTGCTAGGTTTATTCTACTGTATAACTATTTCAGTATCAGTATTTGTTCTTTTGGAAGTGGAACTGTGGAAGTGCAAATTGGCTGCTTAGAGGGAAAACAAAAGAGAAAAACAGCAACTGGCTGCTATCGACATGGACACACAGACTATAACAGAGTGCATTTGTATACTTTGTTGAATAGTGAATCTAATACCACACAAGCAATCCATTTATGACTCCAAAACAATTACTAAAATGTACAAGAACTGTGTTCTTCTTGTCTAGGCAAATAATTGAAATATCTTTATGCTACATTAAAGCTGATCATTATTTGACATTGTAATGGTTTGGTATAACAGTGGAGTCGTGTTAATGTTTGCAGTTTCTATGATGTCTAGGTGCTGGTTGCGTGACTGGTTTCACAAAATATCTAGGTAGGTGCTGAACTGTGGTGCTGTAAAACTTACAACAAACACTAATGAGCTCAGTCAACTAAGGGTTATAACAGAAAAGGGACAAGCGGGAAAAAGACTAATGAGAGGAGTCCACACAGACACAGGGAGCAAAGCGTGATTTCCGTACTGACTGAAGCCCTAACGTACCTTACAGACCCAACCCAATGTCAAATAACTGCTACTAAACAGCCATTTTTAAAACGTGGACTGTGTTCCTAATGCATACTACATGAATTACTGTGATAGCAGCTCAAAAACACACATTAACAAATTTTTTCTTTGAGAAAGTTTCAAATTTTAAAGAACAGCAAGTTTGTATCATGTCCTCATCTTGTGCCAAAATAGTGTATAGTTTACATTTGTTTGCTTGAGATATATATATATATATATATATATATATATATGTAATCAACCAAAGAAAATCTTGGTTGACTAAAGTCACAAGCGGAGGGGCGGAAAAAAACAGATTAATTAACTGTACTGTCCCGCAGTACTTGTCCTGGTAGGCTATTTGCAGTATATTAAACGTTTTTGACCTAATTATTTTGCACTGAAATGCCACTCGTCTGTCGGCTCTGACAGCGCTGCATCAGCACTCTGTGCATATATATATATATATATATATATATATATATATACACTGCATATTTAAACATATCTGTGGTCAAGCGCAGTGCCTCGCTGTGTTGCATTAATTCTGAAACTTTCTCTTCGGGTCCCACACATTTTGCGCTTAGTCCATGCATGATGTTGTGGCGTGCTGGCGCTGTATATTAACAAGTTCTTAAAACCTCAGCCCTCCACAACAGCAATGGGCCTCATATCAAGTCGACAATTCCTTCCGTGATATTATTTTTGCGTTTGGATGATAGAGTCTTAAGATCCAGCGGGGTCTGGGTACCGTAGTTGCGGGTGGGTGCGCCGGTAGTTATAAAACGATTATTAGACTATAAAATATGCCAATTCTGATATGTTCATCTAGCCTGCTCGAAACAGACAGAGCAACCTAACGCAGAAAAGTTAGCTTACCGTTTTTAGGTAATATGCCATCTTTGTAGTCGAGCTGCGATATGCAAACTGTTACTTGCAAACTTTGCATTCGACTTTTTTCCGTTATCTATTTTTGTAAAATGCTGCCACACTGGCGATGTCTTCGACATGGTTGAGGAGGACTGACTGTAAATGAAACACTCACAATTAAATAAATATTAATCAAACCACTAAAACAAGGCTTTCTAGTTCTATCTTCAATCCGTCCCCAGCGGGTTGGGCTAATCCAAAATTAGTGAAAACAAGGGGGGTGTTCTATAGACAGACTGTTATCTGTGAAACAGGGATGCTCTGAAAACACCCCCATTAGCAATAAGTGCTTTCCACCCATAGACCGTAACGGTCTATGCTTCCACCTGATGAAATAACACGGCAAAAAATTGACCAATCAGAATGTTGGGCGAGCCAGAACGTATCGATCAGTAAATCGACTAGTCGACTGGGAGATTACAGCCCTAATAAATAAATAAATAAATAAATAAATATATATATATATATATATATATATATATATATATATATATATATATATATGCTGTATTTATATGGCATATAAGGACGTAAATATGGAATTGGGACACAGTGTTACAGTAACAGTTTAATAAAAGAAAGCTGAAGAGATATGGAGCTAAATGTCCAGATGAGGACTAACAGAAGGATTTTATGTTAAAACTAACCGTGGAAAGCCCTCAACATGTTGACGGTTTGAGTGTCAAATCTAACCATAACATCAATGGAGCTCTCGGCAAAATGCTGAACATGTTACTTTTGTTTTTCTCTCCTCAGTCCGTGAGAAAAAAGATCTCCCCTTGGACCCAGTAGATCAGAAAGAGGACGGATCCTTTGATTACCAGTAAGTATGCAGCACAACCTCAATGACACCCACACCATCAGTGGCTCGCTTTGTTTGTACGCTGAGCTATGAAATGATTTGAAAGTTCTTTAGCGGTCAAGGAAATTTGTGTTAGACAGCTTAGGTTGTTTAACTGCTTTGTGAACTGTATGAAGACTATATATATTAAGTACTATAGCAGAGATACAGCTGCAGTACAGAACATGTTGAACTGCTGAAAGCTTTCGCCTGATTGTGACAAATAAAAACACAAAGACATTTCAATCAGTTAAAGCAATATATGTGTTGAAGGTTACATTGTTTAGATTTACCATGGGACTGAAGAACACTGAACAACAAAATCGCAAATGCCTGGTATTTACTGACACTGCAGGAACACTTAGAGCACTCGTTGGCAAATGTTTTAAATATTAAATTATGCATGGAGTCCATTTCCAGCTCCCTCTATTTATTGTAGAGGATATGAGATTGTCTAAATGAGGGCAGAAAAACAGTTTTTTATTCTATTATTGGAGCCAAATGCAGCATTGTCACCAGCAAGTCATGCAAGCCCAGAGGAGGGTTTTTATCTCAGAAATATTTAGTGGTCAGAAATGCCAGCCTGGATCAATTAGTCCTAGGTGTGCTGTTAGGAATGGTAATGCTGGTTAATGCTTTCATGATGAATACTTCCTATGCTAATGCAGATACGTCTGAGTTGCTAAGAATGCGTCAATTCAATTTTAATTCAGTTTTATTTATAGTATCAAGTAGAGTTATCTCAGGACACTTTACAGATAGAGTAGGTCTAGACCACACTCTATAATTTACAAAGACCCAACAGTTCGAGTAATTCTCCCATGAGCAAGCATTTAGTGTGACAGTGGCGAGGAAAAACTTCGGACAGACCCAGGTACTTGGTAGGCAGAGTCTGACCATGCCGGTTGGGGGTGTGATGAACAATAGCAAAATTAGTCACACTAAAGATAATGGAACAGTGACTTGAAATTGTAGTTGAAGTAGTTGTGTAGTAGGGCACTGCAGGGCATCGCAGGACATAGCAAGATGTAGCAGGGCACTGTCATTATTTAGTTACTAGTCATTTCTCTGAGAGTTACTAGAAAGTTAAAGGTCACTTTAATTCACCTATCAACACACAGCTACATAAGTTTTGTGTTGCTGTGGTACAGTGTGGGACACACAACTGTCACTTTGCTATATGTGTACCCATTATCCCTATGATGAGCAGTGGAATGTTTGATCTTTGTCTGCTTCAATGATCAAGCCAAAAAGTAATAAACTCATTTGAATTCATCATTCATGTGAAAAAGTAGTTTGTTACATTTCTAGTTACAGCCAAAAGTACTGGAATTACAATGAAGTGTTATTCCTAACACTGATAATGACAAAGCAGCAGTCCAGGAATTACTTTTAGCCTAAATTAGCTCGATGACCAGTGATAGCTCTGTATTGTGTGATCCGCTAAAAACGGGATCCAAGAGAAAGTCGAAGGCAACAGAAGGGATATATAACTTGTTAACAACAGCCGTAACCAACGTCATCCAAGATCTTTACCATTCCAAAGCAGTGTTGTCACTTGCTAACTCAAAGAGAAGAAATATGTTGTTCACCTTCTGGAATTTTTTTAAAGAAGAAACTATGTGAAAATGTGGATTTAGACAGAGATAGTTCACTCTTAAATATTTTCATATTTGTCTGCATTAGTGTGGGTGAAAAATGTCTAGCTCAAGCTGCTGAGGCACCATGCTGTCCTGCTAGCTAACATTCCAGTTACAATGTGAACACAATCTTTGTAAATGTGGACAGCTCCTAAACCTTGCCTAATGTGAAGGACGCACATGGTTTGTGTTGTGCAGTGGACTTATATAGAGATAATTAAACATATACAGTTAGGCACAGCTGTTTTAATGTGAGTACTGTATGTTCTGTTGGTAAGTGATGTGTCTTTTGCTCCTTCCAGGTCCCACTGATCTCTGTGGCTTCATTCTTCTTCATGAAGAATGTCTTTTCTGTATTTGTCCACGTTGACTAAAAACCTGTTGAATTTAACCGGCTTTCTAAGCAAGATGTACAGTACATGTTCTAACTCCGCTGTGTGAGAATGGCACTAAAACTTGTATCTCTGATTGTAGACACTCTGGATTGAGAAAAGGCCTCTAAATCGTATCATGAGCTTGGGTCTGCTGAAAAGACAACATACTGACATATCATAACAGCAAGGATCCTGGCTTTTATTATACTCAGACTATCTGTGGTTTACATATCCAAAGCAGGATAGCGTTTAGCTCTGCTTTGGTGTAAAATGTTTCTGCTAAAAGTATGACTTCATCAACCAGTTAGTTGTCAACCAATAATTTAATTGGCAACTTTTTTAGAAAATTGATTAATCAGTTCATGTTTTATGCATAAAAATAAAACTTCTCTGGATTCATCTAGTTAAATGTGAATATATTGTAGTTTCTTCTCTCCACTGTAACAGTAAACTGAATATCTTTTGAGTTGTGGACAGAACAAGACTTCGAGGACGTCATCTCGGGCTTTGGGGGAAACTGATCTACATTTTTTTTACCATTTTCTGACATTTTAGAGACCAAACTACTCAGTTAATCGAGAAAATACAGATTACAGACTGATTGACTATTAAAATAACTGTTAGTGACAGCCCTTGTATGGCTTTGGAATTCAAAAGATGGCTATAAATGAGTGTGCATGTATAATCACTTGCGTGGTGCTGCGCTGTCAAGCCTAATAATGTGTGATTCATCCTTCTCCAGTGTGTCTTTTGTAATCAGTAATGAGTCTAACATTAATACCCGTCCCCTCTCTTACAGTTCAGGTCATTGCTTTGCTCTGATGCTGACAGGCTCCATCTCTACTGCTACACTCAGCTCTGTGTGTGTTTGTGTGCTTGCAAGGATTTACATGCATGTATCATGTGGAGCTTGTCCTCCTTCCTTCCTTCCTCTGTCTCTCTCTACACTTCCTCTCTCTTGCTGTCTCCCCTGTTTCCTCACGTCTCGTCCCTCTCTCTCCCCCATGCTGAAATGGGTCATCTGTCCCTGACAGGAACGAAAACGAGAACAGGTACTTGGTTTCGGCACGGCATCTCTCTTGGCCTGTGCATGTCGGAGGCGGCAGATGTTTCCCCTGAGCGGGGGAGAACGTTGGCTGGATAAGGCGTAGCTTATTTTGGGAGCGCAAACAGGAAAATCTGCCTGATGAATGCACTGCTGGCTCTTTGATCAGGCTTCAACGAGTGCAGCAGATTTCCTTTCTGATGTACCTGGCCTGCTGTCGTTTTTTAAGCACCACATGATAGAGACAGAGGACACCTAATAGCTGAAACCATAGTGATAAAATATGATTAGCAGAGAGAGGGGCAGAATGCAGCCGAGTGCCAGGGTTTGGTTTCTTCACGGGTGTCAAACTCTCAATCCAATAATCAACCAAACTATCCAATCTTCAGAGAAAGAAAGCACAGCACCGTGCATTAGTCACTATGTATGTTTATTGCAACTGGTCCCCCAAAAGATATGGAAGTAAATGAACACAAATAACAGAAATAACATCTAACTTTTATGATTGTAACACATTTGAACTGTTAACAATGGAAACCAGATGGCCGCAGCTATGTTACAGGCTTCTTTTTTTTAACATTGTTATTGTTAAACTAGACAATAGTGGTAGTGTTAAACTCGGTGTAAAAGCCTGGTTGCCTGGTGATGGTCAGTGTGAAGATAGAATGAACAACGAAGAGATTTTTTTTGGCCTCTGATTTGAACAAAAGACAATTTTCTTTTTTTTTTTTATTGCGTGCTTTGTACAAAGAAAATAATCATTCACAGTAGGCCAAGATGAATTGGAATTATATTTCAGGTGAGATCGGAATGTTGAGAACCAAATATCACATGCCTCTGGTTAATCACAGCCTTGGTCAGCCGAAGGCTGTTATACAATCATGTGGAAATAGCACATTAGCAATCAAACCTTAAATTAAAACATGGTCCCCTGCCTGCAGTAAAAGTTCCATTTATTGTCTTTATTGTATAGTTCCAAGCTGCTTTTTAGCAGCTTGGAACTATACTATATTATATTATTAACTATACAATATTTGAGCAATATTACACAACTCCATCAATCTTATAATGTAATATTGTGTAGTGTTGCTTGTGCATTTCTGTCACGCTGAGTTGCATACTGATTAGTCAATGCAGAGAGAGCTTATCTGGAACTTCTCCCTCTAAATAAAAGAGCAAAGAAGCATCCGTCCCCAAGCCCACGTCAGTCTCTCCACGGATCAGCTGCTCCAGCAGTACAGGTCTGATCCCAGGAAGCAGCTCCAGTCCACAGTATGGCAGACCTTGGCCTTGTTTTTTGTTCTTGCTAAGGCACTTACATGTTTTTCACCCTTCTAGAGGTTAATTGCATTGTGTTTCCTCTGCTGGCTGACATTTAAAAAGCATCCACTACCAGGTGCATGGGGCGAGAGATGGCAAGGGAAATCAATTTGAGTTGTAGAGAGGGCAGGGAGGCAAGAACATTGATGTTTGGCACAGTTTGACACCCTTAAGGAACTGATTCAGGCAACAAACAAGTGGAGAACACATTTGGAAAACAAAAGATTAAACAAACACTTTAAAGATCCAGACAAATAAAAAGGTTTGACCATGAATCTTGTAGGAAAAAATACTTTACAAAGTAAAAGCACCAGAAAGGACATGCATTACTTTAGCTTCTCCTGTTCTCTCCATCTTGTACAGCATTCTGTCTTCTTTTAGAGGAGCTTCACTAGTTGTAGTGTGAAGGAGAAGAATGAACTCTTTTAAGAAAAAAATCGTCACTTGTCACCCCACATGAAAAACACGAGAGATGTTATAGTGTGTTAAAGGTGCTCTAATTGATGTCACGCATGTTTTTGGCTACATTTGTTGTCATACAGCAAAGATCTCATCATCACTATCCACGAGCTGCCTGTACCCAGGACACACTGTAAAAAACATCTCACTATCTACTAGCTGCCTGTCCCCTTGACACACTGTAAAAAAACTTGGTCTCTGTAGATAGCCCAGGGTCTACAAACAGCAACAAAAATAAACTGTGCCAACCTGCACCACAAAGCATACACAAACAGTGTTCTAGCGTTCCAGCCAATAACCAACAAGAAGGATTTGGGGTGGGGTATTAGAAGGGAGGGGGAGGGGATGCGATGAGGAGGAGGGAGGGGCGAGCTAGTCTTGTTTTGTTTGAAAATACTTCCGTCAACAAGAAGTAACGTCACCCATCATTGCTTAGAGCACCTTTAAAGAATACATTGTATTTACTACAATATGGGTCTTACTTTTCAAAGTTGGCCATTAGCATTGTACAACCCAAGTTCATTGTTGAGATCTGGGAATGCAGCAACATTGCTTAAAAGCCAGGCAGGTCAGGAAACACGGGCCCTCAGGCCATCGTACAGGTGGTAAACAGACCTCCAGGTCAGCCAGAAGAGTAAGAATTAACATCACATTGTACAGACCCACTTTCTGCTTCAACTTGGACCTGATGTACGTACTGTAGTTCTCCTGTTTTTAATTAGGGAATATCAGTGACATTTCAGATGAGCTCACTTTCAGTTTTACCTCCACATAAAAGTGGTTTAGATTAATAGGATTGGGCATCGAGAACCGGTTTCAACTTAGAATCATTGAAAAAATTACGATTTCAATGGAATATATATTTTTTTAAATTGGAATCATTTGGAAAATTTGGTTTTGAATCTGATCATCGGTTCCAAATTTCACACGCGCACAAGTTTTGGTTTCCATAGCGGTCTCCGTACTTCCAGGCGTTTGTTGTGTTGCAGCCATGGAGCACGGTAAGCAGTTCTCAAGTCTGGCTTTAGTTTAGGTTGAAAATGCCTGGAAATTAGGGTTGGGCGGTAATACGGTATACAAATAGCAATGGTATCAGTTTCAAAACCATCATTAAAAAATATATATATATATATATATATATATATATATATATATATATATATATATATATATATATATATATATATATATATATATATATATATATATATATATATATATATATGTGTGTTTCAGTATTAGTGTTTGGTATTCAGTTTCTGAATGCTGTAGGCACAAGCCAACAGTTTGGGGACGCCGTCTGAGACTTACGTTATCATTTTTAATTAGTCACGGTAATACCGGATACCAGGGTAAAATAGGGAGGAGGTTTGACGGTATAAAAATTTGGATACTGCCCAACTCTACTGGAAATGATTGAATTAAAATGAAATGCTGCTCCTTTCTGTGAAATAATCATATGATCCATTTCAACTCCACCCCTCCGAGAATCGGGATTGGAATCAGAATTGTTCAAATCAAAACGATGCCCAACCTTAAATAAACTGTTAATTACCCTAATGTCAGACAGTAACATGGATACTGTACGATTGGACGGCATGATTCATGAGGTGTGTAATCTTCCAATGTATTGTGACCAAGTGTCTGACTACTCGTGTTTCTTGCTACCTCAGACTTTGTTGTAGTGAAGTTCCCGTGTTCCCATATCTCAGCAATTGGTGACGTCAGTGTTAGTAACTATTAGCAATTATGGCCAAAACCAGAAAAACAAGACCCAAGTTGTAACAAACTGGGAAAAGGAGGCCCCGACACGTGCTATGCTGCCCTTCTCTCATGACAATATCACTCATTTCATTCAAAGCTCAAACTTTATTTGTTTGAAGCCATTATGTTTAAGATGATTTTAATGGATTTACCTCCTCCCTTAACAAAGATGTATACATGTTAATGTTGTCCTCATCTCCATTATATCAGTATCTGTGTATTTAGCATGTCTGGTTGTCAATATGTGTCATCACTGTCTTTCTGTTTTACCCTTCTCATTTTATGTCTGTGTCCTTTGTCTCTTTTTGGCTTTTCTTTTCCTCATTGGTCCAAAGGTCTCTTGAAAGGTATGAAAGGAAAAGAGTCTCCACCTGTGTCCTCTTGATCCTGCTCTAAGAAAATCTCATCTTCTATTGCTCATTTGCAGTGCACGTTAATTGACTAATTGTCTGTTAGAGACATTGCACTTAAAATTGTATCTGTCAAATGAAAGCATTTCAAAGCAGTCTTTGGTAATATCGAACACATACAATGTCTCCAAATCTTTCAAGTTAAGAAGTAAAACGACAAAACAACACAGAGTTGACTTACTGACTCTAGAATCATGTCAGTCTGCCATTTTCATAAGATTTCACAAGATTTCATAAAATTTAATGAGCGCTGCACATGAGCAAGTTTACGTTCTATTATACAATGGTTATCTAAAACCCACTACCATTTTCCAACTTACTTCCCCCAACTTTGCTCTTCTAGTCAAAAGAATCAGCTAATCAGAAAATTGAATCACCCCGACTCTGCCCTCTTTCATTCTGTAGACATTTTGAATTCACTGAAATAAAAGCCCCCTTCAAATCTCCCCACACACACACGACTTACAGGCCTTCTGGTCACTCTTCTGACTTAACCTTGGATAAACCTTAAAAAAAATAAGAAAATGTGTGTGTGTGTGTGTGTGTGTGTGTGTGTGTGTGTGTGTGTGTGTGTGTGTATATATATATATATATATATATATATATATATATATATATATATATATATCTTCAAGCTGCAATTTCATATGTCTGTTTCATATGTAGTTTTGCCTATTTAAAGCTAATGTACTTGCACTTACTACTTGTTGGAGTTTGCACCTTCAGGGTTGGAAGCACTTAATTGGAAGTCGCTTTGGATAAAAGTGTCAGCTAAATGACATGAATGTAATGTAAAGTAATTTTAGTGACCACACTTTTCTTTCTTCACAAATATGCATTCACGCTTCAGACTCGTTAACAACAAGATCTCTTACATTTATGTTCAACTCCCACTCTTCATGCTTCTCTCACTGTCTCTCGCTCTTCTCTAAAATATATATTTTTGTGGATTGATCAATTAAATACTGGATTTTGACTTCGATCAGAGTCAAATGCTGGATTTGAAGTGTGTCGGACTGTAATCGTGCTGCATCTGCTGTGGACCGTTTGTGCTCTTGAATATTAACATTTCTAAAAATGTATCAAGTGATGTCTGTGCTTCTAAAGCGTTTTAGCATGGAGCATGGTGATTCTGAGAAGCTACAGTGTAGATCATGTCCTCGCCAAGGGAATCTGAATACATAATGTTTGACAACAGAAATAAATGCATAAAACCGACCTGAGCAGAGAAATAAAAATAAAAAAATCTCACTTTTGCATCCTTTAAGTGCATTTACCTGCTGTTATGCTACTGGCTTGATCTGAGACAAGAAAGCTAATGCTAGTCTGTATCTTTCTTCTTGTGCATGAAATTATCTCCCCCCCTTAAATTGGAGTTAGGAGACATGCAGCCATGCTCTGAACTGAGGTGCAGTGAAGTTTTCATGCTCAGATCTCATGTCAGAATATGGCCACCATTTAGCATGTGGATGCAAATGTCTTATGGGAATTTTTGACGACAGTATTACTCTCTCTTAATCACCCCTGTCTCCTTCCAAACACTGTCTTATGTGCTCAGCCAAATACGTTTATTATATACACACAGTTATCACAGATTATTTAAGCGTCCCACATGTTAGGTTAGGGGGTTAAAGCTAGAGAAGGATAAAAACAAATAGAATATGTAGACAGTGATCAATTCCTTCTGTATAAACGTTTTGGCAGTGAGCAGTTTAAAGATAAATTCATTGTTATGCTTCATTGCTTTTATATAAATGTAATTTTTCAGGAGACAGGGTTGCTTTTAGGCGAATACTGTGTTCTGCAAAATCGACTTAACTTTAGATAAATGAGCATCTTTGGCATAAAATGCAAACGCAGCTATCTTTTTAAAGGGTAGGGTTGGATTTTCTCAAGTCTATCTTGATTCAGTACTCACATTCCATAATGTGTTTTCCATTTCTTCTGTCCACTCGGATCATGATGCAGCAGGTATCTTCCAAAGTTACATTATTTTTAGTATAGGAGGGATTTACATCCTGGTAACTGCATGTATGTTTGTTGCTGGGACAAAACACCAGCAATAAACTTGCGCACACTTAGCAGGAAGAATATATCCACTGGATTTATTATATTAGCTTTGGTTGAACTTAGGAATGCATCTTTTCATAGACGAGGACCGGGGGTTTGTCCCCATCAATCACAGTGTAATCTCTCTGCAAAAGAATCCCTTTATGGCCAGTATGGCTACTAAGGGACATTAATACAGAGAACTCTTCCAAATGACATATAGTGTGTGAGTACTATATTCATATAGACTTGAAATTATTCAAACCTATCCTTTTAGGGAAAAGAAATGAATCGTAATCTAAAATCTATTTAGACCTTGAGTGACTTGAACATTCAGTCACTTCACCAAGAGTTTGTGAAGTTGAAGCTATGGAATTAACATCATTTCTTTACCTGCCAACCCAATAACCTTTCACTTTCCCCTTGTAACCTGTGCCAATGGGGACGACTGGGGCCCGGCCTTCTGCTAACACTGTAACAACATCCGGCCTCCCATTTCAACCTTTAACTTTGCTCTCTGTGCGCCTCTGCAGCAGCGACGAGGACAACAAGCCCCTCCAGGGCAGCCAGACGTCGCTGGACGGCAACGTGAAGGAGAGCGACGACAGCCTGGTGGACTACGGCGAAGGCGGCGACGGCCAGTTCAACGAGGACGGCTCTTTCATCGGCCAGTACACGGTGAAGAAGGACAAGGACGAAACGGAGGGCAACGAGAGCTCTGAGGCCACTTCTCCCGTCAACGCCATCTACTCTCTGGCGTAGCACCGTAGCAACACAGGGGGGACGCAGCGGCAACCTCAGATCTGAGGGTGTTACGCTAAAAACCACAACACCATACACCAGACACAAACACACACACAGGAATATATTAATATATGAAACACATCTAACACAGAGGGAAGGCAGCAGGGCCTGTCTAGAGACTGTGTAGCCTTTCCTGTGCTTGTTTTCCTGTGCGCTCTGCCTGCCCTAACACAGACATGAAGTGTGCCTTCGGGGCAGCTTTCAGCACTTGGAAGCATCAACAAGCGTTCTTTAGAGATTTTTTTTCCGTTGGTTTGTTTCTGCTCTGAACATTTTCAGTGTCCCTGCTCTCTTTCCTGATACGCCCCTCTTACCTCTGTGTAGCATCCAAGTAAAGTACACACAAGAGGTCCCTGAGACACACACACACACACACACACACACACACACACACTGGCCCCGTCCTGTAACATATCAGCTTCTAACCATCGAACTCAACAGGATGCCGGCAGATATGTTTATCATATTGATATTTACGCAATGAAAGATTTTAGTTTTTCCACAGCTGGTAGACGAGTCATTAAATCTTAATGAGTGCTGTATTCAGTCCTGGCACACATTTTAGTGCCCTGCAAAACTATGCACTGTCACCTCCTCCATAGCATTTTAGGTTTAATCTGGTTAGTAAAAGTACACATGTTGGGTTTCTTTTATACCACATTCAGGC
The DNA here is from genome assembly GCA_013375575.1 of Percina caprodes. NCBI lineage: Eukaryota > Metazoa > Chordata > Actinopteri > Perciformes > Percidae > Percina > Percina caprodes. The sequence goes on along the minus strand of JABXJD010000168.1, from coordinate 1,132,793 downwards.
TAAGTCACATGCTTTTATTCACTTTGCCTTGTACAATGTAATAGACATGTTTTTCTTACCTCTAATCCAATGTTGTAGTGCAGATGTTCAAAATGGCCGCCACAAGAAAGGCTATTTCTGCCACAGGCAGCAAGCTCTGCTACAGTATGTTGTTAATGAATCTCATGGTTGTTGTTTTTTAAAAGATGATCAATATTATTTTGGAGCATGATAGTAACTTAGTGCAAGAGAAATTGAAGGCAACCGAGAGGAATGTTAGTTTTGCTTGAGAAACACAAGTAGACCACAGCCCAAAACCTCCCTAGTTAGCATGCAGGCTAATGCTGCATTCACGTCAAATGGGAACAGTTACATATTGACAGTTGTACTTTTATTTGTTGTTTATTATTTGTCAACAGACTTTGCGACGTCAATCCAACATGGTGGTCAGAATGGTGATCGTCAATCTACATGTATTTTCTCAATTGTGACACCAAAATTATGGAAGTTTGGGGTCCCAACCACAAAGTTCCTAGTTAGGTTTTAGCTCCTGTAACTCAGATGTGTCTTCAAGTTGGAAGCTAACATCTACGTTCTTTCCCATGGGACAGGAATGCAGCACAAGAGGCTTTGTGGTTTGAACACACCCAAGGGTGTGTCAAAAATATTCACCACTGGCTTTTTATATTTTTAGTCTGTGCTTATTGGCCTTATACAGGCACTATCCGTCATCTAGTAACACGCCCACCAACCTCTAGTTCTTTCTGTTACTTCCCTCTAGACTCTCTCTCCTTTCTGGTCCCTGTATGTTGATGAATGGGAGTCTTAACGCCTCAGAATAGGCTCAAGTTGAAACATTTTTAACTCCCATTGACACAAATCACATTCACATTGACTTTATATGCAAACACACCATTCAGTCTGAACCCACCTTTGCAGGGGATCTACACTTCTTTCCCTCCCTCTAGTTTTTGTAAACTCAATTCATTTGTTGATGCAGATGAAAAAAAGACAGTGTTGAATACTTGAATTAAATGAAAAAAGATTTGCAGCATGAAAAATATATACATTCAATTCACAGCCACCTTTGAAATGAAACGTATCAGCTTATTTTTTTGTGAGTTTTTGCAGAGGAAGAAAGAAAAAAGAAAACTGTTTGAGTAACAGAAAAACATTTTTAGAGGTATGTATGCTCAGTATTTCACTTGACCTACAACCATATTTGTCATGTAGCCATTCTGTTAGCAGCCTGATGGACGGACAGTCTATCCTTTATTTGATACTAAATGATCACGGCGTGCTCTTTTCTTTCACCACTCATACTCTACTTACCTGCTACTCAACGGCACTATTAAACCCTCCAACGCTAAATCAAAAAGATCTTCACTGGAGTTCACATTGTATTTCAAATATTTATTTTATATTTCTATTTATTACATTATGTGGATAGTATTAATATTAGTCCTTAATTTAATAATTGTTACATACACATTTTTGACTAACTTATTTTGTTGTTTCACACTAGAAATAGCCAGAATAAAGATGTCAGTTATTGTTCATCATGAGAGGCATTAAACACACAACAGTATGTTCGGAATATTTGTGATATTTGTAGCAGCTGGCTTTTTCTGCTGTAAACAAAACCGCATACCTGTCATGGTACATGGAAAAAATGTCACGTTTATCTGTTCATTGTGCTGCTCTTCTCGTACTCATGTTGTATTACAGTTACCCTGTGTTTTTATTCAGATTAATGTAACATAACCTTTCCACCACTCAGAAAATCAATATTGTTGCTCATTATTTATTTGACTTATATTCTGTACATGTAGGTCATGAAGAAAATCTCTTATATTTGTAAATATTTAAAAGTTGATTTCCCCAGAAAAATGCTTTATCGGGAAAAAAAGGAAACAAAAAGTCACAAATCTTTATCCACCAAGCAAAAGTGACAGGTGCATCTTTAGTCTGTCATGCACCTTTGTAATGTAGCTTTGACTAACATTTGCACTCTGAAAAAGTAACAAGAATCATCCTTCACTCTATGTTGCCCTTTGCTTTGTGATATATTCTGACTGTGGCAAGTCTATCAGTCACTTGTTTGATGATGGTTTGGATTCTATATTGTGAAAGAGGAAGACGTTAGATTATCTGTCTATATGTTGTAAATAAGACGTAAGTGCTCCTGGAATATACCGTTTGTAGCATTGTCACACACAAACTGCTAGTAGGCCTAATAGCATGCATTTGCTGACATATTGGAACAAACTCCCCTTCTTTAAACTGTTATATATTTGATATTTGTCATCTCTCTGAGAATGCATCGCCTCCTTCCTAGGATGCCTTTCACCTAACATGCCTATTGATGCATAGCTAGTCCCATTTCAGGGGCCACCTTAGAAGACTGAAGAGCCATATATGAGACTCAAGCTCCATATATAAGACAGTCATTGCCCAAAAGTTAGTCTCAGAAAGGCGTCCTCAAAACAGGCAGAGAACGCTAGAAACAAAAGATGTTACATAAAAAGTTAAAAATGGTGTGATATAGGCGACTCGGTAGGTCACATGGTGAGCGCACACCCTTATAAAGAGGTCTAGTCCTCGACACAGCAACCCCGGGATCAACTCCGACCTGTGACCCTTTGCTGCATGTCATTTCCCTTCTCACCCATTTCAAGCCTGTCTTGTCAAAAATAAAGGCCTAAAAATGCCCAAAAAGTTAACTTGTCATAGATTCAAGTAAGATCACTCGGAGACAACTGACAAACAGTTTAGCAGGGGAAAGGGCAGACCTATTCATGTAAATCTGTAATACTAAGAGTCACTGTAAGTCATTACTTACACCCTGCAGTGGCTTGAGTCAACCTATCCAATATATAAGTTCCACTAAATGCATAAACATGGGACTGGCCCACAATCAACTAACCAAATTTGGGCAGAGAAGTCATTTTGAGGAGCCTTTTAATTAGGACAGACCATTATGACATATTTAATTTGCGGGCTTCAAAGGAGGAGACCCCTGATATGTCCATGTGACAGGCGGCCATTTTGAAAACAGTTCTGGCCTAGTATTTCTCACCCCTTTCAGAAGTGAAGATGTCTGATTCCCCGAAAATCACAACCTCTCTGTCTCCAATTCCCTCTTCCACAAATGTTCCCTTCTGTCTCTCTGCAGAAACTCAAAGCAATATCCTCTGAGTTTTAATCAGCTGGGTGTTTTATCTGACGCCATTGTTTTACAGTATGTTCACTCTAATGTTAGGTTGAGCACCGAGTACAGACATCTTGTAAAAAACAGGAGACTGCTGTGGAAATGGAAGAAAACAGGAAGAAAAAGCACTGAGAGATCAAACATTGGGTTGAAACGTACAGGTCCGAACTTTCTCACTGGACTCGTTGAAAGCGTTTTCTTCTAGATCTGGTCTGGAAACCTGCACCTCCTTCTTCCCACATGGCCTTTCCTCTTCCCCCCCTAAAGTGGATCACAGTGGGGAAATGTTGGAAACTGGCTATCAAACAAAGAAAAGAGAATTATGCATAATTGATGATACGCAGTGCTTTTTTTCTTGTCCTTTTATTTTTGCACGTTGACTCTCTTTTTACTGTCTGCATCGTCTCGGCTCAACTTTAATGGGGGGAAAGAAAATGTTGATGTGCAGTTTTTACAGCTTTGTGTTTGTTTTTAATTTCAAAATGCTGCAAAGTGTACATAGAACTGGCGCACATACAAGATTTGCAACTGGGTTTTTTCACCGATTGATCACATGCTGTTTGGCTTTTTTTTTAATGAATTCTCATATTAGTATCTTCTTGTTTATACCATGTGTATCAGAGCAGCTCATCAAAGTCTTGCTTCGATGCGCAACATAACAGCTTTTGTAAGGTACATACTCAACAGAAAATGGCATAAATATATTCCCCATGTATGCGTGTATGATGAGATGTTGCAACTTCTGCTAGCGACGCCTTCTTTATAGTAAAGCTATCTCCTTTTCTTTACCTACTGTCGACTGGTCTCTCTTTGCATCTCTGAGCTTTTGTCATGTTTGCATTTTTTTGTAGTTTCAAAGACTAAACAAGAAAATAATCCGACCTTGCCATACCTCGTGCTTTGTCTGAACTTGTGTTAGTTGGACAGCTGTAGACATACTAAAAAGCCCTTCAGGTAATGTCATGTACAGTGCTGCTCAGGAGTATAGTTAAGTTGGTTAAAAAGAGGAATTAAAAAAAGTAATCTTCTGGAAATTGCCTTAATTCAAAAATGAGGAAAAATCCAACCTTTAAGAACACAAATTTTCTTTGTGAATGAATAATGTATTGTAAATAATTAAATGTTCTTTCTTAAAATACAGGGGGCATGAGTATAGGCAGATTTTTATTATTAAAGGCCAGCTATTTCATGGATCAGGATACTATGCATCCTGATAAAGTTCCCTTGGCCTTTGGAGATAAAATAGCCTCCCCCCCTCACATCATCACATACCCTTCACCATACCTTAAGATTACCATGGTTTTATTTCAGTTAGCCTAATAGCTGGTTTGATTTGCATTGAGAGATGACGTACCCCATGCCGAGCTCTAGGTATGTTGAAGGGTATGTGATGATGTGAGGAGGGGGCTATTTTAATTCCAAAGGCCAAAGGAACTTTATCAGGATGCATAGTATCCTGGATCCATGAAATAACTGGCCTTTAATAATAAAACTCTGCCTGCCTCTATGGAAATTTATCATATGGGTGTGTATACTCACGCTCCCTGTATAAGGGGCGTAAGGAAGGAAGAACATTTGTTTATTAACAATACATTATTCATTCACAAAGAAAATTGGTGTCCTTTAAAGGTTGGATTTTTCCTCATTTTTTAATTAAGGAAATATGATCAATTTTCAAAAGATGATTTTCTCTCTTTTTAGTCAACTTAAGCAGGTGTTCCTACACTCATGAGCAGCACTGTAGTATTGTACAGTTTCCATCTCAACAGAATGAATCAGACATGTGTCATTTATGTGTTTTTTGGATGAGAAGTGATTATTGTATCACAGATACAGCTGACTCGTTTGAAATGAAACTAAGGCACACCCAATGAACCTTTTCTTCGGTGATTACTCTAATGTTTACATTTGACAACTTGAGCCAGCTGGCTAGCTAGCCCAGGCTAGCAGAGTCGGCAGGAGATTGGCAACCTCCTATAGCAGACGTCTGTACATCACGTAGGGATAATGGTCAGCACTTCTATCTGATGGTCTAAAAGCCTGCATTATAAAACTTTAATATTTTCCACAGGTTTTCTGTATAAAGGTTTTTACGACCTGAGACACTACACTGATCATTCATACATACAGTTGTGCATGTATCAGCCCACAAACCAGACCTTTATAGTCTGTTGATTTATTATTTTAGGATAAAGTGGATTACACCATTCCTATTAAACTGCCATAAACGCTGAGCTCATTTTACACAGACGACACCCACAAAACCAGCTCAAAGATTAATAAATTGCACTCTGTTAGAAAATCTAGTTGTGGCTACGACAGAAATGGAGAGAGCACAAGGGAGTGGTCCCTTTGGTGGTGACATGTTTTATTGAAGATGGCCTGATCCATTCTGTCTTGACCCTCTCTAGGATGGTAAATATTAATGTCTCAGCCCTCCATAGTCAGCCATTACTACCGCCTTGTACATCAGCAGGTAAAAGCCATTAGCAACCCAATACATAGGCTGGCAGAGAGGAGTGGACTGATGCAGCCGTAGCCCAGCGCCTCAGAGGACGTGTGGGTAATTATTACATCTTCCTCAAATTTCTGCAGCAATCAAGCCAAAGGTTAATAAAACAGATTGAGATATGTGATCTGAGTTGACAATGGAGAGCAGGGATGAATTTGTTGTTACATTTTGTGTGTCCGTGTGTGTCTGTGTGTGTGTGTGTGTGTGTGTGTGTGTGTGTGTGTGTGTGTGCATGCGTGCGTGCACACGCACTTCAGGTTTCTAAATTGAGTAACAAGATGATATTTATTCTAGTGTGAAATGTCAAAGTTAAATATAAATTGTGTTATCTTCTCCTTGATGGCATTATGCAGCTTTTGGTTCCGACTCTACATCAGCCTCTAAATGAAGATAAAAAAAAAAACACTATTAAGAATAATAATAGAGCCTAACCCTGGGGAATTCAACATGCCATAAGGATCCACTCATGATCACCACTTGCAACAACATCGTCCAGAACAGAAATACCATTGTACCATTTATTTTATTTTGCTTTGTTTTCTTTTAGCACTTGGCTGCATGCCTATGATATGAACTGAGCAGGTCGGCTGTCTTAGATTGTTTCATTTGAATAATGTCTAGAGCCCTGAATGTGTGATACTATATAATATATATTCTGCCTCCTTGTTTCTCTGGATAATCCACAGAACTATCTAAACAGTGAATGACAGTGAGCGACAATGAATGTTGCGGACTCGGGGAAAACAACAGTAGTCCCGGGTTGACGTTCCCATCTAGTCTGGATTAGTCAGTTAGTGGCATCACCAGACCTCCAAAGATCTCAACAGTGCTTCGGAGTAGGTCTGACCACATCACCTACATTCTGGAATAGGAGGAAAAACGTTGGTTGCATTTCTTTATACTAATCACAATGATCCTGGGCAGCGCTAAGCTCCGGACCCAGCAACGGTGGCCCTGCAAAATGGTCTTGAGAAGGAACTTGTTTTGGTGGAACATTTGTACCCTGCAAAAAAACAATACACAATACAGTAATGTAAGCTATTTAAATTATTGGATACTTGGTTAAAGCGCCCGTATTATGCTAGAAAGCCGTGCAGATGTTGAACAGCTCACCCGGAGACTGAAGGCAGAGGACATTCAGAAATCGTATCTAACTCAAAACAGCATGGAAAGTTTTTTTGCCAAGTTTGTATGCACATGGAAGAACCAGAGACACAAAATAGCACCCCAAATCCCAGAAAAAATGTTTTTTTCATAATATGGGCTCCTACCAGTGTATCGCCTTATTGCACAATCCAAATTTTCTTCAAAACCTACCATTTTTATTGTGTAACTTGTTGAAGTTTTGTGATTTTTCTTGAGGCGTACAGAGTTCTAGAACGCATACACAGAGCGGGAGGCGATGGACAGAGTTACGCGCCAGATGTCATGCAATTATCCTGGAAATATACTTCCGTTGATCCAAGAAGTATATTTCCAGGACAAGGCCTTGGGCTTTGCTCTGTGTGTTGTCTGTTCTCAAAATCCCTTCACTACGGGAAACAATAACAAGCTTCCAACTAGCAAGCTACGTGCTGAAAATGGCAAGTTTTGAAGAAAATTTGGATTGTGCATCAAGACAAGCCTTCTTAGAAGTAATATGTTGTTTATGTGAGTTCATTAAGCTTTGCCTTGGAATACTGTCTCAAGCCATGGCCTCGTGTATTCCCTGCCTCAGTAATCAATCCCTGAAATTCAAGTCCTCGTAAAGTGAGTCACTGTTGACAGATCTATTGGAAGCAATTTGAAACTTTAAGTGTATACTGAAATCACCTAGTTAATAATCCCACTGTCAGCAGATGATCAATACAATCGTTTCAGAATTACAATACAACAATCTAACAGCAGTGTTTCACTTCGTAGGACATTATAGATCCATGTTGGACTAGAAAAGATGACCAAGATGTTTCCAGTTTAGTACTTCTACTACCTGTTTGTACCTGCACACACTGCTAATGTATGTATTTATTTTATCCTGTCTATATTACAGTTTAATAGTTTATTTTAGTTAGTTTATATTTTTTCAAGTCAACATGTACAGAGTATCATTCATTTTTAAGGCATTCTCATGAACATGTCCGTATGATATTGTACAAAAATGTATGCACAAGACGTATGATATTTTATGAAACTAGGAGGTTGTTTAAACCACTACAAAGCTTCACGACCCGGGTTACAGACCTCTGTGGTATCAGTTACTGGTGGTTCAGTTACCCGAAAATAGGTGATTTTGAGCCGGGTACAGAGCATTGCGATCTGCCGGTTGTTTCGGCGGACATTATGGATACATTCAATCCACAAAATATGAGCGTTTTGCCAATCCAATCACTCCATCCTTTCCAACATTTATCAAATATGTCCGTCTTCGGTCTTACCAAATGTCCAACCTGTTCTCACTCCAAACGCGTAAAAATACGGACGTTTGGACAGTGGCTGTCCGCGTGTGATGCGATGAAAAAAGCACCCTTCAACATGTATGTAAAATGTACCGGGGAGAGCAGCATCTACACAGGGTTTAGTGAGTAGTATATAAGGGGAGAATTCCGCGTAGAGAGGTTGGTTGAGGGGGTGCAGAGATGGGAAATAACGAATTACAAATACTAAGTTACTGTACTTAAGTAGATTTTTCAGATATTTTTACTTTACTATTTATTTTTGTGGTGACTTTTTACTTTTACTCCTTACATTTTACAAAATTGGCTTGTTACTTTAGTTTTGCACAAAAGGTTGTCTATCAGGTGTGATTGTGAGTGCATGTCGGGGAATAGCGCTGACACGCGCCACACACTGCGAGCGGGCGCGGCACGGAGAAAAAAGTAAGCGAAAAGAAAAAGAGACTAGCTGTCTGGAGGATAATCAGCTGAGATTGTGTGTGTGAGTCCTTGAGAACTGTAAGTTGTATAACTTACAGTATGTTGTCAGTTCATTTAAGCCCGTTGTTTTATTGGTCTATAGTTCTGGCAAATTGAAAGTAAGTTAGCTCGTGATTTTGTTGTTTGCGTTCTTTACCTGTTACCTAGGTTACACCTGTTAGCTAGGTTGCACCTGGCTGTTGAATTATAATGGCGATTGTTGAAAGTCCTCGCTCACGTTTGTATTTTAGGTGCATTATTTACATGCTACAGTTACACTGCATTAAGATAATGTAATTAATAGTGGGTTTATTGTTATTATTTGCTAGCATATACATAATACACACACACACACACACACACACACACACAGCCATAGCTACCCACACCCTTGTTTGTACTGATGTTTGATTATAATAAAGCATCAACAGAGAGTTGGAAACCAGAATCAGCTTTAAATCCAGTCCTAATCTAGTCCTCACTAACAAGTTTCAAATAATTTCACTGGAATTAACATTATTATTGTTTGCGTCATCACTACCAAATTTAATCTAATTGGATGGTAATATATACTGTTGTGGTTTGGGGTTTTGTTTGAGTTCATTTTCCTCTTTCTTTGGCCTCCTCTCTGTTTTTCTGTCTCTGAGTCCGTCTGTCTGGTTCCCAGTGTCCCTGTTCCTTTCCTTTCCTCTGTTTGTTTTTGTGTACATCTCTCTCTCTTTGTTCCGGTGTCTGAGTCTCCCTACCTCCCGGTCTGTCTGTCCTGCTCCCCGTGTCCCTTTTCTGCCTCTGTGTCCGTGTCTTCCCCGTCTTGTCTCTTCGTCTTGTTTCCGTCCTTTACGTCCCCTTCTCTCCCTTTCTTGTTTGTGCGTGTTTTCTCTGTATGTGACCCAGTATCTCTCGCGTTTTGTCTTTCTTCTCCGCTGACTGCCTTGCTCTCTGTGTTTCTCCCTCTCCGTGCCCCTATTCCTAATCCCTTCTTCGCCTTCCTTCCTTGAGCCCCTTTTCTGTCCCTGCATCGGTCTCTACCTCTCTGTCTGCCTGACTTCCCGTCTACCTCTCCATCCTTCTTTGTCCTGGTATCTGAGTCGTTCTGTCTCCCTTCCTGTCTGCCCTGCTCTCTGTCCCTTGGCCTTTCTTTCTCTGGTTCTGTCGGTCCGCTCTTTGTGGCTCCCTTGCTTTGTCTCTTTGTCTTGTCCCCTTCCACAGTCCTTCCATCTCCTCCTAGGTCTCGCCTTTCCTCTTGTTGTTACCTTGTCTCTTCGCTCGCCTCTCGGCCTCTGTCTCTGTGTTTTGTTCTCCTCGTCTTCCTGCCTCTGTCTGTCGGTCTCGCTCTCAGTGTCCCTCCGTCTTTCTTTTTGTTGTCCCGCTCTCTGTATCTCTCTCTCTTTCTCTTCGTTTGTGTGTTTACTTCTGTCTCTGTTTGTGTGTCCCAGTGTCTGTCTGCCTCGCTCTCTCTGTCCCTTTCTCTCACTCTGAGAGTATTTGATTGTGAGTATATCTCTCTCTCTCTGTGTGCGTCTCTGTATCCCTCACGCTCTGCCTCTCTTTCCCTCTGTCCGTCTCACTCTCGGTGTCTGTCTTTTTCCCTCTTTCTGTCTGTTTGGGTCTATGTCTCTCTCTCTCTCTGTTCCCTGTTCCCTCCTTTGTGTCCCCTCCTCCGATCCCTCACTTGTTGCCTGTCTCCTTCTAGCCTTCCTTGTGCCCTCTCTTCCTGCCCTCTTTCCGTGTGCCCTCTCCTCGTGTCCTGTCTTGGTGCCTTTTCCCTCATGCCCTTTTTTTTCTCATGTCTTTCCTCGTGCCCTTCCCTCGTCTCCCTTTTTTCATCTCGTCTTGACCCCTCTTTCGTCTTGTCTTTTCGTTTTGTCTTCTTGTCTTCTTGTTTCCTTGTCGTCTCGCCTCTTTTGTCTTATCTCCCCTCCTTTTTCCTCTTTCGCCCCCTGCCGGTCTCCTTGTCCCTTTCGTCTGGTGTCTTTCATCTCATCTCCCCTCTTGTCCGTTTCGTCTCGTAGCCTCTCTCCGTCTCCAAGCCCCTTTTCGTCTCCTCGCCTCCTGTATCTCCTCGATTGCTTTTTCCTTGCTCCCTTGTGCCTTTGTTCCCCTGTGCTCCTTGGTCCCGTCCTTCGCCCTCCTTCTCGGTCCCTCTCTCGCTCCCTCCTTCTCGGTCCCTCTCTCACTCCCTCCTTCTCGGTCCCTCTCTCGCTCCCTCCTTCTTGGTCCCTCTCTCGGTTTCTCCCTTGTTCCCTCATGAGTTCCTCTGTCCCCTGTGTTCCCTCCTTGGCTCCTCTGGGCCCCTTGTTCCCTGGTCCCCTGGCTTTTCTGTGACCCGGCCCCCTCTCTCCCGGTGTCTTCCGCCCTCCCTGGGTCGTTTTTGGTTCTTGGGGTTTTTCTTTTTGTGACATCTGGGATCTGTCTTTGGGGGGGAGGGGGTACTGTTGTGGTTTGGGGTTTTGTTTGAGTTCATTTTCCTCTTTTTTTGGCCTCCTTTTGTGTTTGTCTTTGTTTCCTCCCTGGTCTTATGTCGCTGGTCCTGTCTTGTGTTCCCCGGTGTCTGTTTGTTCTACTTCCTGTTTTATTTTGATAGTCTCGCTTCCTGCCTTGTCTTGTCTTGTTTAGCTTGACTTTGTTTGTCTGATTGTCCAGTCCCGCCCTAATGTGGTTCACCTGATGTCTCACCTGTTCCCCATTGCCTCATTACCTCTTGTATTTAACCCCAGTGTTTCCTTTGTCTCTTGTCGGATCATTCCTGTTCGTCCAGTTTGCCTGTCCTGCAAGCATTCCTGCTCCTCGTGTTCCAGCCAATGTTCCTGTTATCCGCCCTGTGTTTCGTCCAGTGACTTTCGCCTTTTTGGACTTTTGCCTCCTCTGTGCCGGTTTGCCTTTTTGCTTTTTCTCCCTTGTTTTTGGATTGTGCAAAATAAACCTTGTGTTACCGGCTCCTTCTGGCTCCCCGTCTCTGCATTTGGGTCCTCATTCCTGCCTCACCTATGACAATATTCACTTCTCACAGAATCACAATTGAATTAATATCTTGCTACTCATTCAGAATCTTATTAACATGGAGTCCCAGTCTCTGTCACAATAAATATGTGATGTTTTAGGCCTATTGGCAGACAGCCATTTAAAATGTAGACAATGTCATATAAAAAATAAAAAGCCTCACTAACTCAAGCAGCAGGAAATAGTGGGGACTATTTTCAGCAGTGGATTAAACCACATTTAGTACGGGGAGTATTTGTGGCAGTAGGACGGTGTGTGTGGTTTTGAGTGAAAATAAAGTACAGCGTGTGTTCAGGGTGATGAAGGAAGATGTCAGCCAGTGAAATGCAGACAATGGCATATAAAGAATAAAAAGCCTTTTTCCATGTCCACTGAAGTTTCTCAGCTTGCACTCTACTAACATTCATGTGGTCCAGGTAGCTTTGCATAAAAATGGTTGTCATTCGCAAGGCTACTTTTTTTTATATACTTTAAGTATATTTTTGTTACATTTACTTGAGTAAATAAGTTAAATTAGTACTTCTACTTTAACAAGTATATGTATTTGAGTCTACTTTAGTACAGGAAGTGAGTACTTTTGCCATCTCTGAGGAGGTGGATGGGTCAAACATAAGACTTTCACCCAGAAGAGCAGGGTTTATGTCCCGCGTGTGTTGCAGGAAAGCAGTTTTCTTCTTTAACTGGCTCGTTATTCCCGTGAGTCACGGAACCATAACCCCACCCACAAGCTTTTCCTTAACCTAACAGCGTCAAAAGGGACGCCAATAGTCCCGACCAAAAGCGCATGTTATATGACGCCAAAGGAGACGGCCAAGCTTGCGATATTTCACGAACGGAGACCTTTAGCATCAATAACGACAAAGGCACCTGACCAAGCGTCCGTATTTTACAAGATGGGAGTGAGAATGTGTTGAAATGTCAGTTTTACCGTGACAATCATTCCATGCATCCCATTGAACCAGCCTATTAGTGTGGAATTGAGCCTTTTTACTGGCAACAAGCATCAACTTGAACATGTACAGTTTTGAAGAGCCTATAATATAGCCTGTGTGGTTTTCTACCCAAACACAGGTCCTGAAAGCTAAAGCCAATCTCAACTCCCAAAACCTTTTCCATACTGTCCAAAACACATAAAAAGTGATTCATCCTGTCCGTCCCACAGCCTCCCCAGCTACTCTGCAGGTGTTAAAAAGTATCTGACCTTGTTTTTCCGATTAAACTCTCTCCACAACAGCGGGTTTGTTGATTCCCATTGCTGTCATTTGAATTTTCACATTTACCATTTAAGGTATTGTATCAATATTCTACATTCATTTATATTTTATTCCTGTTTAATTTTACATTTTTACTTGCATGTTTTAATTGGTGGAGCAAGATTGTCATTTTTATTGTATTGGTGAATAACATCTGATAATAAAGTTCGTTAACAGCTGGTGAAGAGTAGCTCTGCTTCACTGGAGACCCTAATAAATGAAATTAACTCACTAACTCAAACAGCAGGAAATAGTGGGGACTATTTTCAGCGGTGGATTACACCACATTTAGTACGGGGAGTATTTGTGGCAGCAGGACGGTGTGTGTGGTTTTGAGTGAAAATAAAGTACAGCGTGTGTTCATGGTGATGAAGGAAGATGTCAGCCAGTGCAACAGTGTGGCTCACTGATGAGTCCATGAGACATTGGCGCTCTATGGCACAGAGGAAGAATATATTGGATACACACCAGGGTTATTATAGTAAACTAAAACAAAAACGAAAATAAGCATTGAAACGTTTTTTAGTAAACTGAAACTAAATAAAAAGTAAAACTTTTAATAAAAACTAATCTGAAACTATATTGCCAGGTTAAAACTAAGAAAAATAATGCAAATCACTACAGTTTTACTTTTTTAGCTATAATAAAGTATGGTGGTGGACTGGTAGCTGGAGAGGTGCCAGTTCACCTCCTGGGCACTGCCAATGTGCTCTTGAGCAAGGCACCGAACCCCCCCTGCTCGGGGCGCCTTTCCATGGGCAGCCCCCCCACTCTGACATCTCTCCATTTAGAGCATGTATAGGTACTGAGCATGTCTGTAATTCAGGCCTGTGTGTAATAACAACAGTGTGTAAATTGTAATTTTCCCTTGTGGGATTAATAAAGTATATATATATATATTATTATTATTATTATTATAATACACCACTACTGAAAAAGAGGAGACAGCATGACATTGAACATGCTGTCAATGAATGGACTTGAAATGAGATGTGCCATAGTGCCATAGTTGCTCATAGTGTTCGCACATTGAACATTTAATTAACACAAAGACACACTGAACATCAGGTTGTTCGCCAACCTGACACATTCAACCTGACCTTGACAAAAACAAACTAAAACTATATACTGTGCATATATAAAAACTAAAACGAAACCATAGAAGAACTGAAACTACACTAAAAAAAAATAATGTCTCTCATAGGAATGACTGGTGTTCTGTCATGTAGTCGGATGTACAACAGCATGTTGGACAAACTATTTCCATCCTTGAGGTCACAGATGCCTTGGCGCCTCCACCGGGACAATACACAGTGACAGATGCTCTGCAGTCAGCAGAAGCCTCACGCCAGTTATCCAATCAAATCAGCTACCTGTCCTGGGACCACACACACATTCACACACATACATACACTCGCACACACTACCAGTGAGACCACTGATTTAATCTGGTGAAGTGCTAAGGTCGGTTCCCCAGTTTACAGATATGAATCTCTTTAAGACAGAATGTTATTTGAGTCATCGGGTTAGTAAGTGAGGTCATTCTCAAAAATCTCCTCTCTGTCCTGAAAGTAATATTTATGCCATGGCCTCCTAATTTTGCAAATGCATCTCCTGGCAAACATTTGCATCCCACACCGATGGCCATATTGACAATGAATGGGCTCTCACCATCCATTGTCATTGGATTGAATGGATTCAGTGGGGAGAACGAAATCATGTTCAGGCTTTTCCTTTACAGGCCATTTTCTGGAAGCCAAACAATTTTCCTCAGCCGGATAGTCTCTAAAAAGACAAATGAAATGTAGGAATCCTGCAGAGACGCTTGATTTATTATGAGGTCCTCTGGCTGAGATACTACCAGTCAATGCTTAGAAAATGGTATAGCAGTTAGGGATGCACCTATTGTGAAATACTGATGCCAATGTTTTTTCCCCTTTTGTGACACAGAAATGATTAAAAAACTTAACTGTTTTAAAGTAGGGCTGTCAAATGATTAAAATTTTTAATCAAATTAATCAGAATTTTCAGTGGATTAATCAGGATTAATCACTATTTGCAATTACACCTGAATCCTAATCATTTTTTTTCTGAAATGCATACCAAAAGATAAATAACAGGTCACAGATACATAATTTTCATATTATGTCTGTTTATTAACACAGCCAAATAATGGTGGTTTAAATCAAGCTGAAACATACACACCATAATATTTGTCTTTGTAATGTCCCATTGCTTCCTCTTTGGCATTCCTCTTAACCAGGATGTACAATTTACAGTATTCAATTGAACAGAAAGCAATAAATGTAGTCAAATCATAACAGTGGCCTACCACATCTTTGCACTATTTGAGTCATCTGTTGCGTTTTTATGTGGAAAAAAACATTTTCAATAAAACTTTTAAATCAAACCAAAGAACAATCTTTTACCTTTTCCTCCATTCTTTAATCCAGTTGCTCAAAAATCCAGTTGCTAACTACTATAACATGTTGCACTGAAACTGGTCTTTTTGTTTGAACATCTCCTTTCAAATCTACTGAGCTTCATCATCTTTCAGCCAGTTGCTGAGGCAAACTAACTTGTTCACATTTTCTGAAAGTAAAGCTGACCTTTTCTTGTTCACAATGTGACCTGCAACTGAGAAAAGTCGTTGACAGGGAACAGTGGTTGCAGGAGTGGCTAGATATTTGTGAGCTAGTGAGGCCAGCTTCTCATGGGCTCCTGAATGCCCACCACCTCAACAGGCAGTCCTCCAATTTAATGGTGGGCTCTGCTCTGTACCTCTGTATGGCAGGTTGGACCTCTTCATCTTCTGATTCTGAATCTGAGTCCATTTGCAGAAGGCTGATTTTCTTCCTGGGTGGCCCATCATCATGTGTCTGTGAAGACCTTCTGGGTGATTCTTGTTGCAGCATCCCTTCAAGTGTGGTCCACACCTCTTCCCTGTCTGTCTTGGGCAGGCATTTCAAGTCTTTGAAACGAGGATCTACAACTGTAGCAATCTGGAGCCATGCATTGTTGAGCTGTTCTTGACGGGATGCTAGGTCCTCCTTGAACTTGGTCTTGAATCTCACCACATATGCAGGGTCCTCATCACAGGCTTCCATCTTGAGACGCAAGTGGCAGAGAGAAGGTAGTACCACAGAACAGGAGACATAGGCCTCTCCACCCAGGAGCTCAGTTACATACCTACGCACAGAAACACACATACACATGCACACAGAGACAGTGTATTATTAGAACAGTGGTTATCAACATATTATTATTATTATTATTATTATTATTATTATTATTATTATTATCATCATTATTATTTTTTACATACATACATGTTTTTGATATTTGACTGTAATTCATTCCAGAAAATAATCAAAGCAATGTTATTTAATAAGTTACAGACTGATTTACCTGCATGGCTCTAGAAGTGTCTCCAGCCTCTGCAGTTTATCCCACTCTGCGGTCGGCAAAACGAGTTTGTGCTCCTGATTGTCCAGGGCTGCGATGACAGCCTCTTTATTTCTGCTCACGCGCTTGACCATTTCCAGCGAATTCCAACGTGTTGGAACATCCTGGATCAATGGCTCTTGCTTCTTTCCCAGGCTGACTTGTTGTGCTTGAAGTTCCGCAGCATTTGCTGGGCTGTGCTTAAAATGACCGACAACTTTGCGAGCCTTGGCCAAAGCATTTGCAAAGCCGCTGTCAGCAAGACTCACTGTGACATTTCTCTGCACCATGTGAGCGACACAGTTCATGTGTTCATAGCGTGTAAGTCGAATTGCGGCAACCATGTTGCGTGCACTGTCAGTCCCAATGGTTGTCGTCTTGCCCTCGATGTCCCACTTACGTGCAACAGAAAGGAACTGTTCTTTACAAGCCTCCGCAAAATGACGCTCCTCAGTTTTTAATATAGTCAACGAAAAAGACTTCAGTTCCCACGTGTCACTGATGAAATGTGCCGTTACTCCGAGGTAATTGTTGTTACTCACTGATGTCCAATGGTCTCCTGTCAGGGCGATATGATTTACTTGAGCCAAGACCTCTTTCCTTTTTTCTTTTTCGTTTTCATAGAGCTCGTGGATTTTCGTCATAACTGTGGCTCTTGACGGTGGCTTATAGGATGAGTCTTGAGACGCCACTTGCAAAACATCAAGGAAACCTGAGTCTTCTACAATGCTAATGGGTCTACAATCCTTTGCAATCCATTTTGCTATTGTGTTGGTCAAATTATCTGAGGTTGATTTTGTTAATGGCCTGCGAACATTCAGCGTGGTCTGGCGCAAACCACTTGCTGAACCTGACGGCCCAGCAAATGCATGTTTGGCGTTGACATGGTACCTCAAGCTTGAACAGCTCCGGTGAAATTGAAACTCCTTGTTACAAATCTTGCAAATAACCTTGTACTTGTTAACTGTACCATCATCATTCTTTTTATATTTGAATCCGTCAATAGGCCCACTTTGCTCACCTTGCTCCATCTCACCTCTAGCTCCCACTTTCCTGACCTGAATAATTTGTCACACTGCGCATGCGTGAAATGCGTTAAAAAAATTGACGTAATTAACAACAAACAACTAATTAATGTTGTTAACGCGCTATTTTTGACAGCCCTATTTTAAAGTCATTCATCCCTTCATTATGCTATCTTTGAAGGAGCACAAATACAATCATTGAATGTGACTATAAATTGTTTTAGGTTCATTGCAGCTGTATGTAAAATTTTTAAATATCATCTTGTAAAATTATAATTCCGGAGGCTTAATACTCTTTAGCCGGAGCTATATCTTTATTGAACACATGCAGTAGTAGCCCGTCAAAATCACACTGCATCTCGCGATAACATGCAAGGCTATAGCGAGATCTCAATTGTTCTCTGTGCTACCGTAAAACCCATAGTAATGAACAGGCAAATAAAACATCCTTATATGAAATCTCCCCTTTTTTCTGGCCTAACACATTCAGTCAAACGGAAAATGACTATTGTGTGACAACCCTTGCCACTGTAGGCACACAAACCAAATTAATAACTGATTCTTAACTGAAAATCGCCACATTAATTTCAGTAACCTGAGTTTACCATAAGCAATATTAACAACATCAGTGGCAATACTCATTCTCCCACTGTCCCAAACAGTCATTGGTCTACAGGTTAAGCCTGGTGACTGATTTGCAAACTCATCCAGATCTGGTCACAGTCTGATTGAGAAGAGGGTTTAAGGGTGCTGCCTCACTCTGACTGACAGGAGCAGTCTCTACCATGGCAGCACTGTCAGAGTGGGTCTCTGTCGCCTCACAGGGCAATGCTGATGTTGGCTGTGGAACTGGCCTAGGTTGAAGGTGGCGGCGGTTTCGCCGCAGCACAGCCCCTTGTTGTGTCTTGATGACGAATGATCTTGGAGTGCTGCTGTTACTCAGGATCACCGCAGGTGAAGACCATGATTTTTCGTGATCAAACTTGTAGAATAAAGCATCTCCTGGCTGCAGGGAAGGCAAGAGTCTGGCTCCACGATGGCGGTTGAAGCAATGGGCCTGATTTGAACTGAGGACCTCTTGATCTGCAGTCTAATACTCTACCACTGAGCTATAGCCCCATGTACTTTATGCAGAATATGCCTATTGATAAGCAAAGAACTGGCAAGGCCACCACCATATGGGTAAGATGGGGTTAAGAACCAGGTCTGTGTCCGCATCTGATTAAAAAAGTATACATTAAAACTTTCAATGTCTTTGTTTCCAGTATCAAAAATTCCTCTCCTGTATAAAAAGCAGCTAAAAAAACTAGGCCTTTTCATCTTCAATGAAAGCACATCTGTTGAGGCCATCCTGAATTCATGTTATTACAATGGATTTCAACAGTAAGGTAAGAAACGTGGTCAACTCAACGATCCTGACTAGCTCCAAGCGTCTACGTAGATGTACTTACCTGGACTGTGTTTTTTTCCCAAGTCACACTTCAATTAAAGTTTCCATGTCTTCTTTTTAGTATCCAAAACTCATCTATGGTATTAAAGGCAGCTAAAAGAAGTTGACATTTTCAACTTGGATGAAGGCACATCTGAATTCATGGTAATTAGAATGGATTTTAAGACTAAGGGTAGAAATGTGCCTCAAACAACCATCCGGTATAGCTCGAAGCGTCTACTCACGTGGACCATGTTTCTGCCCTAGCCCAGTTTTTCTCACATATGCAAGCTCCACATGAGTTAGTTAATTCAATATAAATTTATTTACGATGTCAAATCATAACAGCGCTAGATCTCAGGATAATTTGGGAGAGACCTTCTAAGTAAACTTGAACCTACCTGGACCATGTTTCTGACGTATTCTTGTTCTGCTCACCTACGCAAACTCTATAAGTTAGTGAAAGCTCTGTCCTTGAAGGTGGGAATCAAAGACAACCTATGGTATAAAGCACACAGCCAGGAAAACTCAGCTGCATAGGGGGCACATCTGAATTATTGGAGTTAGAATGGATTTTAGGACTAATGGTCGAAATTTGCTTCACACACCCATCCTGTGTAACTCGAAGCGTCTACTTATCTGTGCTCATCTCGGCAAGAAGGACAGAGCTTCTAAGTCCTTGAACTTACCTGGACCATGTTTCTGACGAATTCCTGTTTTACTCACCTACACAAACTCTGTAAGTTAGTGAAAGTTCCGTTCTTGAAGTGGGAACCAAAGACAACCTATGGTATAAAGCACACAGCCAGGAAAACTCAGCTGCATAGGGGCACATCTGAATTATTGGAGTTAGAATGGATTTTAGCACTAAGGGTAGAAATGTGCCTCAAAAACCATCCGGTATAGCTCGAAGCGTCTACTCACGTGGACCATGTTTCTGCCCTAGCTCAGTTTTTCTCACATATGCAAGCTCCACATAAGTTAGTTAATTCAATATAAATGTATTTACAATGTCAAATCATAACAGCACTAGATCTCAGGATAATTTGGGAGAGACCTTCTAAGTAAACTTGAACCTACCTGGACCATGTTTCTGACGTATTCTTGTTCTGCTCACCTACCGCAAACTCTATAAGTTAGTTAAAGCTCTGTCCTTGAAGGGGGGAATCAAAGACAACCTATGGTATAAAGCACACAGCCAGGAAAACTCAGCTGCATAGGGGGCACATCTGAATTATTGGAGTTAGAATGGATTTTAGGACTAATGGTCGAAATTTGTTTCACACACCCATCCTGTATAGCTCAAAGCGTCTACTCACGTGGACCATGTTTCTGCCCTAGCCCAGTTTTTCTCACATATGAAAGCTCCACATAAGTTAGTTAATTCAATATAAATGTATTTACGATGTCAAATCATAACAGCACTAGATCTCAGGATTATTTGGGAGAGACCTTCTAAGTAAACTTGAACCTACTTGGACCATGTTTCTGACGTATTCTTGTCCTGCTCACCTACGCAAACTTTATATGTTAGTGAAAGCTCTGTCCTTGAAGGGGGGAATCAAAGACAACCTATGGTATAAATCACACAGCCAGGAAAACTCAGCTGCACAGGGGTCACATCTGAATTATTCGAGTTAGAATGGATTTTAAGACTAAGGGTTGATATTTGCTTCACACAACCATCCTGTACAACATTATGTGTACTCATCTCGGCAAGAAGGACAGAGCTTCTAAGTCCTTGAACTTACCTGGACCATGTTTCTGACGTATTCCTGTTTTACTCACCTACACAAACTCCGTAAGTTAGTGAAAGTTCCGTTCTTGAAGGTGGGACCCAAAGACAAATTTTAGTATAAAATAAACAGCCAGGACACATAAGCTGTGTAGGGGGCACTCAGATTTGAACTGAGGACCTCTTGATCTGCAGTCAAATACTCTACCACTGAGCTATACCCCCATGTACTTTATTCAGAATATGCCTATTTATCAGCAAAGAACTGGCAAGGCCACCACCATATGGGTAAGATGGGGTTAAGATCCAGGTCTGTGTCCGCATCTGATTAAAAAGTATACAATAAAACTTTCCATGTCTTTGTTTCCAGTATCCAAAATTCTTCTCCTGTATGAAAAGCAGCTAAGAGAACTAGGCCTTTTCATCTTCATTGAAAGCACATCTGTTGAGGCCATCCTGAATTCATGTTATTACAATGGATTTCAACAGTAAGGTAAGAAACGTGGTCAACTCAACAATCCTGACTAGCTCAAGCATCTACGTACATGTACTTACCTGGACTGTGTTTTTTCCCCAAGTCACATTTCAATTAAAGTTTCCATGTCTTCTTTTTAGTATCCAAAACTCATCTATGGTATTAAAGGCAGCTAAAAGAAGTTGACATTTTCATCTTGGATGAAGGCACATCTGAATTCATGGTAAGTAGAATGGATTTTAAGACTAAGGGTAGAAATGTGCCTCAAACAACCATCCGGTATAGCTCGAAGCGTCTACTCACGTGGACCATGTTTCTGCCCTAGCCCAGTTTTTCTCACATATGCAAGCTCCACATAAGTTAGTTAATTCAATAAAATTTATTTACAATGTCAAATCATAACAGCACTAGATCTCAGGATAATTTGGGAGAGACCTTCTAAGTAAACTTGAACCTACTTGGACCATGTTTCTGACGTATTCTTGTTCTACTCACCTACGCAAACTTTATATGTTAGTGAAAGCTCTGTCCTTGAAGGGGGGAATCAAAGACAACCTATGGTATAAAGCACACAGCCAGGAAAACTCAGCTGCACAGGGGTCACATCTGAATTGTTTGAGTTAGAATGGATTTTAAGACTAAGGGTTGATATTTGCTTCACACAACCATCCTGTACAACATTATCTGTACAGTACTCATCTCGGCAAGAAGGACAGAGCTTCTAAGTCCTTGAACTTACCTGGACCATGTTTCTGACGTATTCCTGTTTTACTCACCTACACAAACTCTGTAAGTTAGTGAAAGTTCCGTTCTTGAAGGTGGGACCCAAAGACAAATTTTAGTATAAAATAAACAGCCAGGACACATAAGCTGTGTAAGGGGCACTCAGATTTGAACTGAAGACCTCTTGATCTGCAGTCAAATACTCTACCACTGAGCTATACCCCCATGTACTTTATTCAGAATATGCCTATTGATCAGCAAAGAACTGGCAAGGCCACCACCATATGGGTAAGATGGGGTTAAGATCCAGGTCTGTGTCCGCATCTGATTAAAAAAGTATACAATAAAACTTTCCATGTCTTTGTTTCCAGTATCCAAAATTCTTCTCCTGTATGAAAAGCAGCTAAGAGAACTAGGCCTTTTCATCTTCATTGAAAGCACATCTGTTGAGGCCATCCTGAATTCATGTTATTACAATGGATTTCAACAGTAAGGTAAGAAACGTGGTCAACTCAACAATCCTGACTAGCTCAAGCATCTAAGTAGATGTACTTACCTGGACTATGTTTTTTCCAAAGTCACATTTCAATTAAAGTTTCCATGTCTTCTTTTAGTATCCAAAACTCATCTATGGTATTAAAGGCAGCTAAAAGAAGTTGACATTTTCATCTTGGATGAAGGCACATCTGAATTCATGGTAATTAGAATGGCTTTTAAGACTAAGGGTTGATATTTGCTTCACACAACCATCCTGTACAACTCGAAGCATCTACTTATGTGTACTCATCTCTGCAAGAAGGACAGAGCTTCTAAGTCCTTGAACTTACCTGGACCATGTTTCTGACATATTCCTGTTTTACTCACCTATGCAAACTCTATAAGTTAGTGAAATCTCTGTCCTTGAAGGTGGGAATCAAAGACAACTTTTAGTATAAAATAAACAGCCAGGACACATAAGCTGTGTAGGGGGCACTCAGATTTGAACTGAGGACCTCTTGATCTGCAGTCAAATACTCTACCACTGAGCTATACCCCCATGTAATTTCTGCAGAATATGCCTATTGATCAGCAAAGAACTGGCAAGGCCACCACCATATGGGTAAGATGGGGTTAAGATCCAGGTCTGTGTCCGCATCTGATTAAAAAAGTATACATTAAAACTTTCCATGTCTTTGTTTCCAGTATCCAAAATTCTTCTCCTGTATGAAAAGCAGCTAAGAGAACTAGGCCTTTTCATCTTCATTGAAAGCACATCTTTTGAGGCCATCCTGAATTCATGTTATTACAATGGATTTCAACAGTAAGGTAAGAAACGTGGTCAACTCAACAATCCTGACTAGCTCGAAGCATCTACGTACATGTACTTACCTGGACTGTGTTTTTTTCCCCAAGTCACATTTCAATTAAAGTTTCCATGTCTTCTTTTTAGTATCCAAAACTCATCTATGGTATTAAAGGCAGCTAAAAGAAGTTGACATTTTCATCTTGGATGAAGGCACATCTGAATTCATGGTAAGTAGAATGGATTTTAAGACTAAGGGTAGAAATGTGCCTCAAACAACCATCCGGTATAGCTCGAAGCGCTACTCACGTGGACCATGTTTCTGCCCTAGCTCAGTTTTTCTCACATATGCAAGCTCCACATAAGTTAGTTAATTCAATATAAATTTATTTACAATGTCAAATCATAACAGCACTAGATCTCAGGATAATTTGGGAGAGACCTTCTAAGTAAACTTGAACCTACCTGGACCATGTTTCTGACGTATTCTTGTTCTGCTCACCTACCGCAAACTCTATAAGTTAGTTAAAGCTCTGTCCTTGAAGGGGGGAATCAAAGACAACCTATGGTATAAAGCACACAGCCAGGAAAACTCAGCTGCACAGGGGTCACATCTGAATTATTCGAGTTAGAATGGATTTTAAGACTAAGGGTTGATATTTGCTTCACACAACCATCCTGTACAACTCGAAGCATCTACTTATGTGTACTCATCTCGGCAAGAAGGACAGAGCTTCTAAGTCCTTGAACTTACCTGGACCATGTTTCTGACATATTGCTGTTTTACTCACCTACACAAACTCTGTAAGTTAGTGAAAGTTCCGTCCTTGAAGGTGGGACCCAAAGACAACTTTTAGTATAAAATAAACAGCCAGGACACATAAGCTGTGTAGGGGCACTCAGATTTGAACTGAGGACCTCTTGATCTGCAGTCAAATACTCTACCACTGAGCTATACCCCCATGTACTTTATTCAGAATATGCCTATTGATCAGCAAAGAACTGGCAAGGCCACCACCATATGGGTAAGATGGGGTTAAGATCCAGGTCTGTGTCCGCATCTGATTAAAAAGTATACATTAAAACTTTCCATGTCTTTGTTTCCAGTATCCAAAATTCTTCTCCTGTATGAAAAGCAGCTAAGAGAACTAGGCCTTTTCATCTTCATTGAAAGCACATCTTTTGAGGCCATCCTGAATTCATGTTATTACAATGGATTTCAACAGTAAGGTAAGAAACGTGGTCAACTCAACAATCCTGACTAGCTCGAAGCATCTACGTACATGTACTTACCTGGACTGTGTTTTTTCCCCAAGTCACATTTCAATTAAAGTTTCCATGTCTTCTTTTAGTATCCAAAACTCATCTATGGTATTAAAGGCAGCTAAAAGAAGTTGACATTTTCATCTTGGATGAAGGCACATCTGAATTCATGGTAAGTAGAATGGATTTTAAGACTAAGGGTAGAAATGTGCCTCAAACAACCATCCGGTATAGCTCGAAGCGTCTACTCACGTGGACCATGTTTCTGCCCTAGCTCAGTTTTTCTCACATATGCAAGCTCCACATAAGTTAGTTAATTCAATATAAATTTATTTACAATGTCAAATCATAACAGCACTAGATCTCAGGATAATTTGGGAGAGACCTTCTAAGTAAACTTGAACCTACCTGGACCATGTTTCTGACGTATTCTTGTTCTGCTCACCTACCGCAAACTCTATAAGTTAGTTAAAGCTCTGTCCTTGAAGGGGGGAATCAAAGACAACCTATGGTATAAAGCACACAGCCAGGAAAACTCAGCTGCACAGGGGTCACATCTGAATTATTCGAGTTAGAATGGATTTTAAGACTAAGGGTTGATATTTGCTTCACACAACCATCCTGTATAACTAGAAGCATCTACTTATGTGTACTCATCTCGGCAAGAAGGACAGAGCTTCTAAGTCCTTGAACTTACCTGGACCATGTTTCTGACGTATTCCTGTTTTACTCACCTACACAAACTCTGTAAGTTAGTGAAAGTTCCGTTCTTGAAGGTGGGACCCAAAGACAAATTTTAGTATAAAATAAACAGCCAGGACACATAAGCTGTGTAGGGGCACTCAGATTTGAACTGAGGACCTCTTGATCTGCAGTCAAATACTCTACCACTGAGCTATACCCCCATGTACTTTATTCAGAATATGCCTATTGATCAGCAAAGAACTGGCAAGGCCACCACCATATGGGTAAGATGGGGTTAAGATCCAGGTCTGTGTCCGCATCTGATTAAAAAGTATACAATAAAACTTTCCATGTCTTTGTTTCCAGTATCCAAAATTCTTCTCCTGTATGAAAAGCAGCTAAGAGAACTAGGCCTTTTCATCTTCATTGAAAGCACATCTGTTGAGGCCTTCCTGAATTCATGTTATTACAATGGATTTCAACAGTAAGGTAAGAAACGTGGTCAACTCAACAATCCTGACTAGCTCGAAGCATCTACGTACATGTACTTACCTGGACTGTGTTTTTCCCCAAGTCACATTTCAATTAAAGTTTACATGTCTTCTTTTTAGTATCCAAAACTCATCTATGGTATTAAAGGCAGCTAAAAGAAGTTGACATTTTCATCTTGGATGAAGGCACATCTGAATTCATGGTAAGTAGAATGGATTTTAAGACTAAGGGTAGAAATGTGCCTCAAACAACCATCCGGTATAGCTCGCAGCGTCTACTCACGTGGACCATGTTTCTGCCCTAGCCCAGTTTTTCTCACATATGTAAACTCCACATAAGTTAGGTAATTCAATATAAATTTATTTACAATGTCAAATCATAACAGCACTAGATCTCAGGATAATTTGGGAGAGACCTTCTAAGTAAACTTGAACCTACCTGGACCATGTTTCTGACGTATTCTTGTTCTGCTCACCTACCGCAAACTCTATAAGTTAGTTAAAGCTCTGTCCTTGAAGGGGGGAATCAAAGACAACCTATGGTATAAAGCACACAGCCAGGGAAACTCAGCTGCACAGGGGTCACATCTGAATTATTCGAGTTAGAATGGATTTTAAGACTAAGGGTTGATATTTGCTTCACACAACCATCCTGTATAACTAGAAGCATCTACTTATGTGTACTCATCTCTGCAAGAAGGACAGAGCTTCTAAGTCCTTGAACTTACCTGGACCATGTTTCTGACGTATTCCTGTTTTACTCACCTACACAAACTCTGTAAGTTAGTGAAAGTTCCGTTCTTGAAGGTGGGACCCAAAGACAACTTTTAGTATAAAATAAACAGCCAGGACACATAAGCTGTGTAGGGGGCACTCAGATTTGAACTGAGGACCTCTTGATCTGCAGTCAAATACTCTACCACTGAGCTATACCCCCATGTACTTTATTCAGAATATGCCTATTGATCAGCAAAGAACTGGCAAGGCCACCACCATATGGGTAAGATGGGGTTAAGATCCAGGTCTGTGTCCGCATCTGATTAAAAAAGTATACATTAAAACTTTCCATGTCTTTGTTTCCAGTATCCAAAATTCTTCTCCTGTATGAAAAGCAGCTAAGAGAACTAGGCCTTTTCATCTTCATTGAAAGCACATCTTTTGAGGCCATCCTGAATTCATGTTATTACAATGGATTTCAACAGTAAGGTAAGAAACGTGGTCAACTCAACAATCCTGACTAGCTCGAAGCATCTACGTACATGTACTTACCTGGACTGTGTTTTTTTCCCCAAGTCACATTTCAATTAAAGTTTCCATGTCTTCTTTTTAGTATCCAAAACTCATCTATGGTATTAAAGGCAGCTAAAAGAAGTTGACATTTTCATCTTGGATGAAGGCACATCTGAATTCATGGTAAGTAGAATGGATTTTAAGACTAAGGGTAGAAATGTGCCTCAAACAACCATCCGGTATAGCTCGAAGCGTCTACTCACGTGGACCATGTTTCTGCCCTAGTTCAGTTTTTCTCACATATGCAAGCTCCACATAAGTTAGTTAATTCAATATAAATTTATTTACAATGTCAAATCATAACAGCACTAGATCTCAGGATAATTTGGGAGAGACCTTCTAAGTAAACTTGAACCTACCTGGACCATGTTTCTGACGTATTCTTGTTCTGCTCACCTACCGCAAACTCTATAAGTTAGTTAAAGCTCTGTCCTTGAAGGGGGGAATCAAAGACAACCTATGGTATAAAGCACACAGCCAGGAAAACTCAGCTGCACAGGGGTCACATCTGAATTATTCGAGTTAGAATGGATTTTAAGACTAAGGGTTGATATTTGCTTCACACAACCATCCTGTATAACTAGAAGCATCTACTTATGTGTACTCATCTCGGCAAGAAGGACAGAGCTTCTAAGTCCTTGAACTTACCTGGACCATGTTTCTGACGTATTCCTGTTTTACTCACCTACACAAACTCTGTAAGTTAGTGAAAGTTCCGTTCTTGAAGGTGGGACCCAAAGACAAATTTTAGTATAAAATAAACAGCCAGGACACATAAGCTGTGTAGGGGGCACTCAGGACCTCTTGATCTGCAGTCAAATACTCTACCACTGAGCTATACCCCCATGTACTTTATTCAGAATATGCCTATTGATCAGCAAAGAACTGGCAAGGCCACCACCATATGGGTAAGATGGGGTTAAGATCCAGGTCTGTGTCCGCATCTGATTAAAAAAGTATACAATAAAACTTTCCATGTCTTTGTTTCCAGTATCCAAAATTCTTCTCCTGTATGAAAAGCAGCTAAGAGAACTAGGCCTTTTCATCTTCATTGAAAGCACATCTTTTGAGGCCATCCTGAATTCATGTTATTACAATGGATTTCAACAGTAAGGTAAGAAACGTGGTCAACTCAACAATCCTGACTAGCTCGAAGCATCTAAGTAGATGTACTTACCTGGACTATGTTTTTCCAAAGTCACATTTCAATTAAAGTTTCCATGTCTTCTTTTTAGTATCCAAAACTCATCTATGGTATTAAAGGCAGCTAAAAGAAGTTGACATTTTCATCTTGGATGAAGGCACATCTGAATTCATGGTAATTAGAATGGCTTTTAAGACTAAGGGTTGATATTTGCTTCACACAACCATCCTGTACAACTCGAAGCATCTACTTATGTGTACTCATCTCTGCAAGAAGGACAGAGCTTCTAAGTCCTTGAACTTACCTGGACCATGTTTCTGACATATTGCTGTTTTACTCACCTATGCAAACTCTATATGTTAGTGAAATCTCTGTCCTTGAAGGTGGGAATCAAAGACAACTTTTAGTATAAAATAAACAGCCAGGACACATAAGCTGTGTAGGGGGCACTCAGATTTGAACTGAGGACCTCTTGATCTGCAGTCAAATACTCTACCACTGAGCTATACCCCCATGTACTTTATTCAGAATATGCCTATTTATCAGCAAAGAACTGGCAAGGCCACCACCATATGGGTAAGATGGGGTTAAGATCCAGGTCTGTGTCCGCATCTGATTAAAAAAGTATACATTAAAACTTTCCATGTCTTTGTTTCCAGTATCCAAAATTCTTCTCCTGTATGAAAAGCAGCTAAGAGAACTAGGCCTTTTCATCTTCATTGAAAGCACATCTTTTGAGGCCATCCTGAATTCATGTTATTACAATGGATTTCAACAGTAAGGTAAGAAACGTGGTCAACTCAACAATCCTGACTAGCTCGAAGCATCTACGTACATGTACTTACCTGGACTGTGTTTTTTCCCCAAGTCACATTTCAATTAAAGTTTCCATGTCTTCTTTTTAGTATCCAAAACTCATCTATGGTATTAAAGGCAGCTAAAAGAAGTTGACATTTTCATCTTGGATGAAGGCACATCTGAATTCATGGTAAGTAGAATGGATTAAGGGTAGAAATGTGCCTCAAACAACCATCCGGTATAGCTCAAGCGTCTACTCACGTGGACCATGTTTCTGCCCTAGTTCAGTTTTTCTCACATATGCAAGCTCCACATAAGTTAGTTAATTCAATATAAATTTATTTACAATGTCAAATCATAACAGCACTAGATCTCAGGATAATTTGGGAGAGACCTTCTAAGTAAACTTGAACCTACCTGGACCATGTTTCTGACGTATTCTTGTTCTGCTCACCTACCGCAAACTCTATAAGTTAGTTAAAGCTCTGTCCTTGAAGGGGGGAATCAAAGACAACCTATGGTATAAAGCACACAGCCAGGAAAACTCAGCTGCACAGGGGTCACATCTGAATTATTCGAGTTAGAATGGATTTTAAGACTAAGGGTTGATATTTGCTTCACACAACCATCCTGTATAACTAGAAGCATCTACTTATGTGTACTCATCTCGGCAAGAAGGACAGAGCTTCTAAGTCCTTGAACTTACCTGGACCATGTTTCTGACGTATTCCTGTTTTACTCACCTACACAAACTCTGTAAGTTAGTGAAAGTTCCGTTCTTGAAGGTGGGACCCAAAGACAAATTTTAGTATAAAATAAACAGCCAGGACACATAAGCTGTGTAGGGGCACTCAGATTTGAACTGAGGACCTCTTGATCTGCAGTCAAATACTCTACCACTGAGCTATACCCCATGTACTTTATTCAGAATATGCCTATTGATCAGCAAAGAACTGGCAAGGCCACCACCATATGGGTAAGATGGGGTTAAGATCCAGGTCTGTGTCCGCATCTGATTAAAAAGTATACAATAAAACTTTCCATGTCTTTGTTTCCAGTATCCAAAATTCTTCTCCTGTATGAAAAGCAGCTAAGAGAACTAGGCCTTTTCATCTTCATTGAAAGCACATCTTTTGAGGCCATCCTGAATTCATGTTATTACAATGGATTTCAACAGTAAGGTAAGAAACGTGGTCAACTCAACAATCCTGACTAGCTCGAAGCATCTAAGTAGATGTACTTACCTGGACTATGTTTTTCCAAAGTCACATTTCAATTAAAGTTTCCATGTCTTCTTTTTAGTATCCAAAACTCATCTATGGTATTAAAGGCAGCTAAAAGAAGTTGACATTTTCATCTTGGATGAAGGCACATCTGAATTCATGGTAATTAGAATGGCTTTTAAGACTAAGGGTTGATATTTGCTTCACACAACCATCCTGTACAACTCGAAGCATCTACTTATGTGTACTCATCTCTGCAAGAAGGACAGAGCTTCTAAGTCCTTGAACTTACCTGGACCATGTTTCTGACATATTGCTGTTTTACTCACCTATGCAAACTCTATATGTTAGTGAAATCTCTGTCCTTGAAGGTGGGAATCAAAGACAACTTTTAGTATAAAATAAACAGCCAGGACACATAAGCTGTGTAGGGGCACTCAGATTTGAACTGAGGACCTCTTGATCTGCAGTCAAATACTCTACCACTGAGCTATACCCCATGTACTTTATTCAGAATATGCCTATTTATCAGCAAAGAACTGGCAAGGCCACCACCATATGGGTAAGATGGGGTTAAGATCCAGGTCTGTGTCCGCATCTGATTAAAAAGTATACATTAAAACTTTCCATGTCTTTGTTTCCAGTATCCAAAATTCTTCTCCTGTATGAAAAGCAGCTAAGAGAACTAGGCCTTTTCATCTTCATTGAAAGCACATCTTTTGAGGCCATCCTGAATTCATGTTATTACAATGGATTTCAACAGTAAGGTAAGAAACGTGGTCAACTCAACAATCCTGACTAGCTCAAGCATCTACGTACATGTACTTACCTGGACTGTGTTTTTTCCCCAAGTCACATTTCAATTAAAGTTTCCATGTCTTCTTTTAGTATCCAAAACTCATCTATGGTATTAAAGGCAGCTAAAAGAAGTTGACATTTTCATCTTGGATGAAGGCACATCTGAATTCATGGTAAGTAGAATGGATTAAGGGTAGAAATGTGCCTCAAACAACCATCCGGTATAGCTCAAGCGTCTACTCACGTGGACCATGTTTCTGCCCTAGTTCAGTTTTTCTCACATATGCAAGCTCCACATAAGTTAGTTAATTCAATATAAATTTATTTACAATGTCAAATCATAACAGCACTAGATCTCAGGATAATTTGGGAGAGACCTTCTAAGTAAACTTGAACCTACCTGGACCATGTTTCTGACGTATTCTTGTTCTGCTCACCTACCGCAAACTCTATAAGTTAGTTAAAGCTCTGTCCTTGAAGGGGGGAATCAAAGACAACCTATGGTATAAAGCACACAGCCAGGAAAACTCAGCTGCACAGGGGTCACATCTGAATTATTCGAGTTAGAATGGATTTTAAGACTAAGGGTTGATATTTGCTTCACACAACCATCCTGTATAACTAGAAGCATCTACTTATGTGTACTCATCTCGGCAAGAAGGACAGAGCTTCTAAGTCCTTGAACTTACCTGGACCATGTTTCTGACGTATTCCTGTTTTACTCACCTACACAAACTCTGTAAGTTAGTGAAAGTTCCGTTCTTGAAGGTGGGACCCAAAGACAAATTTTAGTATAAAATAAACAGCCAGGACACATAAGCTGTGTAGGGGCACTCAGATTTGAACTGAGGACCTCTTGATCTGCAGTCAAATACTCTACCACTGAGCTATACCCCCATGTACTTTATTCAGAATATGCCTATTGATCAGCAAAGAACTGGCAAGGCCACCACCATATGGGTAAGATGGGGTTAAGATCCAGGTCTGTGTCCGCATCTGATTAAAAAGTATACAATAAAACTTTCCATGTCTTTGTTTCCAGTATCCAAAATTCTTCTCCTGTATGAAAAGCAGCTAAGAGAACTAGGCCTTTTCATCTTCATTGAAAGCACATCTTTTGAGGCCATCCTGAATTCATGTTATTACAATGGATTTCAACAGTAAGGTAAGAAACGTGGTCAACTCAACAATCCTGACTAGCTCGAAGCATCTAAGTAGATGTACTTACCTGGACTATGTTTTTTCCAAAGTCACATTTCAATTAAAGTTTCCATGTCTTCTTTTTAGTATCCAAAACTCATCTATGGTATTAAAGGCAGCTAAAAGAAGTTGACATTTTCATCTTGGATGAAGGCACATCTGAATTCATGGTAATTAGAATGGCTTTTAAGACTAAGGGTTGATATTTGCTTCACACAACCATCCTGTACAACTCGAAGCATCTACTTATGTGTACTCATCTCTGCAAGAAGGACAGAGCTTCTAAGTCCTTGAACTTACCTGGACCATGTTTCTGACATATTGCTGTTTTACTCACCTATGCAAACTCTATATGTTAGTGAAATCTCTGTCCTTGAAGGTGGGAATCAAAGACAACTTTTAGTATAAAATAAACAGCCAGGACACATAAGCTGTGTAGGGGCACTCAGATTTGAACTGAGGACCTCTTGATCTGCAGTCAAATACTCTACCACTGAGCTATACCCCCATGTACTTTATTCAGAATATGCCTATTTATCAGCAAAGAACTGGCAAGGCCACCACCATATGGGTAAGATGGGGTTAAGATCCAGGTCTGTGTCCGCATCTGATTAAAAAGTATACATTAAAACTTTCCATGTCTTTGTTTCCAGTATCCAAAATTCTTCTCCTGTATGAAAAGCAGCTAAGAGAACTAGGCCTTTTCATCTTCATTGAAAGCACATCTTTTGAGGCCATCCTGAATTCATGTTATTACAATGGATTTCAACAGTAAGGTAAGAAACGTGGTCAACTCAACAATCCTGACTAGCTCGAAGCATCTACGTACATGTACTTACCTGGACTGTGTTTTTTCCCCAAGTCACATTTCAATTAAAGTTTCCATGTCTTCTTTTTAGTATCCAAAACTCATCTATGGTATTAAAGGCAGCTAAAAGAAGTTGACATTTTCATCTTGGATGAAGGCACATCTGAATTCATGGTAAGTAGAATGGATTTTAAGACTAAGGGTAGAAATGTGCCTCAAACAACCATCCGGTATAGCTCAAGCGTCTACTCACGTGGACCATGTTTCTGCCCTAGTTCAGTTTTTCTCACATATGCAAGCTCCACATAAGTTAGTTAATTCAATATAAATTTATTTACAATGTCAAATCATAACAGCACTAGATCTCAGGATAATTTGGGAGAGACCTTCTAAGTAAACTTGAACCTACCTGGACCATGTTTCTGACGTATTCTTGTTCTGCTCACCTACCGCAAACTCTATAAGTTAGTTAAAGCTCTGTCCTTGAAGGGGGGAATCAAAGACAACCTATGGTATAAAGCACACAGCCAGGAAAACTCAGCTGCACAGGGGTCACATCTGAATTATTCGAGTTAGAATGGATTTTAAGACTAAGGGTTGATATTTGCTTCACACAACCATCCTGTATAACTAGAAGCATCTACTTATGTGTACTCATCTCGGCAAGAAGGACAGAGCTTCTAAGTCCTTGAACTTACCTGGACCATGTTTCTGACGTATTCCTGTTTTACTCACCTACACAAACTCTGTAAGTTAGTGAAAGTTCCGTTCTTGAAGGTGGGACCCAAAGACAAATTTTAGTATAAAATAAACAGCCAGGACACATAAGCTGTGTAGGGGCACTCAGATTTGAACTGAGGACCTCTTGATCTGCAGTCAAATACTCTACCACTGAGCTATACCCCCATGTACTTTATTCAGAATATGCCTATTGATCAGCAAAGAACTGGCAAGGCCACCACCATATGGGTAAGATGGGGTTAAGATCCAGGTCTGTGTCCGCATCTGATTAAAAAAGTATACAATAAAACTTTCCATGTCTTTGTTTCCAGTATCCAAAATTCTTCTCCTGTATGAAAAGCAGCTAAGAGAACTAGGCCTTTTCATCTTCATTGAAAGCACATCTTTTGAGGCCATCCTGAATTCATGTTATTACAATGGATTTCAACAGTAAGGTAAGAAACGTGGTCAACTCAACAATCCTGACTAGCTCGAAGCATCTACGTACATGTACTTACCTGGACTGTGTTTTTTTCCCCAAGTCACATTTCAATTAAAGTTTCCATGTCTTCTTTTTAGTATCCAAAACTCATCTATGGTATTAAAGGCAGCTAAAAGAAGTTGACATTTTCATCTTGGATGAAGGCACATCTGAATTCATGGTAAGTAGAATGGATTTTAAGACTAAGGGTAGAAATGTGCCTCAAACAACCATCCGGTATAGCTCGAAGCGTCTACTCACGTGGACCATGTTTCTGCCCTAGCCCAGTTTTTCTCACATATGTAAACTCCACATAAGTTAGTTAATTCAATAAAATTTATTTACAATGTCAAATCATAACAGCACTAGATCTCAGGATAATTTGGGAGAGACCTTCTAAGTAAACTTGAACCTACTTGGACCATGTTTCTGACGTATTCTTGTTCTTCTCACCTACGCAAACTTTATATGTTAGTGAAAGCTCTGTCCTTGAAGGGGGGAATCAAAGACAACCTATGGTATAAAGCACACAGCCAGGAAAACTCAGCTGCACAGGGGTCACATCTGAATTATTTGAGTTAGAATGGATTTTAAGACTAAGGGTTGATATTTGCTTCACACAACCATCCTGTACAACATTATGTGTACTCATATCTGCAAGAAGGACAGAGCTTCTAAGTCCTTGAACTTACCTGGACCATGTTTCTGACGCATTCCTGTTTTACTCACCTACACAAACTCTGTAAGTTAGTGAAAGTTCCGTTCTTGAAGGTGGGACCCAAAGACAACTTTTAGTATAAAATAAACAGCCAGGACACATAAGCTGTGTAGGTGGCACTCAGATTTGAACTGAGGACCTCTTGATCTGCAGTCAAATACTCTACCACTGAGCTATACCCCCATGTAATTTATGCAGAATATGCCTATTGATCAGCAAAGAACTGGCAAGGCCACCACCATATGGGTAAGATGGGGTTAAGATCCAGGTCTGTGTCCGCATCTGATTAAAAAGTATACAATAAAACTTTCCATGTCTTTGTTTCCAGTATCCAAAATTCTTCTCCTGTATGAAAAGCAGCTAAGAGAACTAGGCCTTTTCATCTTCATTGAAAGCACATCTTTTGAGGCCATCCTGAATTCATGTTATTACAATGGATTTCAACAGTAAGGTAAGAAACGTGGTCAACTCAACAATCCTGACTAGCTCGAAGCATCTACGTACATGTACTTACCTGGACTGTGTTTTTTCCCCAAGTCACATTTCAATTAAAGTTTCCATGTCTTCTTTTTAGTATCCAAAACTCATCTATGGTATTAAAGGCAGCTAAAAGAAGTTGACATTTTCATCTTGGATGAAGGCACATCTGAATTCATGGTAAGTAGAATGGATTAAGGGTAGAAATGTGCCTCAAACAACCATCCGGTATAGCTCAAGCGTCTACTCACGTGGACCATGTTTCTGCCCTAGTTCAGTTTTTCTCACATATGCAAGCTCCACATAAGTTAGTTAATTCAATATAAATTTATTTACAATGTCAAATCATAACAGCACTAGATCTCAGGATAATTTGGGAGAGACCTTCTAAGTAAACTTGAACCTACCTGGACCATGTTTCTGACGTATTCTTGTTCTGCTCACCTACCGCAAACTCTATAAGTTAGTTAAAGCTCTGTCCTTGAAGGGGGGAATCAAAGACAACCTATGGTATAAAGCACACAGCCAGGAAAACTCAGCTGCACAGGGGTCACATCTGAATTATTCGAGTTAGAATGGATTTTAAGACTAAGGGTTGATATTTGCTTCACACAACCATCCTGTATAACTAGAAGCATCTACTTATGTGTACTCATCTCGGCAAGAAGGACAGAGCTTCTAAGTCCTTGAACTTACCTGGACCATGTTTCTGACGTATTCCTGTTTTACTCACCTACACAAACTCTGTAAGTTAGTGAAAGTTCCGTTCTTGAAGGTGGGACCCAAAGACAAATTTTAGTATAAAATAAACAGCCAGGACACATAAGCTGTGTAGGGGCACTCAGATTTGAACTGAGGACCTCTTGATCTGCAGTCAAATACTCTACCACTGAGCTATACCCCATGTACTTTATTCAGAATATGCCTATTGATCAGCAAAGAACTGGCAAGGCCACCACCATATGGGTAAGATGGGGTTAAGATCCAGGTCTGTGTCCGCATCTGATTAAAAAGTATACAATAAAACTTTCCATGTCTTTGTTTCCAGTATCCAAAATTCTTCTCCTGTATGAAAAGCAGCTAAGAGAACTAGGCCTTTTCATCTTCATTGAAAGCACATCTTTTGAGGCCATCCTGAATTCATGTTATTACAATGGATTTCAACAGTAAGGTAAGAAACGTGGTCAACTCAACAATCCTGACTAGCTCGAAGCATCTAAGTAGATGTACTTACCTGGACTATGTTTTTTTCCAAAGTCACATTTCAATTAAAGTTTCCATGTCTTCTTTTTAGTATCCAAAACTCATCTATGGTATTAAAGGCAGCTAAAAGAAGTTGACATTTTCATCTTGGATGAAGGCACATCTGAATTCATGGTAATTAGAATGGCTTTTAAGACTAAGGGTTGATATTTGCTTCACACAACCATCCTGTACAACTCGAAGCATCTACTTATGTGTACTCATCTCTGCAAGAAGGACAGAGCTTCTAAGTCCTTGAACTTACCTGGACCATGTTTCTGACATATTGCTGTTTTACTCACCTATGCAAACTCTATATGTTAGTGAAATCTCTGTCCTTGAAGGTGGGAATCAAAGACAACTTTTAGTATAAAATAAACAGCCAGGACACATAAGCTGTGTAGGGGGCACTCAGATTTGAACTGAGGACCTCTTGATCTGCAGTCAAATACTCTACCACTGAGCTATACCCCCATGTACTTTATTCAGAATATGCCTATTTATCAGCAAAGAACTGGCAAGGCCACCACCATATGGGTAAGATGGGGTTAAGATCCAGGTCTGTGTCCGCATCTGATTAAAAAAGTATACATTAAAACTTTCCATGTCTTTGTTTCCAGTATCCAAAATTCTTCTCCTGTATGAAAAGCAGCTAAGAGAACTAGGCCTTTTCATCTTCATTGAAAGCACATCTTTGAGGCCATCCTGAATTCATGTTATTACAATGGATTTCAACAGTAAGGTAAGAAACGTGGTCAACTCAACAATCCTGACTAGCTCGAAGCATCTACGTACATGTACTTACCTGGACTGTGTTTTTTTCCCCAAGTCACATTTCAATTAAAGTTTCCATGTCTTCTTTTAGTATCCAAAACTCATCTATGGTATTAAAGGCAGCTAAAAGAAGTTGACATTTTCATCTTGGATGAAGGCACATCTGAATTCATGGTAAGTAGAATGGATTAAGGGTAGAAATGTGCCTCAAACAACCATCCGGTATAGCTCAAGCGTCTACTCACGTGGACCATGTTTCTGCCCTAGTTCAGTTTTTCTCACATATGCAAGCTCCACATAAGTTAGTTAATTCAATATAAATTTATTTACAATGTCAAATCATAACAGCACTAGATCTCAGGATAATTTGGGAGAGACCTTCTAAGTAAACTTGAACCTACCTGGACCATGTTTCTGACGTATTCTTGTTCTGCTCACCTACCGCAAACTCTATAAGTTAGTTAAAGCTCTGTCCTTGAAGGGGGGAATCAAAGACAACCTATGGTATAAAGCACACAGCCAGGAAAACTCAGCTGCACAGGGGTCACATCTGAATTATTCGAGTTAGAATGGATTTTAAGACTAAGGGTTGATATTTGCTTCACACAACCATCCTGTATAACTAGAAGCATCTACTTATGTGTACTCATCTCGGCAAGAAGGACAGAGCTTCTAAGTCCTTGAACTTACCTGGACCATGTTTCTGACGTATTCCTGTTTTACTCACCTACACAAACTCTGTAAGTTAGTGAAAGTTCCGTTCTTGAAGGTGGGACCCAAAGACAAATTTTAGTATAAAATAAACAGCCAGGACACATAAGCTGTGTAGGGGCACTCAGATTTGAACTGAGGACCTCTTGATCTGCAGTCAAATACTCTACCACTGAGCTATACCCCCATGTACTTTATTCAGAATATGCCTATTGATCAGCAAAGAACTGGCAAGGCCACCACCATATGGGTAAGATGGGGTTAAGATCCAGGTCTGTGTCCGCATCTGATTAAAAAGTATACAATAAAACTTTCCATGTCTTTGTTTCCAGTATCCAAAATTCTTCTCCTGTATGAAAAGCAGCTAAGAGAACTAGGCCTTTTCATCTTCATTGAAAGCACATCTTTTGAGGCCATCCTGAATTCATGTTATTACAATGGATTTCAACAGTAAGGTAAGAAACGTGGTCAACTCAACAATCCTGACTAGCTCGAAGCATCTAAGTAGATGTACTTACCTGGACTATGTTTTTTTCCAAAGTCACATTTCAATTAAAGTTTCCATGTCTTCTTTTTAGTATCCAAAACTCATCTATGGTATTAAAGGCAGCTAAAAGAAGTTGACATTTTCATCTTGGATGAAGGCACATCTGAATTCATGGTAATTAGAATGGCTTTTAAGACTAAGGGTTGATATTTGCTTCACACAACCATCCTGTACAACTCGAAGCATCTACTTATGTGTACTCATCTCTGCAAGAAGGACAGAGCTTCTAAGTCCTTGAACTTACCTGGACCATGTTTCTGACATATTGCTGTTTTACTCACCTATGCAAACTCTATATGTTAGTGAAATCTCTGTCCTTGAAGGTGGGAATCAAAGACAACTTTTAGTATAAAATAAACAGCCAGGACACATAAGCTGTGTAGGGGGCACTCAGATTTGAACTGAGGACCTCTTGATCTGCAGTCAAATACTCTACCACTGAGCTATACCCCCATGTACTTTATTCAGAATATGCCTATTTATCAGCAAAGAACTGGCAAGGCCACCACCATATGGGTAAGATGGGGTTAAGATCCAGGTCTGTGTCCGCATCTGATAAAAAAGTATACATTAAAACTTTCCATGTCTTTGTTTCCAGTATCCAAAATTCTTCTCCTGTATGAAAAGCAGCTAAGAGAACTAGGCCTTTTCATCTTCATTGAAAGCACATCTTTTGAGGCCATCCTGAATTCATGTTATTACAATGGATTTCAACAGTAAGGTAAGAAACGTGGTCAACTCAACAATCCTGACTAGCTCGAAGCATCTACGTACATGTACTTACCTGGACTGTGTTTTTTTCCCCAAGTCACATTTCAATTAAAGTTTCCATGTCTTCTTTTTAGTATCCAAAACTCATCTATGGTATTAAAGGCAGCTAAAAGAAGTTGACATTTTCATCTTGGATGAAGGCACATCTGAATTCATGGTAAGTAGAATGGATTTTAAGACTAAGGGTAGAAATGTGCCTCAAACAACCATCCGGTATAGCTCAAGCGTCTACTCACGTGGACCATGTTTCTGCCCTAGTTCAGTTTTTCTCACATATGCAAGCTCCACATAAGTTAGTTAATTCAATATAAATTTATTTACAATGTCAAATCATAACAGCACTAGATCTCAGGATAATTTGGGAGAGACCTTCTAAGTAAACTTGAACCTACCTGGACCATGTTTCTGACGTATTCTTGTTCTGCTCACCTACCGCAAACTCTATAAGTTAGTTAAAGCTCTGTCCTTGAAGGGGGGAATCAAAGACAACCTATGGTATAAAGCACACAGCCAGGAAAACTCAGCTGCACAGGGGTCACATCTGAATTATTCGAGTTAGAATGGATTTTAAGACTAAGGGTTGATATTTGCTTCACACAACCATCCTGTATAACTAGAAGCATCTACTTATGTGTACTCATCTCGGCAAGAAGGACAGAGCTTCTAAGTCCTTGAACTTACCTGGACCATGTTTCTGACGTATTCCTGTTTTACTCACCTACACAAACTCTGTAAGTTAGTGAAAGTTCCGTTCTTGAAGGTGGGACCCAAAGACAAATTTTAGTATAAAATAAACAGCCAGGACACATAAGCTGTGTAGGGGCACTCAGATTTGAACTGAGGACCTCTTGATCTGCAGTCAAATACTCTACCACTGAGCTATACCCCCATGTACTTTATTCAGAATATGCCTATTGATCAGCAAAGAACTGGCAAGGCCACCACCATATGGGTAAGATGGGGTTAAGATCCAGGTCTGTGTCCGCATCTGATTAAAAAAGTATACAATAAAACTTTCCATGTCTTTGTTTCCAGTATCCAAAATTCTTCTCCTGTATGAAAAGCAGCTAAGAGAACTAGGCCTTTTCATCTTCATTGAAAGCACATCTTTTGAGGCCATCCTGAATTCATGTTATTACAATGGATTTCAACAGTAAGGTAAGAAACGTGGTCAACTCAACAATCCTGACTAGCTCGAAGCATCTACGTACATGTACTTACCTGGACTGTGTTTTTTCCCCAAGTCACATTTCAATTAAAGTTTCCATGTCTTCTTTTTAGTATCCAAAACTCATCTATGGTATTAAAGGCAGCTAAAAGAAGTTGACATTTTCATCTTGGATGAAGGCACATCTGAATTCATGGTAAGTAGAATGGATTTTAAGACTAAGGGTAGAAATGTGCCTCAAACAACCATCCGGTATAGCTCGAAGCGTCTACTCACGTGGACCATGTTTCTGCCCTAGCCCAGTTTTTCTCACATATGTAAACTCCACATAAGTTAGTTAATTCAATAAAATTTATTTACAATGTCAAATCATAACAGCACTAGATCTCAGGATAATTTGGGAGAGACCTTCTAAGTAAACTTGAACCTACTTGGACCATGTTTCTGACGTATTCTTGTTCTTCTCACCTACGCAAACTTTATATGTTAGTGAAAGCTCTGTCCTTGAAGGGGGGAATCAAAGACAACCTATGGTATAAAGCACACAGCCAGGAAAACTCAGCTGCACAGGGGTCACATCTGAATTATTTGAGTTAGAATGGATTTTAAGACTAAGGGTTGATATTTGCTTCACACAACCATCCTGTACAACATTATGTGTACTCATATCTGCAAGAAGGACAGAGCTTCTAAGTCCTTGAACTTACCTGGACCATGTTTCTGACGCATTCCTGTTTTACTCACCTACACAAACTCTGTAAGTTAGTGAAAGTTCCGTTCTTGAAGGTGGGACCCAAAGACAACTTTTAGTATAAAATAAACAGCCAGGACACATAAGCTGTGTAGGTGGCACTCAGATTTGAACTGAGGACCTCTTGATCTGCAGTCAAATACTCTACCACTGAGCTATACCCCCATGTACTTTATTCAGAATATGCCTATTGATCAGCAAAGAACTGGCAAGGCCACCACCATATGGGTAAGATGGGGTTAAGATCCAGGTCTGTGTCCGCATCTGATTAAAAAGTATACATTAAAACTTTCCATGTCTTTGTTTCCAGTATCCAAAATTCTTCTCCTGTATGAAAAGCAGCTAAGAGAACTAGGCCTTTTCATCTTCATTGAAAGCACATCTTTTGAGGCCATCCTGAATTCATGTTATTACAATGGATTTCAACAGTAAGGTAAGAAACGTGGTCAACTCAACAATCCTGACTAGCTCGAAGCATCTACGTACATGTACTTACCTGGACTGTGTTTTTTTCCCCAAGTCACATTTCAATTAAAGTTTCCATGTCTTCTTTTAGTATCCAAAACTCATCTATGGTATTAAAGGCAGCTAAAAGAAGTTGACATTTTCATCTTGGATGAAGGCACATCTGAATTCATGGTAAGTAGAATGGATTAAGGGTAGAAATGTGCCTCAAACAACCATCCGGTATAGCTCGAAGCGTCTACTCACGTGGACCATGTTTCTGCCCTAGTTCAGTTTTTCTCACATATGCAAGCTCCACATAAGTTAGTTAATTCAATATAAATTTATTTACAATGTCAAATCATAACAGCACTAGATCTCAGGATAATTTGGGAGAGACCTTCTAAGTAAACTTGAACCTACCTGGACCATGTTTCTGACGTATTCTTGTTCTGCTCACCTACCGCAAACTCTATAAGTTAGTTAAAGCTCTGTCCTTGAAGGGGGGAATCAAAGACAACCTATGGTATAAAGCACACAGCCAGGAAAACTCAGCTGCACAGGGGTCACATCTGAATTATTCGAGTTAGAATGGATTTTAAGACTAAGGGTTGATATTTGCTTCACACAACCATCCTGTATAACTAGAAGCATCTACTTATGTGTACTCATCTCGGCAAGAAGGACAGAGCTTCTAAGTCCTTGAACTTACCTGGACCATGTTTCTGACGTATTCCTGTTTTACTCACCTACACAAACTCTGTAAGTTAGTGAAAGTTCCGTTCTTGAAGGTGGGACCCAAAGACAAATTTTAGTATAAAATAAACAGCCAGGACACATAAGCTGTGTAGGGGCACTCAGATTTGAACTGAGGACCTCTTGATCTGCAGTCAAATACTCTACCACTGAGCTATACCCCCATGTACTTTATTCAGAATATGCCTATTGATCAGCAAAGAACTGGCAAGGCCACCACCATATGGGTAAGATGGGGTTAAGATCCAGGTCTGTGTCCGCATCTGATTAAAAAGTATACAATAAAACTTTCCATGTCTTTGTTTCCAGTATCCAAAATTCTTCTCCTGTATGAAAAGCAGCTAAGAG
This sequence comes from Percina caprodes, assembly GCA_013375575.1. Lineage (NCBI taxonomy): Eukaryota > Metazoa > Chordata > Actinopteri > Perciformes > Percidae > Percina > Percina caprodes. The sequence goes on along the minus strand of JABXJD010000168.1, from coordinate 1,090,227 downwards.
AACTAGGCCTTTTCATCTTCATTGAAAGCACATCTTTTGAGGCCATCCTGAATTCATGTTATTACAATGGATTTCAACAGTAAGGTAAGAAACGTGGTCAACTCAACAATCCTGACTAGCTCGAAGCATCTAAGTAGATGTACTTACCTGGACTATGTTTTTTCCAAAGTCACATTTCAATTAAAGTTTCCATGTCTTCTTTTTAGTATCCAAAACTCATCTATGGTATTAAAGGCAGCTAAAAGAAGTTGACATTTTCATCTTGGATGAAGGCACATCTGAATTCATGGTAATTAGAATGGCTTTTAAGACTAAGGGTTGATATTTGCTTCACACAACCATCCTGTACAACTCGAAGCATCTACTTATGTGTACTCATCTCTGCAAGAAGGACAGAGCTTCTAAGTCCTTGAACTTACCTGGACCATGTTTCTGACATATTGCTGTTTTACTCACCTATGCAAACTCTATATGTTAGTGAAATCTCTGTCCTTGAAGGTGGGAATCAAAGACAACTTTTAGTATAAAATAAACAGCCAGGACACATAAGCTGTGTAGGGGCACTCAGATTTGAACTGAGGACCTCTTGATCTGCAGTCAAATACTCTACCACTGAGCTATACCCCCATGTACTTTATTCAGAATATGCCTATTTATCAGCAAAGAACTGGCAAGGCCACCACCATATGGGTAAGATGGGGTTAAGATCCAGGTCTGTGTCCGCATCTGATTAAAAAGTATACATTAAAACTTTCCATGTCTTTGTTTCCAGTATCCAAAATTCTTCTCCTGTATGAAAAGCAGCTAAGAGAACTAGGCCTTTTCATCTTCATTGAAAGCACATCTTTGAGGCCATCCTGAATTCATGTTATTACAATGGATTTCAACAGTAAGGTAAGAAACGTGGTCAACTCAACAATCCTGACTAGCTCGAAGCATCTACGTACATGTACTTACCTGGACTGTGTTTTTTCCCCAAGTCACATTTCAATTAAAGTTTCCATGTCTTTTTTAGTATCCAAAACTCATCTATGGTATTAAAGGCAGCTAAAAGAAGTTGACATTTTCATCTTGGATGAAGGCACATCTGAATTCATGGTAAGTAGAATGGATTAAGGGTAGAAATGTGCCTCAAACAACCATCCGGTATAGCTCAAGCGCCTACTCACGTGGACCATGTTTCTGCCCTAGTTCAGTTTTTCTCACATATGCAAGCTCCACATAAGTTAGTTAATTCAATATAAATTTATTTACAATGTCAAATCATAACAGCACTAGATCTCAGGATAATTTGGGAGAGACCTTCTAAGTAAACTTGAACCTACCTGGACCATGTTTCTGACGTATTCTTGTTCTGCTCACCTACCGCAAACTCTATAAGTTAGTTAAAGCTCTGTCCTTGAAGGGGGGAATCAAAGACAACCTATGGTATAAAGCACACAGCCAGGAAAACTCAGCTGCACAGGGGTCACATCTGAATTATTCGAGTTAGAATGGATTTTAAGACTAAGGGTTGATATTTGCTTCACACAACCATCCTGTATAACTAGAAGCATCTACTTATGTGTACTCATCTCGGCAAGAAGGACAGAGCTTCTAAGTCCTTGAACTTACCTGGACCATGTTTCTGACGTATTCCTGTTTTACTCACCTACACAAACTCTGTAAGTTAGTGAAAGTTCCGTTCTTGAAGGTGGGACCCAAAGACAAATTTTAGTATAAAATAAACAGCCAGGACACATAAGCTGTGTAGGGGGCACTCAGATTTGAACTGAGGACCTCTTGATCTGCAGTCAAATACTCTACCACTGAGCTATACCCCCATGTACTTTATTCAGAATATGCCTATTGATCAGCAAAGAACTGGCAAGGCCACCACCATATGGGTAAGATGGGGTTAAGATCCAGGTCTGTGTCCGCATCTGATTAAAAAGTATACAATAAAACTTTCCATGTCTTTGTTTCCAGTATCCAAAATTCTTCTCCTGTATGAAAAGCAGCTAAGAGAACTAGGCCTTTTCATCTTCATTGAAAGCACATCTTTGAGGCCATCCTGAATTCATGTTATTACAATGGATTTCAACAGTAAGGTAAGAAACGTGGTCAACTCAACAATCCTGACTAGCTCGAAGCATCTACGTACATGTACTTACCTGGACTGTGTTTTTTTCCCAAGTCACATTTCAATTAAAGTTTCCATGTCTTCTTTTAGTATCCAAAACTCATCTATGGTATTAAAGGCAGCTAAAAGAAGTTGACATTTTCATCTTGGATGAAGGCACATCTGAATTCATGGTAAGTAGAATGGATTTTAAGACTAAGGGTAGAAATGTGCCTCAAACAACCATCCGGTATAGCTCAAGCGCCTACTCACGTGGACCATGTTTCTGCCCTAGCCCAGTTTTCTCACATATGTAAGCTCCACATAAGTTAGTTAATTCAATAAAATTTATTTACAATGTCAAATCATAACAGCACTAGATCTCAGGATAATTTGGGAGAGACCTTCTAAGTAAACTTGAACCTACTTGGACCATGTTTCTGACGTATTCTTGTTCTTCTCACCTACGCAAACTTTATATGTTAGTGAAAGCTCTGTCCTTGAAGGGGGGAATCAAAGACAACCTATGGTATAAAGCACACAGCCAGGAAAACTCAGCTGCACAGGGGTCACATCTGAATTATTTGAGTTAGAATGGATTTTAAGACTAAGGGTTGATATTTGCTTCACACAACCATCCTGTACAACATTATGTGTACTCATATCTGCAAGAAGGACAGAGCTTCTAAGTCCTTGAACTTACCTGGACCATGTTTCTGACGCATTCCTGTTTTACTCACCTACACAAACTCTGTAAGTTAGTGAAAGTTCCGTTCTTGAAGGTGGGACCCAAAGACAACTTTTAGTATAAAATAAACAGCCAGGACACATAAGCTGTGTAGGGGCACTCAGATTTGAACTGAGGACCTCTTGATCTGCAGTCAAATACTCTACCACTGAGCTATACCCCCATGTACTTTATTCAGAATATGCCTATTGATCAGCAAAGAACTGGCAAGGCCACCACCATATGGGTAAGATGGGGTTAAGATCCAGGTCTGTGTCCGCATCTGATTAAAAAGTATACAATAAAACTTTCCATGTCTTTGTTTCCAGTATCCAAAATTCTTCTCCTGTATGAAAAGCAGCTAAGAGAACTAGGCCTTTTCATCTTCATTGAAAGCACATCTTTGAGGCCATCCTGAATTCATGTTATTACAATGGATTTCAACAGTAAGGTAAGAAACGTGGTCAACTCAACAATCCTGACTAGCTCAAGCATCTACGTACATGTACTTACCTGGACTGTGTTTTTTTCCCCAAGTCACATTTCAATTAAAGTTTCCATGTCTTCTTTTTAGTATCCAAAACTCATCTATGGTATTAAAGGCAGCTAAAAGAAGTTGACATTTTCATCTTGGATGAAGGCACATCTGAATTCATGGTAAGTAGAATGGATTAAGGGTAGAAATGTGCCTCAAACAACCATCCGGTATAGCTCAAGCGTCTACTCACGTGGACCATGTTTCTGCCCTAGTTCAGTTTTTCTCACATATGCAAGCTCCACATAAGTTAGTTAATTCAATATAAATTTATTTACAATGTCAAATCATAACAGCACTAGATCTCAGGATAATTTGGGAGAGACCTTCTAAGTAAACTTGAACCTACCTGGACCATGTTTCTGACGTATTCTTGTTCTGCTCACCTACCGCAAACTCTATAAGTTAGTTAAAGCTCTGTCCTTGAAGGGGGGAATCAAAGACAACCTATGGTATAAAGCACACAGCCAGGAAAACTCAGCTGCACAGGGGTCACATCTGAATTATTCGAGTTAGAATGGATTTTAAGACTAAGGGTTGATATTTGCTTCACACAACCATCCTGTATAACTAGAAGCATCTACTTATGTGTACTCATCTCGGCAAGAAGGACAGAGCTTCTAAGTCCTTGAACTTACCTGGACCATGTTTCTGACGTATTCCTGTTTTACTCACCTACACAAACTCTGTAAGTTAGTGAAAGTTCCGTTCTTGAAGGTGGGACCCAAAGACAAATTTTAGTATAAAATAAACAGCCAGGACACATAAGCTGTGTAGGGGGCACTCAGATTTGAACTGAGGACCTCTTGATCTGCAGTCAAATACTCTACCACTGAGCTATACCCCCATGTACTTTATTCAGAATATGCCTATTGATCAGCAAAGAACTGGCAAGGCCACCACCATATGGGTAAGATGGGGTTAAGATCCAGGTCTGTGTCCGCATCTGATTAAAAAGTATACAATAAAACTTTCCATGTCTTTGTTTCCAGTATCCAAAATTCTTCTCCTGTATGAAAAGCAGCTAAGAGAACTAGGCCTTTTCATCTTCATTGAAAGCACATCTTTGAGGCCATCCTGAATTCATGTTATTACAATGGATTTCAACAGTAAGGTAAGAAACGTGGTCAACTCAACAATCCTGACTAGCTCGAAGCATCTAAGTAGATGTACTTACCTGGACTATGTTTTTTTCCAAAGTCACATTTCAATTAAAGTTTCCATGTCTTCTTTTTAGTATCCAAAACTCATCTATGGTATTAAAGGCAGCTAAAAGAAGTTGACATTTTCATCTTGGATGAAGGCACATCTGAATTCATGGTAATTAGAATGGCTTTTAAGACTAAGGGTTGATATTTGCTTCACACAACCATCCTGTACAATCTACTTATGTGTACTCATCTCTGCAAGAAGGACAGAGCTTCTAAGTCCTTGAACTTACCTGGACCATGTTTCTGACATATTGCTGTTTTACTCACCTATGCAAACTCTATATGTTAGTGAAATCTCTGTCCTTGAAGGTGGGAATCAAAGACAACTTTTAGTATAAAATAAACAGCCAGGACACATAAGCTGTGTAGGGGGCACTCAGATTTGAACTGAGGACCTCTTGATCTGCAGTCAAATACTCTACCACTGAGCTATACCCCCATGTACTTTATTCAGAATATGCCTATTTATCAGCAAAGAACTGGCAAGGCCACCACCATATGGGTAAGATGGGGTTAAGATCCAGGTCTGTGTCCGCATCTGATAAAAAAGTATACATTAAAACTTTCCATGTCTTTGTTTCCAGTATCCAAAATTCTTCTCCTGTATGAAAAGCAGCTAAGAGAACTAGGCCTTTTCATCTTCATTGAAAGCACATCTTTGAGGCCATCCTGAATTCATGTTATTACAATGGATTTCAACAGTAAGGTAAGAAACGTGGTCAACTCAACAATCCTGACTAGCTCAAGCATCTACGTACATGTACTTACCTGGACTGTGTTTTTTCCCCAAGTCACATTTCAATTAAAGTTTCCATGTCTTCTTTTTAGTATCCAAAACTCATCTATGGTATTAAAGGCAGCTAAAAGAAGTTGACATTTTCATCTTGGATGAAGGCACATCTGAATTCATGGTAAGTAGAATGGATTAAGGGTAGAAATGTGCCTCAAACAACCATCCGGTATAGCTCAAGCGCCTACTCACGTGGACCATGTTTCTGCCCTAGTTCAGTTTTTCTCACATATGCAAGCTCCACATAAGTTAGTTAATTCAATATAAATTTATTTACAATGTCAAATCATAACAGCACTAGATCTCAGGATAATTTGGGAGAGACCTTCTAAGTAAACTTGAACCTACCTGGACCATGTTTCTGACGTATTCTTGTTCTGCTCACCTACCGCAAACTCTATAAGTTAGTTAAAGCTCTGTCCTTGAAGGGGGGAATCAAAGACAACCTATGGTATAAAGCACACAGCCAGGAAAACTCAGCTGCACAGGGGTCACATCTGAATTATTCGAGTTAGAATGGATTTTAAGACTAAGGGTTGATATTTGCTTCACACAACCATCCTGTATAACTAGAAGCATCTACTTATGTGTACTCATCTCGGCAAGAAGGACAGAGCTTCTAAGTCCTTGAACTTACCTGGACCATGTTTCTGACGTATTCCTGTTTTACTCACCTACACAAACTCTGTAAGTTAGTGAAAGTTCCGTTCTTGAAGGTGGGACCCAAAGACAAATTTTAGTATAAAATAAACAGCCAGGACACATAAGCTGTGTAGGGGGCACTCAGATTTGAACTGAGGACCTCTTGATCTGCAGTCAAATACTCTACCACTGAGCTATACCCCCATGTACTTTATTCAGAATATGCCTATTGATCAGCAAAGAACTGGCAAGGCCACCACCATATGGGTAAGATGGGGTTAAGATCCAGGTCTGTGTCCGCATCTGATTAAAAAGTATACAATAAAACTTTCCATGTCTTTGTTTCCAGTATCCAAAATTCTTCTCCTGTATGAAAAGCAGCTAAGAGAACTAGGCCTTTTCATCTTCATTGAAAGCACATCTTTTGAGGCCATCCTGAATTCATGTTATTACAATGGATTTCAACAGTAAGGTAAGAAACGTGGTCAACTCAACAATCCTGACTAGCTCGAAGCATCTAAGTAGATGTACTTACCTGGACTATGTTTTTTTCCAAAGTCACATTTCAATTAAAGTTTCCATGTCTTCTTTTTAGTATCCAAAACTCATCTATGGTATTAAAGGCAGCTAAAAGAAGTTGACATTTTCATCTTGGATGAAGGCACATCTGAATTCATGGTAATTAGAATGGCTTTTAAGACTAAGGGTTGATATTTGCTTCACACAACCATCCTGTACAACTCGAAGCATCTACTTATGTGTACTCATCTCTGCAAGAAGGACAGAGCTTCTAAGTCCTTGAACTTACCTGGACCATGTTTCTGACATATTGCTGTTTTACTCACCTATGCAAACTCTATATGTTAGTGAAATCTCTGTCCTTGAAGGTGGGAATCAAAGACAACTTTTAGTATAAAATAAACAGCCAGGACACATAAGCTGTGTAGGGGCACTCAGATTTGAACTGAGGACCTCTTGATCTGCAGTCAAATACTCTACCACTGAGCTATACCCCCATGTACTTTATTCAGAATATGCCTATTTATCAGCAAAGAACTGGCAAGGCCACCACCATATGGGTAAGATGGGGTTAAGATCCAGGTCTGTGTCCGCATCTGATTAAAAAGTATACATTAAAACTTTCCATGTCTTTGTTTCCAGTATCCAAAATTCTTCTCCTGTATGAAAAGCAGCTAAGAGAACTAGGCCTTTTCATCTTCATTGAAAGCACATCTTTTGAGGCCATCCTGAATTCATGTTATTACAATGGATTTCAACAGTAAGGTAAGAAACGTGGTCAACTCAACAATCCTGACTAGCTCGAAGCATCTACGTACATGTACTTACCTGGACTGTGTTTTTTCCCCAAGTCACATTTCAATTAAAGTTTCCATGTCTTCTTTTTAGTATCCAAAACTCATCTATGGTATTAAAGGCAGCTAAAAGAAGTTGACATTTTCATCTTGGATGAAGGCACATCTGAATTCATGGTAAGTAGAATGGATTAAGGGTAGAAATGTGCCTCAAACAACCATCCGGTATAGCTCAAGCGTCTACTCACGTGGACCATGTTTCTGCCCTAGTTCAGTTTTTCTCACATATGCAAGCTCCACATAAGTTAGTTAATTCAATATAAATTTATTTACAATGTCAAATCATAACAGCACTAGATCTCAGGATAATTTGGGAGAGACCTTCTAAGTAAACTTGAACCTACCTGGACCATGTTTCTGACGTATTCTTGTTCTGCTCACCTACCGCAAACTCTATAAGTTAGTTAAAGCTCTGTCCTTGAAGGGGGGAATCAAAGACAACCTATGGTATAAAGCACACAGCCAGGAAAACTCAGCTGCACAGGGGTCACATCTGAATTATTCGAGTTAGAATGGATTTTAAGACTAAGGGTTGATATTTGCTTCACACAACCATCCTGTATAACTAGAAGCATCTACTTATGTGTACTCATCTCGGCAAGAAGGACAGAGCTTCTAAGTCCTTGAACTTACCTGGACCATGTTTCTGACGTATTCCTGTTTTACTCACCTACACAAACTCTGTAAGTTAGTGAAAGTTCCGTTCTTGAAGGTGGGACCCAAAGACAAATTTTAGTATAAAATAAACAGCCAGGACACATAAGCTGTGTAGGGGGCACTCAGATTTGAACTGAGGACCTCTTGATCTGCAGTCAAATACTCTACCACTGAGCTATACCCCCATGTACTTTATTCAGAATATGCCTATTGATCAGCAAAGAACTGGCAAGGCCACCACCATATGGGTAAGATGGGGTTAAGATCCAGGTCTGTGTCCGCATCTGATTAAAAAGTATACAATAAAACTTTCCATGTCTTTGTTTCCAGTATCCAAAATTCTTCTCCTGTATGAAAAGCAGCTAAGAGAACTAGGCCTTTTCATCTTCATTGAAAGCACATCTTTTGAGGCCATCCTGAATTCATGTTATTACAATGGATTTCAACAGTAAGGTAAGAAACGTGGTCAACTCAACAATCCTGACTAGCTCGAAGCATCTACGTACATGTACTTACCTGGACTGTGTTTTTTTCCCCAAGTCACATTTCAATTAAAGTTTCCATGTCTTCTTTTTAGTATCCAAAACTCATCTATGGTATTAAAGGCAGCTAAAAGAAGTTGACATTTTCATCTTGGATGAAGGCACATCTGAATTCATGGTAAGTAGAATGGATTTTAAGGGTAGAAATGTGCCTCAAACAACCATCCGGTATAGCTCGCGCCTACTCACGTGGACCATGTTTCTGCCCTAGCTCAGTTTTTCTCACATATGCAAGCTCCACATAAGTTAGTTAATTCAATATAAATTTATTTACAATGTCAAATCATAACAGCACTAGATCTCAGGATAATTTGGGAGAGACCTTCTAAGTAAACTTGAACCTACCTGGACCATGTTTCTGACGTATTCTTGTTCTGCTCACCTACCGCAAACTCTATAAGTTAGTTAAAGCTCTGTCCTTGAAGGGGGGAATCAAAGACAACCTATGGTATAAAGCACACAGCCAGGAAAACTCAGCTGCACAGGGGTCACATCTGAATTATTTGAGTTAGAATGGATTTTAAGACTAAGGGTTGATATTTGCTTCACACAACCATCCTGTATAACTAGAAGCATCTACTTATGTGTACTCATCTCTGCAAGAAGGACAGAGCTTCTAAGTCCTTGAACTTACCTGGACCATGTTTCTGACGTATTCCTGTTTTACTCACCTACACAAACTCTGTAAGTTAGTGAAAGTTCCGTTCTTGAAGGTGGGACCCAAAGACAACTTTTAGTATAAAATAAACAGCCAGGACACATAAGCTGTGTAGGGGCACTCAGATTTGAACTGAGGACCTCTTGATCTGCAGTCAAATACTCTACCACTGAGTTATACCCCATGTACTTTATTCAGAATATGCCTATTGATCAGCAAAGAACTGGCAAGGCCACCACCATATGGGTAAGATGGGGTTAAGATCCAGGTCTGTGTCCGCATCTGATTAAAAAAGTATACAATAAAACTTTCCATGTCTTTGTTTCCAGTATCCAAAATTCTTCTCCTGTATGAAAAGCAGCTAAGAGAACTAGGCCTTTTCATCTTCATTGAAAGCACATCTTTTGAGGCCATCCTGAATTCATGTTATTACAATGGATTTCAACAGTAAGGTAAGAAACGTGGTCAACTCAACAATCCTGACTAGCTCGAAGCATCTACGTACATGTACTTACCTGGACTGTGTTTTTTTCCCAAGTCACATTTCAATTAAAGTTTCCATGTCTTCTTTTAGTATCCAAAACTCATCTATGGTATTAAAGGCAGCTAAAAGAAGTTGACATTTTCATCTTGGATGAAGGCACATCTGAATTCATGGTAAGTAGAATGGATTTTAAGACTAAGGGTAGAAATGTGCCTCAAACAACCATCCGGTATAGCTCAAGCGTCTACTCACGTGGACCATGTTTCTGCCCTAGCTCAGTTTTTCTCACATATGCAAGCTCCACATAAGTTAGTTAATTCAATATAAATTTATTTACAATGTCAAATCATAACAGCACTAGATCTCAGGATAATTTGGGAGAGACCTTCTAAGTAAACTTGAACCTACCTGGACCATGTTTCTGACGTATTCTTGTTCTGCTCACCTACGCAAACTCTATAAGTTAGTTAAAGCTCTGTCCTTGAAGGGGGAATCAAAGACAACCTATGGTATAAAGCACACAGCCAGGAAAACTCAGCTGCACAGGGGTCACATCTGAATTATTTGAGTTAGAATGGATTTTAAGACTAAGGGTTGATATTTGCTTCACACAACCATCCTGTACATCATTATGTGTACTCATCTCTGCAAGAAGGACAGAGCTTCTAAGTCCTTGAACTTACCTGGACCATGTTTCTGACATATTCCTGTTTTACTCACCTACACAAACTCTGTAAGTTAGTGAAAGTTCCGTTCTTGAAGGTGGGACCCAAAGACAACTTTTAGTATAAAATAAACAGCCAGGACACATAAGCTGTGTAGGGGCACTCAGATTTGAACTGAGGACCTCTTGATCTGCAGTCAAATACTCTACCACTGAGCTATACCCCCATGTACTTTATTCAGAATATGCCTATTGATCAGCAAAGAACTGGCAAGGCCACCACCATATGGGTAAGATGGGGTTAAGATCCAGGTCTGTGTCCGCATCTGATTAAAAAGTATACAATAAAACTTTCCATGTCTTTGTTTCCAGTATCCAAAATTCTTCTCCTGTATGAAAAGCAGCTAAGAGAACTAGGCCTTTTCATCTTCATTGAAAGCACATCTTTTGAGGCCATCCTGAATTCATGTTATTACAATGGATTTCAACAGTAAGGTAAGAAACGTGGTCAACTCAACAATCCTGACTAGCTCGAAGCATCTACGTACATGTACTTACCTGGACTGTGTTTTTTTCCCAAGTCACATTTCAATTAAAGTTTCCATGTCTTCTTTTAGTATCCAAAACTCATCTATGGTATTAAAGGCAGCTAAAAGAAGTTGACATTTTCATCTTGGATGAAGGCACATCTGAATTCATGGTAAGTAGAATGGATTAAGGGTAGAAATGTGCCTCAAACAACCATCCGGTATAGCTCAAGCGTCTACTCACGTGGACCATGTTTCTGCCCTAGTTCAGTTTTTCTCACATATGCAAGCTCCACATAAGTTAGTTAATTCAATATAAATTTATTTACAATGTCAAATCATAACAGCACTAGATCTCAGGATAATTTGGGAGAGACCTTCTAAGTAAACTTGAACCTACCTGGACCATGTTTCTGACGTATTCTTGTTCTGCTCACCTACCGCAAACTCTATAAGTTAGTTAAAGCTCTGTCCTTGAAGGGGGGAATCAAAGACAACCTATGGTATAAAGCACACAGCCAGGAAAACTCAGCTGCACAGGGGTCACATCTGAATTATTCGAGTTAGAATGGATTTTAAGACTAAGGGTTGATATTTGCTTCACACAACCATCCTGTATAACTAGAAGCATCTACTTATGTGTACTCATCTCGGCAAGAAGGACAGAGCTTCTAAGTCCTTGAACTTACCTGGACCATGTTTCTGACGTATTCCTGTTTTACTCACCTACACAAACTCTGTAAGTTAGTGAAAGTTCCGTTCTTGAAGGTGGGACCCAAAGACAAATTTTAGTATAAAATAAACAGCCAGGACACATAAGCTGTGTAGGGGCACTCAGATTTGAACTGAGGACCTCTTGATCTGCAGTCAAATACTCTACCACTGAGCTATACCCCATGTACTTTATTCAGAATATGCCTATTGATCAGCAAAGAACTGGCAAGGCCACCACCATATGGGTAAGATGGGGTTAAGATCCAGGTCTGTGTCCGCATCTGATTAAAAAGTATACAATAAAACTTTCCATGTCTTTGTTTCCAGTATCCAAAATTCTTCTCCTGTATGAAAAGCAGCTAAGAGAACTAGGCCTTTTCATCTTCATTGAAAGCACATCTTTTGAGGCCATCCTGAATTCATGTTATTACAATGGATTTCAACAGTAAGGTAAGAAACGTGGTCAACTCAACAATCCTGACTAGCTCGAAGCATCTAAGTAGATGTACTTACCTGGACTATGTTTTTTTCCAAAGTCACATTTCAATTAAAGTTTCCATGTCTTCTTTTAGTATCCAAAACTCATCTATGGTATTAAAGGCAGCTAAAAGAAGTTGACATTTTCATCTTGGATGAAGGCACATCTGAATTCATGGTAATTAGAATGGCTTTTAAGACTAAGGGTTGATATTTGCTTCACACAACCATCCTGTACAATCTACTTATGTGTACTCATCTCTGCAAGAAGGACAGAGCTTCTAAGTCCTTGAACTTACCTGGACCATGTTTCTGACATATTGCTGTTTTACTCACCTATGCAAACTCTATATGTTAGTGAAATCTCTGTCCTTGAAGGTGGGAATCAAAGACAACTTTTAGTATAAAATAAACAGCCAGGACACATAAGCTGTGTAGGGGGCACTCAGATTTGAACTGAGGACCTCTTGATCTGCAGTCAAATACTCTACCACTGAGCTATACCCCCATGTACTTTATTCAGAATATGCCTATTTATCAGCAAAGAACTGGCAAGGCCACCACCATATGGGTAAGATGGGGTTAAGATCCAGGTCTGTGTCCGCATCTGATTAAAAAAGTATACATTAAAACTTTCCATGTCTTTGTTTCCAGTATCCAAAATTCTTCTCCTGTATGAAAAGCAGCTAAGAGAACTAGGCCTTTTCATCTTCATTGAAAGCACATCTTTGAGGCCATCCTGAATTCATGTTATTACAATGGATTTCAACAGTAAGGTAAGAAACGTGGTCAACTCAACAATCCTGACTAGCTCAAGCATCTACGTACATGTACTTACCTGGACTGTGTTTTTTTCCCAAGTCACATTTCAATTAAAGTTTCCATGTCTTCTTTTTAGTATCCAAAACTCATCTATGGTATTAAAGGCAGCTAAAAGAAGTTGACATTTTCATCTTGGATGAAGGCACATCTGAATTCATGGTAAGTAGAATGGATTAAGGGTAGAAATGTGCCTCAAACAACCATCCGGTATAGCTCAAGCGTCTACTCACGTGGACCATGTTTCTGCCCTAGTTCAGTTTTTCTCACATATGCAAGCTCCACATAAGTTAGTTAATTCAATATAAATTTATTTACAATGTCAAATCATAACAGCACTAGATCTCAGGATAATTTGGGAGAGACCTTCTAAGTAAACTTGAACCTACCTGGACCATGTTTCTGACGTATTCTTGTTCTGCTCACCTACCGCAAACTCTATAAGTTAGTTAAAGCTCTGTCCTTGAAGGGGGGAATCAAAGACAACCTATGGTATAAAGCACACAGCCAGGAAAACTCAGCTGCACAGGGGTCACATCTGAATTATTCGAGTTAGAATGGATTTTAAGACTAAGGGTTGATATTTGCTTCACACAACCATCCTGTATAACTAGAAGCATCTACTTATGTGTACTCATCTCGGCAAGAAGGACAGAGCTTCTAAGTCCTTGAACTTACCTGGACCATGTTTCTGACGTATTCCTGTTTTACTCACCTACACAAACTCTGTAAGTTAGTGAAAGTTCCGTTCTTGAAGGTGGGACCCAAAGACAAATTTTAGTATAAAATAAACAGCCAGGACACATAAGCTGTGTAGGGGGCACTCAGATTTGAACTGAGGACCTCTTGATCTGCAGTCAAATACTCTACCACTGAGCTATACCCCCATGTACTTTATTCAGAATATGCCTATTGATCAGCAAAGAACTGGCAAGGCCACCACCATATGGGTAAGATGGGGTTAAGATCCAGGTCTGTGTCCGCATCTGATTAAAAAAGTATACAATAAAACTTTCCATGTCTTTGTTTCCAGTATCCAAAATTCTTCTCCTGTATGAAAAGCAGCTAAGAGAACTAGGCCTTTTCATCTTCATTGAAAGCACATCTTTTGAGGCCATCCTGAATTCATGTTATTACAATGGATTTCAACAGTAAGGTAAGAAACGTGGTCAACTCAACAATCCTGACTAGCTCGAAGCATCTACGTACATGTACTTACCTGGACTGTTTTTTTCCCCAAAGTCACATTTCAATTAAAGTTTCCATGTCTTCTTTTTAGTATCCAAAACTCATCTATGGTATTAAAGGCAGCTAAAAGAAGTTGACATTTTCATCTTGGATGAAGGCACATCTGAATTCATGGTAAGTAGAATGGATTTTAAGACTAAGGGTAGAAATGTGCCTCAAACAACCATCCGGTATAGCTCGAAGCGTCTACTCACGTGGACCATGTTTCTGCCCTAGCCCAGTTTTTCTCACATATGCAAGCTCCACATAAGTTAGTTAATTCAATAAAATTTATTTACAATGTCAAATCATAACAGCACTAGATCTCAGGATAATTTGGGAGAGACCTTCTAAGTAAACTTGAACCTACTTGGACCATGTTTCTGACGTATTCTTGTTCTGCTCACCTACGCAAACTCTATAAGTTAGTTAAAGCTCTGTCCTTGAAGGGGGGAATCAAAGACAACCTATGGTATAAAGCACACAGCCAGGAAAACTCAGCTGCACAGGGGTCACATCTGAATTATTTGAGTTAGAATGGATTTTAAGACTAAGGGTTGATATTTGCTTCACACAACCATCCTGTACAACATTATGTGTACTCATCTCTGCAAGAAGGACAGAGCTTCTAAGTCCTTGAACTTACCTGGACCATGTTTCTGACGTATTCCTGTTTTACTCACCTACACAAACTCTGTAAGTTAGTGAAAGTTCCGTTCTTGAAGGTGGGACCCAAAGACAACTTTTAGTATAAAATAAACAGCCAGGACACATAAGCTGTGTAGGGGGCACTCAGATTTGAACTGAGGACCTCTTGATCTGCAGTCAAATACTCTACCACTGAGCTATACCCCCATGTACTTTATGCAGAATATGCCTATTGATCAGCAAAGAACTGGCAAGGCCACCACCATATGGGTAAGATGGGGTTAAGATCCAGGTCTGTGTCCGCATCTGATTAAAAAGTATACAATAAAACTTTCCATGTCTTTGTTTCCAGTATCCAAAATTCTTCTCCTGTATGAAAAGCAGCTAAGAGAACTAGGCCTTTTCATCTTCATTGAAAGCACATCTTTGAGGCCATCCTGAATTCATGTTATTACAATGGATTTCAACAGTAAGGTAAGAAACGTGGTCAACTCAACAATCCTGACTAGCTCGAAGCATCTACGTACATGTACTTACCTGGACTGTGTTTTTTCCCCAAGTCACATTTCAATTAAAGTTTCCATGTCTTCTTTTTAGTATCCAAAACTCATCTATGGTATTAAAGGCAGCTAAAAGAAGTTGACATTTTCATCTTGGATGAAGGCACATCTGAATTCATGGTAAGTAGAATGGATTTTAAGACTAGAAATGTGCCTCAAACAACCATCCGGTATAGCTCAAGCGTCTACTCACGTGGACCATGTTTCTGCCCTAGTCAGTTTTTCTCACATATGCAAGCTCCACATAAGTTAGTTAATTCAATATAAATTTATTTACAATGTCAAATCATAACAGCACTAGATCTCAGGATAATTTGGGAGAGACCTTCTAAGTAAACTTGAACCTACCTGGACCATGTTTCTGACGTATTCTTGTTCTGCTCACCTACGCAAACTCTATAAGTTAGTTAAAGCTCTGTCCTTGAAGGGGGAATCAAAGACAACCTATGGTATAAAGCACACAGCCAGGAAAACTCAGCTGCACAGGGGTCACATCTGAATTATTTGAGTTAGAATGGATTTTAAGACTAAGGGTTGATATTTGCTTCACACAACCATCCTGTACAAGTATGTGTACTCATCTCTGCAAGAAGGACAGAGCTTCTAAGTCCTTGAACTTACCTGGACCATGTTTCTGACGTATTCCTGTTTTACTCACCTACACAAACTCTGTAAGTTAGTGAAAGTTCCGTTCTTGAAGGTGGGACCCAAAGACAACTTTTAGTATAAAATAAACAGCCAGGACACATAAGCTGTGTAGGGGCACTCAGATTTGAACTGAGGACCTCTTGATCTGCAGTCAAATACTCTACCACTGAGCTATACCCCATGTACTTTATTCAGAATATGCCTATTGATCAGCAAAGAACTGGCAAGGCCACCACCATATGGGTAAGATGGGGTTAAGATCCAGGTCTGTGTGCATCCCTTTCCAAGCTAGTTCATTTTTGCTCACATATGCAAGCTCCACATAAGTTAGTTAATTCAATATAAATTTATTTACAATGTCAAATCATAACAGCACTAGATCTCAGGATAATTTGGGAGAGACCTTCTAAGTAAACTTGAACCTACCTGGACCATGTTTCTGACGTATTCTTGTTCTGCTCACCTACCGCAAACTCTATAAGTTAGTTAAAGCTCTGTCCTTGAAGGGGGGAATCAAAGACAACCTATGGTATAAAGCACACAGCCAGGAAAACTCAGCTGCACAGGGTCACATCTGAATTATTCGAGTTAGAATGGATTTTAAGACTAAGGGTTGATATTTGCTTCACACAACCATCCTGTATAACTAGAAGCATCTACTTATGTGTACTCATCTCGGCAAGAAGGACAGAGCTTCTAAGTCCTTGAACTTACCTGGACCATGTTTCTGACGTATTCCTGTTTTACTCACCTACACAAACTCTGTAAGTTAGTGAAAGTTCCGTTCTTGAAGGTGGGACCCAAAGACAAATTTTAGTATAAAATAAACAGCCAGGACACATAAGCTGTGTAGGGGCACTCAGATTTGAACTGAGGACCTCTTGATCTGCAGTCAAATACTCTACCACTGAGCTATACCCCCATGTACTTTATTCAGAATATGCCTATTGATCAGCAAAGAACTGGCAAGGCCACCACCATATGGGTAAGATGGGGTTAAGATCCAGGTCTGTGTCCGCATCTGATTAAAAAAGTATACAATAAAACTTTCCATGTCTTTGTTTCCAGTATCCAAAATTCTTCTCCTGTATGAAAAGCAGCTAAGAGAACTAGGCCTTTTCATCTTCATTGAAAGCACATCTTTTGAGGCCATCCTGAATTCATGTTATTACAATGGATTTCAACAGTAAGGTAAGAAACGTGGTCAACTCAACAATCCTGACTAGCTCGAAGCATCTAAGTAGATGTACTTACCTGGACTATGTTTTTTTCCAAAGTCACATTTCAATTAAAGTTTCCATGTCTTCTTTTTAGTATCCAAAACTCATCTATGGTATTAAAGGCAGCTAAAAGAAGTTGACATTTTCATCTTGGATGAAGGCACATCTGAATTCATGGTAATTAGAATGGCTTTTAAGACTAAGGGTTGATATTTGCTTCACACAACCATCCTGTACAACATTATGTGTACTCATATCTGCAAGAAGGACAGAGCTTCTAAGTCCTTGAACTTACCTGGACCATGTTTCTGACATATTGCTATTTTACTCACCTATGCAAACTCTATATGTTAGTGAAATCTCTGTCCTTGAAGGTGGGAATCAAAGACAACTTTTAGTATAAAATAAACAGCCAGGACACATAAGCTGTGTAGGGGGCACTCAGATTTGAACTGAGGACCTCTTGATCTGCAGTCAAATACTCTACCACTGAGCTATACCCCCATGTAGTTTATTCAGAATATGCCTATTTATCAGCAAAGAACTGGCAAGGCCACCACCATATGGGTAAGATGGGGTTAAGATCCAGGTCTGTGTCCGCATCTGATTAAAAAGTATACATTAAAACTTTCCATGTCTTTGTTTCCAGTATCCAAAATTCTTCTCCTGTATGAAAAGCAGCTAAGAGAACTAGGCCTTTTCATCTTCATTGAAAGCACATCTTTTGAGGCCATCCTGAATTCATGTTATTACAATGGATTTCAACAGTAAGGTAAGAAACGTGGTCAACTCAACAATCCTGACTAGCTCGAAGCATCTAAGTAGATGTACTTACCTGGACTGTGTTTTTTCCCAAAGTCACATTTCAATTAAAGTTTCCATGTCTTCTTTTTAGTATCCAAAACTCATCTATGGTATTAAAGGCAGCTAAAAGAAGTTGACATTTTCATCTTGGATGAAGGCACATCTGAATTCATGGTAAGTAGAATGGCTTTTAAGACTAAGGGTTGATATTTGCTTCACACAACCATCCTGTACAACTCGAAGCATCTACTTATGTGTACTCATCTCTGCAAGAAGGACAGAGCTTCTAAGTCCTTGAACTTACCTGGACCATGTTTCTGACATATTGCTGTTTTACTCACCTATGCAAACTCTATATGTTAGTGAAATCTCTGTCCTTGAAGGTGGGAATCAAAGACAACTTTTAGTATAAAATAAACAGCCAGGACACATAAGCTGTGTAGGGGCACTCAGATTTGAACTGAGGACCTCTTGATCTGCAGTCAAATACTCTACCACTGAGCTATACCCCCATGTACTTTATTCAGAATATGCCTATTTATCAGCAAAGAACTGGCAAGGCCACCACCATATGGGTAAGATGGGGTTAAGATCCAGGTCTGTGTCCGCATCTGATTAAAAAGTATACATTAAAACTTTCCATGTCTTTGTTTCCAGTATCCAAAATTCTTCTCCTGTATGAAAAGCAGCTAAGAGAACTAGGCCTTTTCATCTTCATTGAAAGCACATCTTTTGAGGCCATCCTGAATTCATGTTATTACAATGGATTTCAACAGTAAGGTAAGAAACGTGGTCAACTCAACAATCCTGACTAGCTCGAAGCATCTACGTACATGTACTTACCTGGACTGTGTTTTTTCCCCAAGTCACATTTCAATTAAAGTTTCCATGTCTTCTTTTTAGTATCCAAAACTCATCTATGGTATTAAAGGCAGCTAAAAGAAGTTGACATTTTCATCTTGGATGAAGGCACATCTGAATTCATGGTAAGTAGAATGGATTAAGGGTAGAAATGTGCCTCAAACAACCATCCGGTATAGCTCAAGCGTCTACTCACGTGGACCATGTTTCTGCCCTAGTTCAGTTTTTCTCACATATGCAAGCTCCACATAAGTTAGTTAATTCAATATAAATTTATTTACAATGTCAAATCATAACAGCACTAGATCTCAGGATAATTTGGGAGAGACCTTCTAAGTAAACTTGAACCTACCTGGACCATGTTTCTGACGTATTCTTGTTCTGCTCACCTACCGCAAACTCTATAAGTTAGTTAAAGCTCTGTCCTTGAAGGGGGGAATCAAAGACAACCTATGGTATAAAGCACACAGCCAGGAAAACTCAGCTGCACAGGGGTCACATCTGAATTATTCGAGTTAGAATGGATTTTAAGACTAAGGGTTGATATTTGCTTCACACAACCATCCTGTATAACTAGAAGCATCTACTTATGTGTACTCATCTCGGCAAGAAGGACAGAGCTTCTAAGTCCTTGAACTTACCTGGACCATGTTTCTGACGTATTCCTGTTTTACTCACCTACACAAACTCTGTAAGTTAGTGAAAGTTCCGTTCTTGAAGGTGGGACCCAAAGACAAATTTTAGTATAAAATAAACAGCCAGGACACATAAGCTGTGTAGGGGCACTCAGATTTGAACTGAGGACCTCTTGATCTGCAGTCAAATACTCTACCACTGAGCTATACCCCCATGTACTTTATTCAGAATATGCCTATTGATCAGCAAAGAACTGGCAAGGCCACCACCATATGGGTAAGATGGGGTTAAGATCCAGGTCTGTGTCCGCATCTGATTAAAAAGTATACAATAAAACTTTCCATGTCTTTGTTTCCAGTATCCAAAATTCTTCTCCTGTATGAAAAGCAGCTAAGAGAACTAGGCCTTTTCATCTTCATTGAAAGCACATCTTTTGAGGCCATCCTGAATTCATGTTATTACAATGGATTTCAACAGTAAGGTAAGAAACGTGGTCAACTCAACAATCCTGACTAGCTCGAAGCATCTAAGTAGATGTACTTACCTGGACTATGTTTTTTCCAAAGTCACATTTCAATTAAAGTTTCCATGTCTTCTTTTAGTATCCAAAACTCATCTATGGTATTAAAGGCAGCTAAAAGAAGTTGACATTTTCATCTTGGATGAAGGCACATCTGAATTCATGGTAATTAGAATGGCTTTTAAGACTAAGGGTTGATATTTGCTTCACACAACCATCCTGTACAACATTATGTGTACTCATATCTGCAAGAAGGACAGAGCTTCTAAGTCCTTGAACTTACCTGGACCATGTTTCTGACATATTGCTGTTTTACTCACCTACACAAACTCTATAAGTTAGTGAAATTCTGTCCTTGAAGGTGGGAATCAAAGACAACTTTTAGTATAAAATAAACAGCCAGGACACATAAGCTGTGTAGGGGGCACTCAGATTTGAACTGAGGACCTCTTGATCTGCAGTCAAATACTCTACCACTGAGCTATACCCCCATGTACTTTATTCAGAATATGCCTATTTATCAGCAAAGAACTGGCAAGGCCACCACCATATGGGTAAGATGGGGTTAAGATCCTGGTCTGTGTCCGCATCTGATTAAAAAAGTATACATTAAAACTTTCCATGTCTTTGTTTCCAGTATCCAAAATTCTTCTCCTGTATGAAAAGCAGCTAAGAGAACTAGGCCTTTTCATCTTCATTGAAAGCACATCTTTTGAGGCCATCCTGAATTCATGTTATTACAATGGATTTCAACAGTAAGGTAAGAAACGTGGTCAACTCAACAATCCTGACTAGCTCGAAGCATCTACGTACATGTACTTACCTGGACTGTGTTTTTTCCCCAAGTCACATTTCAATTAAAGTTTCCATGTCTTCTTTTTAGTATCCAAAACTCATCTATGGTATTAAAGGCAGCTAAAAGAAGTTGACATTTTCATCTTGGATGAAGGCACATCTGAATTCATGGTAAGTAGAATGGATTTTAAGACTAAGGGTAGAAATGTGCCTCAAACAACCATCCGGTATAGCTCAAGCGTCTACTCACGTGGACCATGTTTCTGCCCTAGTTCAGTTTTTCTCACATATGCAAGCTCCACATAAGTTAGTTAATTCAATATAAATTTATTTACAATGTCAAATCATAACAGCACTAGATCTCAGGATAATTTGGGAGAGACCTTCTAAGTAAACTTGAACCTACCTGGACCATGTTTCTGACGTATTCTTGTTCTGCTCACCTACCGCAAACTCTATAAGTTAGTTAAAGCTCTGTCCTTGAAGGGGGGAATCAAAGACAACCTATGGTATAAAGCACACAGCCAGGAAAACTCAGCTGCACAGGGGTCACATCTGAATTATTCGAGTTAGAATGGATTTTAAGACTAAGGGTTGATATTTGCTTCACACAACCATCCTGTAACAACTACTTATGTGTACTCATCTCTGCAAGAAGGACAGAGCTTCTAAGTCCTTGAACTTACCTGGACCATGTTTCTGACGTATTCCTGTTTTACTCACCTACACAAACTCTGTAAGTTAGTGAAAGTTCCGTTCTTGAAGGTGGGACCCAAAGACAAATTTTAGTATAAAATAAACAGCCAGGACACATAAGCTGTGTAGGGGGCACTCAGATTTGAACTGAGGACCTCTTGATCTGCAGTCAAATACTCTACCACTGAGCTATACCCCCATGTACTTTATTCAGAATATGCCTATTGATCAGCAAAGAACTGGCAAGGCCACCACCATATGGGTAAGATGGGGTTAAGATCCAGGTCTGTGTCCGCATCTGATTAAAAAAGTATACAATAAAACTTTCCATGTCTTTGTTTCCAGTATCCAAAATTCTTCTCCTGTATGAAAAGCAGCTAAGAGAACTAGGCCTTTTCATCTTCATTGAAAGCACATCTTTTGAGGCCATCCTGAATTCATGTTATTACAATGGATTTCAACAGTAAGGTAAGAAACGTGGTCAACTCAACAATCCTGACTAGCTCGAAGCATCTAAGTAGATGTACTTACCTGGACTATGTTTTTTTCCAAAGTCACATTTCAATTAAAGTTTCCATGTCTTCTTTTTAGTATCCAAAACTCATCTATGGTATTAAAGGCAGCTAAAAGAAGTTGACATTTTCATCTTGGATGAAGGCACATCTGAATTCATGGTAATTAGAATGGCTTTTAAGACTAAGGGTTGATATTTGCTTCACACAACCATCCTGTACAACTCGAAGCATCTACTTATGTGTACTCATCTCTGCAAGAAGGACAGAGCTTCTAAGTCCTTGAACTTACCTGGACCATGTTTCTGACATATTGCTGTTTTACTCACCTATGCAAACTCTATATGTTAGTGAAATCTCTGTCCTTGAAGGTGGGAATCAAAGACAACTTTTAGTATAAAATAAACAGCCAGGACACATAAGCTGTGTAGGGGCACTCAGATTTGAACTGAGGACCTCTTGATCTGCAGTCAAATACTCTACCACTGAGCTATACCCCCATGTACTTTATTCAGAATATGCCTATTTATCAGCAAAGAACTGGCAAGGCCACCACCATATGGGTAAGATGGGGTTAAGATCCAGGTCTGTGTCCGCATCTGATTAAAAAGTATACATTAAAACTTTCCATGTCTTTGTTTCCAGTATCCAAAATTCTTCTCCTGTATGAAAAGCAGCTAAGAGAACTAGGCCTTTTCATCTTCATTGAAAGCACATCTTTTGAGGCCATCCTGAATTCATGTTATTACAATGGATTTCAACAGTAAGGTAAGAAACGTGGTCAACTCAACAATCCTGACTAGCTCGAAGCATCTACGTACATGTACTTACCTGGACTGTGTTTTTTCCCCAAGTCACATTTCAATTAAAGTTTCCATGTCTTCTTTTTAGTATCCAAAACTCATCTATGGTATTAAAGGCAGCTAAAAGAAGTTGACATTTTCATCTTGGATGAAGGCACATCTGAATTCATGGTAAGTAGAATGGATTTTAAGACTAAGGGTAGAAATGTGCCTCAAACAACCATCCGGTATAGCTCAAGCGTCTACTCACGTGGACCATGTTTCTGCCCTAGTTCAGTTTTTCTCACATATGCAAGCTCCACATAAGTTAGTTAATTCAATATAAATTTATTTACAATGTCAAATCATAACAGCACTAGATCTCAGGATAATTTGGGAGAGACCTTCTAAGTAAACTTGAACCTACCTGGACCATGTTTCTGACGTATTCTTGTTCTGCTCACCTACCGCAAACTCTATAAGTTAGTTAAAGCTCTGTCCTTGAAGGGGGGAATCAAAGACAACCTATGGTATAAAGCACACAGCCAGGAAAACTCAGCTGCACAGGGGTCACATCTGAATTATTCGAGTTAGAATGGATTTTAAGACTAAGGGTTGATATTTGCTTCACACAACCATCCTGTATAACTAGAAGCATCTACTTATGTGTACTCATCTCGGCAAGAAGGACAGAGCTTCTAAGTCCTTGAACTTACCTGGACCATGTTTCTGACGTATTCCTGTTTTACTCACCTACACAAACTCTGTAAGTTAGTGAAAGTTCCGTTCTTGAAGGTGGGACCCAAAGACAAATTTTAGTATAAAATAAACAGCCAGGACACATAAGCTGTGTAGGGGCACTCAGATTTGAACTGAGGACCTCTTGATCTGCAGTCAAATACTCTACCACTGAGCTATACCCCCATGTACTTTATTCAGAATATGCCTATTGATCAGCAAAGAACTGGCAAGGCCACCACCATATGGGTAAGATGGGGTTAAGATCCAGGTCTGTGTCCGCATCTGATTAAAAAGTATACAATAAAACTTTCCATGTCTTTGTTTCCAGTATCCAAAATTCTTCTCCTGTATGAAAAGCAGCTAAGAGAACTAGGCCTTTTCATCTTCATTGAAAGCACATCTTTTGAGGCCATCCTGAATTCATGTTATTACAATGGATTTCAACAGTAAGGTAAGAAACGTGGTCAACTCAACAATCCTGACTAGCTCGAAGCATCTAAGTAGATGTACTTACCTGGACTATGTTTTTCCCAAAGTCACATTTCAATTAAAGTTTCCATGTCTTCTTTTTAGTATCCAAAACTCATCTATGGTATTAAAGGCAGCTAAAAGAAGTTGACATTTTCATCTTGGATGAAGGCACATCTGAATTCATGGTAAGTAGAATGGCTTTTAAGACTAAGGGTTGATATTTGCTTCACACAACCATCCTGTACAACATTATGTGTACTCATATCTGCAAGAAGGACAGAGCTTCTAAGTCCTTGAACTTACCTGGACCATGTTTCTGACATATTGCTGTTTTACTCACCTATGCAAACTCTAAGTTAGTGAAATTCTGTCTTGAAGGTGGGAATCAAAGACAACTTTTAGTATAAAATAAACAGCCAGGACACATAAGCTGTGTAGGGGCACTCAGATTTGAACTGAGGACCTCTTGATCTGCAGTCAAATACTCTACCACTGAGCTATACCCCCATGTACTTTATTCAGAATATGCCTATTGATCAGCAAAGAACTGGCAAGGCCACCACCAAATGGGTAAGATGGGGTTAAGATCCAGGTCTGTGTCCGCATCTGATTAAAAAGTATACATTAAAACTTTCCATGTCTTTGTTTCCAGTATCCAAAATTCTTCTCCTGTATGAAAAGCAGCTAAGAGAACTAGGCCTTTTCATCTTCATTGAAAGCACATCTTTTGAGGCCATCCTGAATTCATGTTATTACAATGGATTTCAACAGTAAGGTAAGAAACGTGGTCAACTCAACAATCCTGACTAGCTCGAAGCATCTACGTACATGTACTTACCTGGACTGTGTTTTTTTCCCCAAGTCACATTTCAATTAAAGTTTCCATGTCTTCTTTTTAGTATCCAAAACTCATCTATGGTATTAAAGGCAGCTAAAAGAAGTTGACATTTTCATCTTGGATGAAGGCACATCTGAATTCATGGTAAGTAGAATGGATTTTAAGACTAAGGGTAGAAATGTGCCTCAAACAACCATCCGGTATAGCTCAAGCGTCTACTCACGTGGACCATGTTTCTGCCCTAGTTCAGTTTTTCTCACATATGCAAGCTCCACATAAGTTAGTTAATTCAATATAAATTTATTTACAATGTCAAATCATAACAGCACTAGATCTCAGGATAATTTGGGAGAGACCTTCTAAGTAAACTTGAACCTACCTGGACCATGTTTCTGACGTATTCTTGTTCTGCTCACCTACGCAAACTCTATAAGTTAGTTAAAGCTCTGTCCTTGAAGGGGGAATCAAAGACAACCTATGGTATAAAGCACACAGCCAGGAAAACTCAGCTGCACAGGGGTCACATCTGAATTATTCGAGTTAGAATGGATTTTAAGACTAAGGGTTGATATTTGCTTCACACAACCATCCTGTAACAACTACTTATGTGTACTCATCTCTGCAAGAAGGACAGAGCTTCTAAGTCCTTGAACTTACCTGGACCATGTTTCTGACGTATTCCTGTTTTACTCACCTACACAAACTCTGTAAGTTAGTGAAAGTTCCGTTCTTGAAGGTGGGACCCAAAGACAATTTTAGTATAAAATAAACAGCCAGGACACATAAGCTGTGTAGGGGCACTCAGATTTGAACTGAGGACCTCTTGATCTGCAGTCAAATACTCTACCACTGAGCTATACCCCCATGTACTTTATTCAGAATATGCCTATTGATCAGCAAAGAACTGGCAAGGCCACCACCATATGGGTAAGATGGGGTTAAGATCCAGGTCTGTGTCCGCATCTGATTAAAAAGTATACAATAAAACTTTCCATGTCTTTGTTTCCAGTATCCAAAATTCTTCTCCTGTATGAAAAGCAGCTAAGAGAACTAGGCCTTTTCATCTTCATTGAAAGCACATCTTTTGAGGCCATCCTGAATTCATGTTATTACAATGGATTTCAACAGTAAGGTAAGAAACGTGGTCAACTCAACAATCCTGACTAGCTCGAAGCATCTAAGTAGATGTACTTACCTGGACTATGTTTTTTTCCAAAGTCACATTTCAATTAAAGTTTCCATGTCTTCTTTTTAGTATCCAAAACTCATCTATGGTATTAAAGGCAGCTAAAAGAAGTTGACATTTTCATCTTGGATGAAGGCACATCTGAATTCATGGTAATTAGAATGGCTTTTAAGACTAAGGGTTGATATTTGCTTCACACAACCATCCTGTACAACTCGAAGCATCTACTTATGTGTACTCATCTCTGCAAGAAGGACAGAGCTTCTAAGTCCTTGAACTTACCTGGACCATGTTTCTGACATATTGCTGTTTTACTCACCTATGCAAACTCTATATGTTAGTGAAATCTCTGTCCTTGAAGGTGGGAATCAAAGACAACTTTTAGTATAAAATAAACAGCCAGGACACATAAGCTGTGTAGGGGGCACTCAGATTTGAACTGAGGACCTCTTGATCTGCAGTCAAATACTCTACCACTGAGCTATACCCCCATGTACTTTATTCAGAATATGCCTATTTATCAGCAAAGAACTGGCAAGGCCACCACCATATGGGTAAGATGGGGTTAAGATCCAGGTCTGTGTCCGCATCTGATTAAAAAAGTATACATTAAAACTTTCCATGTCTTTGTTTCCAGTATCCAAAATTCTTCTCCTGTATGAAAAGCAGCTAAGAGAACTAGGCCTTTTCATCTTCATTGAAAGCACATCTTTTGAGGCCATCCTGAATTCATGTTATTACAATGGATTTCAACAGTAAGGTAAGAAACGTGGTCAACTCAACAATCCTGACTAGCTCGAAGCATCTACGTACATGTACTTACCTGGACTGTGTTTTTTCCCCAAGTCACATTTCAATTAAAGTTTCCATGTCTTTTTTAGTATCCAAAACTCATCTATGGTATTAAAGGCAGCTAAAAGAAGTTGACATTTTCATCTTGGATGAAGGCACATCTGAATTCATGGTAAGTAGAATGGATTAAGGGTAGAAATGTGCCTCAAACAACCATCCGGTATAGCTCAAGCGTCTACTCACGTGGACCATGTTTCTGCCCTAGTTCAGTTTTTCTCACATATGCAAGCTCCACATAAGTTAGTTAATTCAATATAAATTTATTTACAATGTCAAATCATAACAGCACTAGATCTCAGGATAATTTGGGAGAGACCTTCTAAGTAAACTTGAACCTACCTGGACCATGTTTCTGACGTATTCTTGTTCTGCTCACCTACCGCAAACTCTATAAGTTAGTTAAAGCTCTGTCCTTGAAGGGGGGAATCAAAGACAACCTATGGTATAAAGCACACAGCCAGGAAAACTCAGCTGCACAGGGGTCACATCTGAATTATTCGAGTTAGAATGGATTTTAAGACTAAGGGTTGATATTTGCTTCACACAACCATCCTGTATAACTAGAAGCATCTACTTATGTGTACTCATCTCGGCAAGAAGGACAGAGCTTCTAAGTCCTTGAACTTACCTGGACCATGTTTCTGACGTATTCCTGTTTTACTCACCTACACAAACTCTGTAAGTTAGTGAAAGTTCCGTTCTTGAAGGTGGGACCCAAAGACAAATTTTAGTATAAAATAAACAGCCAGGACACATAAGCTGTGTAGGGGGCACTCAGATTTGAACTGAGGACCTCTTGATCTGCAGTCAAATACTCTACCACTGAGCTATACCCCCATGTACTTTATTCAGAATATGCCTATTGATCAGCAAAGAACTGGCAAGGCCACCACCATATGGGTAAGATGGGGTTAAGATCCAGGTCTGTGTCCGCATCTGATTAAAAAAGTATACAATAAAACTTTCCATGTCTTTGTTTCCAGTATCCAAAATTCTTCTCCTGTATGAAAAGCAGCTAAGAGAACTAGGCCTTTTCATCTTCATTGAAAGCACATCTTTTGAGGCCATCCTGAATTCATGTTATTACAATGGATTTCAACAGTAAGGTAAGAAACGTGGTCAACTCAACAATCCTGACTAGCTCGAAGCATCTAAGTAGATGTACTTACCTGGACTATGTTTTTTCCAAAGTCACATTTCAATTAAAGTTTCCATGTCTTCTTTTAGTATCCAAAACTCATCTATGGTATTAAAGGCAGCTAAAAGAAGTTGACATTTTCATCTTGGATGAAGGCACATCTGAATTCATGGTAATTAGAATGGCTTTTAAGACTAAGGGTTGATATTTGCTTCACACAACCATCCTGTACAACTCGAAGCATCTACTTATGTGTACTCATCTCTGCAAGAAGGACAGAGCTTCTAAGTCCTTGAACTTACCTGGACCATGTTTCTGACATATTGCTGTTTTACTCACCTATGCAAACTCTATATGTTAGTGAAATCTCTGTCCTTGAAGGTGGGAATCAAAGACAACTTTTAGTATAAAATAAACAGCCAGGACACATAAGCTGTGTAGGGGCACTCAGATTTGAACTGAGGACCTCTTGATCTGCAGTCAAATACTCTACCACTGAGCTATACCCCCATGTACTTTATTCAGAATATGCCTATTTATCAGCAAAGAACTGGCAAGGCCACCACCATATGGGTAAGATGGGGTTAAGATCCAGGTCTGTGTCCGCATCTGATAAAAAAGTATACATTAAAACTTTCCATGTCTTTGTTTCCAGTATCCAAAATTCTTCTCCTGTATGAAAAGCAGCTAAGAGAACTAGGCCTTTTCATCTTCATTGAAAGCACATCTTTTGAGGCCATCCTGAATTCATGTTATTACAATGGATTTCAACAGTAAGGTAAGAAACGTGGTCAACTCAACAATCCTGACTAGCTCGAAGCATCTACGTACATGTACTTACCTGGACTGTGTTTTTTTCCCCAAGTCACATTTCAATTAAAGTTTCCATGTCTTCTTTTTAGTATCCAAAACTCATCTATGGTATTAAAGGCAGCTAAAAGAAGTTGACATTTTCATCTTGGATGAAGGCACATCTGAATTCATGGTAATTAGAATGGCTTTTAAGACTAAGGGTTGATATTTGCTTCACACAACCATCCTGTACAACTCGAAGCATCTACTTATGTGTACTCATCTCTGCAAGAAGGACAGAGCTTCTAAGTCCTTGAACTTACCTGGACCATGTTTCTGACATATTGCTATTTTACTCACCTATGCAAACTCTATATGTTAGTGAAATCTCTGTCCTTGAAGGTGGGAATCAAAGACAACTTTTAGTATAAAATAAACAGCCAGGACACATAAGCTGTGTAGGGGCACTCAGATTTGAACTGAGGACCTCTTGATCTGCAGTCAAATACTCTACCACTGAGCTATACCCCCATGTACTTTATTCAGAATATGCCTATTTATCAGCAAAGAACTGGCAAGGCCACCACCATATGGGTAAGATGGGGTTAAGATCCAGGTCTGTGTCCGCATCTGATTAAAAAGTATACATTAAAACTTTCCATGTCTTTGTTTCCAGTATCCAAAATTCTTCTCCTGTATGAAAAGCAGCTAAGAGAACTAGGCCTTTTCATCTTCATTGAAAGCACATCTTTTGAGGCCATCCTGAATTCATGTTATTACAATGGATTTCAACAGTAAGGTAAGAAACGTGGTCAACTCAACAATCCTGACTAGCTCGAAGCATCTACGTACATGTACTTACCTGGACTGTGTTTTTTTCCCCAAGTCACATTTCAATTAAAGTTTCCATGTCTTCTTTTTAGTATCCAAAACTCATCTATGGTATTAAAGGCAGCTAAAAGAAGTTGACATTTTCATCTTGGATGAAGGCACATCTGAATTCATGGTAAGTAGAATGGATTAAGGGTAGAAATGTGCCTCAAACAACCATCCGGTATAGCTCAAGCGTCTACTCACGTGGACCATGTTTCTGCCCTAGTTCAGTTTTTCTCACATATGCAAGCTCCACATAAGTTAGTTAATTCAATATAAATTTATTTACAATGTCAAATCATAACAGCACTAGATCTCAGGATAATTTGGGAGAGACCTTCTAAGTAAACTTGAACCTACCTGGACCATGTTTCTGACGTATTCTTGTTCTGCTCACCTACCGCAAACTCTATAAGTTAGTTAAAGCTCTGTCCTTGAAGGGGGGAATCAAAGACAACCTATGGTATAAAGCACACAGCCAGGAAAACTCAGCTGCACAGGGGTCACATCTGAATTATTCGAGTTAGAATGGATTTTAAGACTAAGGGTTGATATTTGCTTCACACAACCATCCTGTATAACTAGAAGCATCTACTTATGTGTACTCATCTCGGCAAGAAGGACAGAGCTTCTAAGTCCTTGAACTTACCTGGACCATGTTTCTGACGTATTCCTGTTTTACTCACCTACACAAACTCTGTAAGTTAGTGAAAGTTCCGTTCTTGAAGGTGGGACCCAAAGACAAATTTTAGTATAAAATAAACAGCCAGGACACATAAGCTGTGTAGGGGCACTCAGATTTGAACTGAGGACCTCTTGATCTGCAGTCAAATACTCTACCACTGAGCTATACCCCCATGTACTTTATTCAGAATATGCCTATTGATCAGCAAAGAACTGGCAAGGCCACCACCATATGGGTAAGATGGGGTTAAGATCCAGGTCTGTGTCCGCATCTGATTAAAAAAGTATACAATAAAACTTTCCATGTCTTTGTTTCCAGTATCCAAAATTCTTCTCCTGTATGAAAAGCAGCTAAGAGAACTAGGCCTTTTCATCTTCATTGAAAGCACATCTTTTGAGGCCATCCTGAATTCATGTTATTACAATGGATTTCAACAGTAAGGTAAGAAACGTGGTCAACTCAACAATCCTGACTAGCTCGAAGCATCTAAGTAGATGTACTTACCTGGACTATGTTTTTTTCCAAAGTCACATTTCAATTAAAGTTTCCATGTCTTCTTTTTAGTATCCAAAACTCATCTATGGTATTAAAGGCAGCTAAAAGAAGTTGACATTTTCATCTTGGATGAAGGCACATCTGAATTCATGGTAATTAGAATGGCTTTTAAGACTAAGGGTTGATATTTGCTTCACACAACCATCCTGTACAACTCGAAGCATCTACTTATGTGTACTCATCTCTGCAAGAAGGACAGAGCTTCTAAGTCCTTGAACTTACCTGGACCATGTTTCTGACATATTGCTGTTTTACTCACCTATGCAAACTCTATATGTTAGTGAAATCTCTGTCCTTGAAGGTGGGAATCAAAGACAACTTTTAGTATAAAATAAACAGCCAGGACACATAAGCTGTGTAGGGGGCACTCAGATTTGAACTGAGGACCTCTTGATCTGCAGTCAAATACTCTACCACTGAGCTATACCCCCATGTACTTTATTCAGAATATGCCTATTTATCAGCAAAGAACTGGCAAGGCCACCACCATATGGGTAAGATGGGGTTAAGATCCAGGTCTGTGTCCGCATCTGATTAAAAAAGTATACATTAAAACTTTCCATGTCTTTGTTTCCAGTATCCAAAATTCTTCTCCTGTATGAAAAGCAGCTAAGAGAACTAGGCCTTTTCATCTTCATTGAAAGCACATCTTTTGAGGCCATCCTGAATTCATGTTATTACAATGGATTTCAACAGTAAGGTAAGAAACGTGGTCAACTCAACAATCCTGACTAGCTCGAAGCATCTACGTACATGTACTTACCTGGACTGTGTTTTTTTCCCAAGTCACATTTCAATTAAAGTTTCCATGTCTTCTTTTTAGTATCCAAAACTCATCTATGGTATTAAAGGCAGCTAAAAGAAGTTGACATTTTCATCTTGGATGAAGGCACATCTGAATTCATGGTAAGTAGAATGGATTTTAAGACTAAGGGTAGAAATGTGCCTCAAACAACCATCCGGTATAGCTCAAGCGTCTACTCACGTGGACCATGTTTCTGCCCTAGTTCAGTTTTTCTCACATATGCAAGCTCCACATAAGTTAGTTAATTCAATATAAATTTATTTACAATGTCAAATCATAACAGCACTAGATCTCAGGATAATTTGGGAGAGACCTTCTAAGTAAACTTGAACCTACCTGGACCATGTTTCTGACGTATTCTTGTTCTGCTCACCTACCGCAAACTCTATAAGTTAGTTAAAGCTCTGTCCTTGAAGGGGGGAATCAAAGACAACCTATGGTATAAAGCACACAGCCAGGAAAACTCAGCTGCACAGGGGTCACATCTGAATTATTCGAGTTAGAATGGATTTTAAGACTAAGGGTTGATATTTGCTTCACACAACCATCCTGTATAACTAGAAGCATCTACTTATGTGTACTCATCTCGGCAAGAAGGACAGAGCTTCTAAGTCCTTGAACTTACCTGGACCATGTTTCTGACGTATTCCTGTTTTACTCACCTACACAAACTCTGTAAGTTAGTGAAAGTTCCGTTCTTGAAGGTGGGACCCAAAGACAAATTTTAGTATAAAATAAACAGCCAGGACACATAAGCTGTGTAGGGGCACTCAGATTTGAACTGAGGACCTCTTGATCTGCAGTCAAATACTCTACCACTGAGCTATACCCCCATGTACTTTATTCAGAATATGCCTATTGATCAGCAAAGAACTGGCAAGGCCACCACCATATGGGTAAGATGGGGTTAAGATCCAGGTCTGTGTCCGCATCTGATTAAAAAAGTATACAATAAAACTTTCCATGTCTTTGTTTCCAGTATCCAAAATTCTTCTCCTGTATGAAAAGCAGCTAAGAGAACTAGGCCTTTTCATCTTCATTGAAAGCACATCTTTTGAGGCCATCCTGAATTCATGTTATTACAATGGATTTCAACAGTAAGGTAAGAAACGTGGTCAACTCAACAATCCTGACTAGCTCGAAGCATCTACGTACATGTACTTACCTGGACTGTGTTTTTTTCCCCAAGTCACATTTCAATTAAAGTTTCCATGTCTTCTTTTTAGTATCCAAAACTCATCTATGGTATTAAAGGCAGCTAAAAGAAGTTGACATTTTCATCTTGGATGAAGGCACATCTGAATTCATGGTAAGTAGAATGGATTTTAAGACTAAGGGTAGAAATGTGCCTCAAACAACCATCCGGTATAGCTCAAGCGTCTACTCACGTGGACCATGTTTCTGCCCTAGCCCAGTTTTTCTCACATATGCAAGCTCCACATAAGTTAGTTAATTCAATATAAATTTATTTACAATGTCAAATCATAACAGCACTAGATCTCAGGATAATTTGGGAGAGACCTTCTAAGTAAACTTGAACCTACCTGGACCATGTTTCTGACGTATTCTTGTTCTGCTCACCTACGCAAACTCTATAAGTTAGTTAAAGCTCTGTCCTTGAAGGGGGGAATCAAAGACAACCTATGGTATAAAGCACACAGCCAGGAAAACTCAGCTGCACAGGGGTCACATCTGAATTATTTGAGTTAGAATGGATTTTAAGACTAAGGGTTGATATTTGCTTCACACAACCATCCTGTACAACATTATGTGTACTCATATCTGCAAGAAGGACAGAGCTTCTAAGTCCTTGAACTTACCTGGACCATGTTTCTGACGCATTCCTGTTTTACTCACCTACACAAACTCTGTAAGTTAGTGAAAGTTCCGTTCTTGAAGGTGGGACCCAAAGACAACTTTTAGTATAAAATAAACAGCCAGGACACATAAGCTGTGTAGGGGGCACTCAGATTTGAACTGAGGACCTCTTGATCTGCAGTCAAATACTCTACCACTGAGTTATACCCCATGTACTTTATTCAGAATATGCCTATTGATCAGCAAAGAACTGGCAAGGCCACCACCATATGGGTAAGATGGGGTTAAGATCCAGGTCTGTGTCCGCATCTGATTAAAAAAGTATACAATAAAACTTTCCATGTCTTTGTTTCCAGTATCCAAAATTCTTCTCCTGTATGAAAAGCAGCTAAGAGAACTAGGCCTTTTCATCTTCATTGAAAGCACATCTTTTGAGGCCATCCTGAATTCATGTTATTACAATGGATTTCAACAGTAAGGTAAGAAACGTGGTCAACTCAACAATCCTGACTAGCTCGAAGCATCTAAGTAGATGTACTTACCTGGACTATGTTTTTTTCCAAAGTCACATTTCAATTAAAGTTTCCATGTCTTCTTTTTAGTATCCAAAACTCATCTATGGTATTAAAGGCAGCTAAAAGAAGTTGACATTTTCATCTTGGATGAAGGCACATCTGAATTCATGGTAATTAGAATGGCTTTTAAGACTAAGGGTTGATATTTGCTTCACACAACCATCCTGTACAACTCGAAGCATCTACTTATGTGTACTCATCTCTGCAAGAAGGACAGAGCTTCTAAGTCCTTGAACTTACCTGGACCATGTTTCTGACATATTGCTATTTTACTCACCTATGCAAACTCTATATGTTAGTGAAATCTCTGTCCTTGAAGGTGGGAATCAAAGACAACTTTTAGTATAAAATAAACAGCCAGGACACATAAGCTGTGTAGGGGCACTCAGATTTGAACTGAGGACCTCTTGATCTGCAGTCAAATACTCTACCACTGAGCTATACCCCCATGTACTTTATTCAGAATATGCCTATTTATCAGCAAAGAACTGGCAAGGCCACCACCATATGGGTAAGATGGGGTTAAGATCCAGGTCTGTGTCCGCATCTGATTAAAAAGTATACATTAAAACTTTCCATGTCTTTGTTTCCAGTATCCAAAATTCTTCTCCTGTATGAAAAGCAGCTAAGAGAACTAGGCCTTTTCATCTTCATTGAAAGCACATCTTTTGAGGCCATCCTGAATTCATGTTATTACAATGGATTTCAACAGTAAGGTAAGAAACGTGGTCAACTCAACAATCCTGACTAGCTCGAAGCATCTACGTACATGTACTTACCTGGACTGTGTTTTTTTCCCCAAGTCACATTTCAATTAAAGTTTCCATGTCTTCTTTTTAGTATCCAAAACTCATCTATGGTATTAAAGGCAGCTAAAAGAAGTTGACATTTTCATCTTGGATGAAGGCACATCTGAATTCATGGTAAGTAGAATGGATTAAGGGTAGAAATGTGCCTCAAACAACCATCCGGTATAGCTCGAAGCGTCTACTCACGTGGACCATGTTTCTGCCCTAGTTCAGTTTTTCTCACATATGCAAGCTCCACATAAGTTAGTTAATTCAATATAAATTTATTTACAATGTCAAATCATAACAGCACTAGATCTCAGGATAATTTGGGAGAGACCTTCTAAGTAAACTTGAACCTACCTGGACCATGTTTCTGACGTATTCTTGTTCTGCTCACCTACCGCAAACTCTATAAGTTAGTTAAAGCTCTGTCCTTGAAGGGGGGAATCAAAGACAACCTATGGTATAAAGCACACAGCCAGGAAAACTCAGCTGCACAGGGGTCACATCTGAATTATTCGAGTTAGAATGGATTTTAAGACTAAGGGTTGATATTTGCTTCACACAACCATCCTGTATAACTAGAAGCATCTACTTATGTGTACTCATCTCGGCAAGAAGGACAGAGCTTCTAAGTCCTTGAACTTACCTGGACCATGTTTCTGACGTATTCCTGTTTTACTCACCTACACAAACTCTGTAAGTTAGTGAAAGTTCCGTTCTTGAAGGTGGGACCCAAAGACAAATTTTAGTATAAAATAAACAGCCAGGACACATAAGCTGTGTAGGGGCACTCAGATTTGAACTGAGGACCTCTTGATCTGCAGTCAAATACTCTACCACTGAGCTATACCCCCATGTACTTTATTCAGAATATGCCTATTGATCAGCAAAGAACTGGCAAGGCCACCACCATATGGGTAAGATGGGGTTAAGATCCAGGTCTGTGTCCGCATCTGATTAAAAAAGTATACAATAAAACTTTCCATGTCTTTGTTTCCAGTATCCAAAATTCTTCTCCTGTATGAAAAGCAGCTAAGAGAACTAGGCCTTTTCATCTTCATTGAAAGCACATCTTTTGAGGCCATCCTGAATTCATGTTATTACAATGGATTTCAACAGTAAGGTAAGAAACGTGGTCAACTCAACAATCCTGACTAGCTCGAAGCATCTAAGTAGATGTACTTACCTGGACTATGTTTTTTTCCAAAGTCACATTTCAATTAAAGTTTCCATGTCTTCTTTTTAGTATCCAAAACTCATCTATGGTATTAAAGGCAGCTAAAAGAAGTTGACATTTTCATCTTGGATGAAGGCACATCTGAATTCATGGTAATTAGAATGGCTTTTAAGACTAAGGGTTGATATTTGCTTCACACAACCATCCTGTACAACTCGAAGCATCTACTTATGTGTACTCATCTCTGCAAGAAGGACAGAGCTTCTAAGTCCTTGAACTTACCTGGACCATGTTTCTGACATATTGCTGTTTTACTCACCTATGCAAACTCTATATGTTAGTGAAATCTCTGTCCTTGAAGGTGGGAATCAAAGACAACTTTTAGTATAAAATAAACAGCCAGGACACATAAGCTGTGTAGGGGCACTCAGATTTGAACTGAGGACCTCTTGATCTGCAGTCAAATACTCTACCACTGAGCTATACCCCCATGTACTTTATTCAGAATATGCCTATTTATCAGCAAAGAACTGGCAAGGCCACCACCATATGGGTAAGATGGGGTTAAGATCCAGGTCTGTGTCCGCATCTGATAAAAAAGTATACATTAAAACTTTCCATGTCTTTGTTTCCAGTATCCAAAATTCTTCTCCTGTATGAAAAGCAGCTAAGAGAACTAGGCCTTTTCATCTTCATTGAAAGCACATCTTTTGAGGCCATCCTGAATTCATGTTATTACAATGGATTTCAACAGTAAGGTAAGAAACGTGGTCAACTCAACAATCCTGACTAGCTCGAAGCATCTACGTACATGTACTTACCTGGACTGTGTTTTTTCCCCAAGTCACATTTCAATTAAAGTTTCCATGTCTTCTTTTAGTATCCAAAACTCATCTATGGTATTAAAGGCAGCTAAAAGAAGTTGACATTTTCATCTTGGATGAAGGCACATCTGAATTCATGGTAAGTAGAATGGATTTTAAGACTAAGGGTAGAAATGTGCCTCAAACAACCATCCGGTATAGCTCAAGCGTCTACTCACGTGGACCATGTTTCTGCCCTAGTTCAGTTTTTCTCACATATGCAAGCTCCACATAAGTTAGTTAATTCAATATAAATTTATTTACAATGTCAAATCATAACAGCACTAGATCTCAGGATAATTTGGGAGAGACCTTCTAAGTAAACTTGAACCTACCTGGACCATGTTTCTGACGTATTCTTGTTCTGCTCACCTACCGCAAACTCTATAAGTTAGTTAAAGCTCTGTCCTTGAAGGGGGGAATCAAAGACAACCTATGGTATAAAGCACACAGCCAGGAAAACTCAGCTGCACAGGGGTCACATCTGAATTATTCGAGTTAGAATGGATTTTAAGACTAAGGGTTGATATTTGCTTCACACAACCATCCTGTATAACTAGAAGCATCTACTTATGTGTACTCATCTCGGCAAGAAGGACAGAGCTTCTAAGTCCTTGAACTTACCTGGACCATGTTTCTGACGTATTCCTGTTTTACTCACCTACACAAACTCTGTAAGTTAGTGAAAGTTCCGTTCTTGAAGGTGGGACCCAAAGACAAATTTTAGTATAAAATAAACAGCCAGGACACATAAGCTGTGTAGGGGCACTCAGATTTGAACTGAGGACCTCTTGATCTGCAGTCAAATACTCTACCACTGAGCTATACCCCCATGTACTTTATTCAGAATATGCCTATTGATCAGCAAAGAACTGGCAAGGCCACCACCATATGGGTAAGATGGGGTTAAGATCCAGGTCTGTGTCCGCATCTGATTAAAAAGTATACAATAAAACTTTCCATGTCTTTGTTTCCAGTATCCAAAATTCTTCTCCTGTATGAAAAGCAGCTAAGAGAACTAGGCCTTTTCATCTTCATTGAAAGCACATCTTTTGAGGCCATCCTGAATTCATGTTATTACAATGGATTTCAACAGTAAGGTAAGAAACGTGGTCAACTCAACAATCCTGACTAGCTCGAAGCATCTACGTACATGTACTTACCTGGACTGTGTTTTTTTCCCCAAGTCACATTTCAATTAAAGTTTCCATGTCTTCTTTTTAGTATCCAAAACTCATCTATGGTATTAAAGGCAGCTAAAAGAAGTTGACATTTTCATCTTGGATGAAGGCACATCTGAATTCATGGTAAGTAGAATGGATTTTAAGACTAAGGGTAGAAATGTGCCTCAAACAACCATCCGGTATAGCTCAAGCGTCTACTCACGTGGACCATGTTTCTGCCCTAGCCCAGTTTTTCTCACATATGCAAGCTCCACATAAGTTAGTTAATTCAATATAAATTTATTTACAATGTCAAATCATAACAGCACTAGATCTCAGGATAATTTGGGAGAGACCTTCTAAGTAAACTTGAACCTACCTGGACCATGTTTCTGACGTATTCTTGTTCTGCTCACCTACGCAAACTCTATAAGTTAGTTAAAGCTCTGTCCTTGAAGGGGGAATCAAAGACAACCTATGGTATAAAGCACACAGCCAGGAAAACTCAGCTGCACAGGGGTCACATCTGAATTATTTGAGTTAGAATGGATTTTAAGACTAAGGGTTGATATTTGCTTCACACAACCATCCTGTAACAACATTATGTGTACTCATCTCTGCAAGAAGGACAGAGCTTCTAAGTCCTTGAACTTACCTGGACCATGTTTCTGACGTATTCCTGTTTTACTCACCTACACAAACTCTGTAAGTTAGTGAAAGTTCCGTTCTTGAAGGTGGGACCCAAAGACAACTTTTAGTATAAAATAAACAGCCAGGACACATAAGCTGTGTAGGGGCACTCAGATTTGAACTGAGGACCTCTTGATCTGCAGTCAAATACTCTACCACTGAGCTATACCCCCATGTACTTTATTCAGAATATGCCTATTGATCAGCAAAGAACTGGCAAGGCCACCACCATATGGGTAAGATGGGGTTAAGATCCAGGTCTGTGTCCGCATCTGATTAAAAAGTATACAATAAAACTTTCCATGTCTTTGTTTCCAGTATCCAAAATTCTTCTCCTGTATGAAAAGCAGCTAAGAGAACTAGGCCTTTTCATCTTCATTGAAAGCACATCTTTTGAGGCCATCCTGAATTCATGTTATTACAATGGATTTCAACAGTAAGGTAAGAAACGTGGTCAACTCAACAATCCTGACTAGCTCGAAGCATCTAAGTAGATGTACTTACCTGGACTATGTTTTTTTCCAAAGTCACATTTCAATTAAAGTTTCCATGTCTTCTTTTTAGTATCCAAAACTCATCTATGGTATTAAAGGCAGCTAAAAGAAGTTGACATTTTCATCTTGGATGAAGGCACATCTGAATTCATGGTAATTAGAATGGCTTTTAAGACTAAGGGTTGATATTTGCTTCACACAACCATCCTGTACAACTCGAAGCATCTACTTATGTGTACTCATCTCTGCAAGAAGGACAGAGCTTCTAAGTCCTTGAACTTACCTGGACCATGTTTCTGACATATTGCTGTTTTACTCACCTATGCAAACTCTATATGTTAGTGAAATCTCTGTCCTTGAAGGTGGGAATCAAAGACAACTTTTAGTATAAAATAAACAGCCAGGACACATAAGCTGTGTAGGGGCACTCAGATTTGAACTGAGGACCTCTTGATCTGCAGTCAAATACTCTACCACTGAGCTATACCCCATGTACTTTATTCAGAATATGCCTATTTATCAGCAAAGAACTGGCAAGGCCACCACCATATGGGTAAGATGGGGTTAAGATCCAGGTCTGTGTCCGCATCTGATTAAAAAGTATACATTAAAACTTTCCATGTCTTTGTTTCCAGTATCCAAAATTCTTCTCCTGTATGAAAAGCAGCTAAGAGAACTAGGCCTTTTCATCTTCATTGAAAGCACATCTTTTGAGGCCATCCTGAATTCATGTTATTACAATGGATTTCAACAGTAAGGTAAGAAACGTGGTCAACTCAACAATCCTGACTAGCTCGAAGCATCTAAGTAGATGTACTTACCTGGACTATGTTTTTTTCCAAAGTCACATTTCAATTAAAGTTTCCATGTCTTCTTTTTAGTATCCAAAACTCATCTATGGTATTAAAGGCAGCTAAAAGAAGTTGACATTTTCATCTTGGATGAAGGCACATCTGAATTCATGGTAATTAGAATGGCTTTTAAGACTAAGGGTTGATATTTGCTTCACACAACCATCCTGTACAACTCGAAGCATCTACTTATGTGTACTCATCTCTGCAAGAAGGACAGAGCTTCTA
Source organism: Percina caprodes (assembly GCA_013375575.1). Classification (NCBI taxonomy): domain Eukaryota; kingdom Metazoa; phylum Chordata; class Actinopteri; order Perciformes; family Percidae; genus Percina; species Percina caprodes. Next base: position 1,049,808 of record JABXJD010000168.1, on the reverse strand, counting down.
AGTCCTTGAACTTACCTGGACCATGTTTCTGACATATTGCTGTTTTACTCACCTATGCAAACTCTATATGTTAGTGAAATCTCTGTCCTTGAAGGTGGGAATCAAAGACAACTTTTAGTATAAAATAAACAGCCAGGACACATAAGCTGTGTAGGGGGCACTCAGATTTGAACTGAGGACCTCTTGATCTGCAGTCAAATACTCTACCACTGAGCTATACCCCCATGTACTTTATTCAGAATATGCCTATTTATCAGCAAAGAACTGGCAAGGCCACCACCATATGGGTAAGATGGGGTTAAGATCCAGGTCTGTGTCCGCATCTGATTAAAAAAGTATACATTAAAACTTTCCATGTCTTTGTTTCCAGTATCCAAAATTCTTCTCCTGTATGAAAAGCAGCTAAGAGAACTAGGCCTTTTCATCTTCATTGAAAGCACATCTTTTGAGGCCATCCTGAATTCATGTTATTACAATGGATTTCAACAGTAAGGTAAGAAACGTGGTCAACTCAACAATCCTGACTAGCTCGAAGCATCTACGTACATGTACTTACCTGGACTGTGTTTTTTTCCCCAAGTCACATTTCAATTAAAGTTTCCATGTCTTCTTTTTAGTATCCAAAACTCATCTATGGTATTAAAGGCAGCTAAAAGAAGTTGACATTTTCATCTTGGATGAAGGCACATCTGAATTCATGGTAAGTAGAATGGATTAAGGGTAGAAATGTGCCTCAAACAACCATCCGGTATAGCTCGAAGCGTCTACTCACGTGGACCATGTTTCTGCCCTAGTTCAGTTTTTCTCACATATGCAAGCTCCACATAAGTTAGTTAATTCAATATAAATTTATTTACAATGTCAAATCATAACAGCACTAGATCTCAGGATAATTTGGGAGAGACCTTCTAAGTAAACTTGAACCTACCTGGACCATGTTTCTGACGTATTCTTGTTCTGCTCACCTACCGCAAACTCTATAAGTTAGTTAAAGCTCTGTCCTTGAAGGGGGGAATCAAAGACAACCTATGGTATAAAGCACACAGCCAGGAAAACTCAGCTGCACAGGGGTCACATCTGAATTATTCGAGTTAGAATGGATTTTAAGACTAAGGGTTGATATTTGCTTCACACAACCATCCTGTATAACTAGAAGCATCTACTTATGTGTACTCATCTCGGCAAGAAGGACAGAGCTTCTAAGTCCTTGAACTTACCTGGACCATGTTTCTGACGTATTCCTGTTTTACTCACCTACACAAACTCTGTAAGTTAGTGAAAGTTCCGTTCTTGAAGGTGGGACCCAAAGACAAATTTTAGTATAAAATAAACAGCCAGGACACATAAGCTGTGTAGGGGCACTCAGATTTGAACTGAGGACCTCTTGATCTGCAGTCAAATACTCTACCACTGAGCTATACCCCCATGTACTTTATTCAGAATATGCCTATTGATCAGCAAAGAACTGGCAAGGCCACCACCATATGGGTAAGATGGGGTTAAGATCCAGGTCTGTGTCCGCATCTGATTAAAAAAGTATACAATAAAACTTTCCATGTCTTTGTTTCCAGTATCCAAAATTCTTCTCCTGTATGAAAAGCAGCTAAGAGAACTAGGCCTTTTCATCTTCATTGAAAGCACATCTTTGAGGCCATCCTGAATTCATGTTATTACAATGGATTTCAACAGTAAGGTAAGAAACGTGGTCAACTCAACAATCCTGACTAGCTCGAAGCATCTAAGTAGATGTACTTACCTGGACTATGTTTTTTTCCAAAGTCACATTTCAATTAAAGTTTCCATGTCTTCTTTTAGTATCCAAAACTCATCTATGGTATTAAAGGCAGCTAAAAGAAGTTGACATTTTCATCTTGGATGAAGGCACATCTGAATTCATGGTAATTAGAATGGCTTTTAAGACTAAGGGTTGATATTTGCTTCACACAACCATCCTGTACAACTCGAAGCATCTACTTATGTGTACTCATCTCTGCAAGAAGGACAGAGCTTCTAAGTCCTTGAACTTACCTGGACCATGTTTCTGACATATTGCTGTTTTACTCACCTATGCAAACTCTATATGTTAGTGAAATCTCTGTCCTTGAAGGTGGGAATCAAAGACAACTTTTAGTATAAAATAAACAGCCAGGACACATAAGCTGTGTAGGGGCACTCAGATTTGAACTGAGGACCTCTTGATCTGCAGTCAAATACTCTACCACTGAGCTATACCCCCATGTACTTTATTCAGAATATGCCTATTTATCAGCAAAGAACTGGCAAGGCCACCACCATATGGGTAAGATGGGGTTAAGATCCAGGTCTGTGTCCGCATCTGATTAAAAAGTATACATTAAAACTTTCCATGTCTTTGTTTCCAGTATCCAAAATTCTTCTCCTGTATGAAAAGCAGCTAAGAGAACTAGGCCTTTTCATCTTCATTGAAAGCACATCTTTTGAGGCCATCCTGAATTCATGTTATTACAATGGATTTCAACAGTAAGGTAAGAAACGTGGTCAACTCAACAATCCTGACTAGCTCGAAGCATCTACGTACATGTACTTACCTGGACTGTGTTTTTTCCCCAAGTCACATTTCAATTAAAGTTTCCATGTCTTCTTTTTAGTATCCAAAACTCATCTATGGTATTAAAGGCAGCTAAAAGAAGTTGACATTTTCATCTTGGATGAAGGCACATCTGAATTCATGGTAAGTAGAATGGATTAAGGGTAGAAATGTGCCTCAAACAACCATCCGGTATAGCTCAAGCGTCTACTCACGTGGACCATGTTTCTGCCCTAGTTCAGTTTTTCTCACATATGCAAGCTCCACATAAGTTAGTTAATTCAATATAAATTTATTTACAATGTCAAATCATAACAGCACTAGATCTCAGGATAATTTGGGAGAGACCTTCTAAGTAAACTTGAACCTACCTGGACCATGTTTCTGACGTATTCTTGTTCTGCTCACCTACCGCAAACTCTATAAGTTAGTTAAAGCTCTGTCCTTGAAGGGGGGAATCAAAGACAACCTATGGTATAAAGCACACAGCCAGGAAAACTCAGCTGCACAGGGGTCACATCTGAATTATTCGAGTTAGAATGGATTTTAAGACTAAGGGTTGATATTTGCTTCACACAACCATCCTGTATAACTAGAAGCATCTACTTATGTGTACTCATCTCGGCAAGAAGGACAGAGCTTCTAAGTCCTTGAACTTACCTGGACCATGTTTCTGACGTATTCCTGTTTTACTCACCTACACAAACTCTGTAAGTTAGTGAAAGTTCCGTTCTTGAAGGTGGGACCCAAAGACAAATTTTAGTATAAAATAAACAGCCAGGACACATAAGCTGTGTAGGGGGCACTCAGATTTGAACTGAGGACCTCTTGATCTGCAGTCAAATACTCTACCACTGAGCTATACCCCATGTACTTTATTCAGAATATGCCTATTGATCAGCAAAGAACTGGCAAGGCCACCACCATATGGGTAAGATGGGGTTAAGATCCAGGTCTGTGTCCGCATCTGATTAAAAAGTATACAATAAAACTTTCCATGTCTTTGTTTCCAGTATCCAAAATTCTTCTCCTGTATGAAAAGCAGCTAAGAGAACTAGGCCTTTTCATCTTCATTGAAAGCACATCTTTTGAGGCCATCCTGAATTCATGTTATTACAATGGATTTCAACAGTAAGGTAAGAAACGTGGTCAACTCAACAATCCTGACTAGCTCGAAGCATCTAAGTAGATGTACTTACCTGGACTATGTTTTTTTCCAAAGTCACATTTCAATTAAAGTTTCCATGTCTTCTTTTTAGTATCCAAAACTCATCTATGGTATTAAAGGCAGCTAAAAGAAGTTGACATTTTCATCTTGGATGAAGGCACATCTGAATTCATGGTAATTAGAATGGCTTTTAAGACTAAGGGTTGATATTTGCTTCACACAACCATCCTGTACAACTCGAAGCATCTACTTATGTGTACTCATCTCTGCAAGAAGGACAGAGCTTCTAAGTCCTTGAACTTACCTGGACCATGTTTCTGACATATTGCTGTTTTACTCACCTATGCAAACTCTATATGTTAGTGAAATCTCTGTCCTTGAAGGTGGGAATCAAAGACAACTTTTAGTATAAAATAAACAGCCAGGACACATAAGCTGTGTAGGGGCACTCAGATTTGAACTGAGGACCTCTTGATCTGCAGTCAAATACTCTACCACTGAGCTATACCCCCATGTACTTTATTCAGAATATGCCTATTTATCAGCAAAGAACTGGCAAGGCCACCACCATATGGGTAAGATGGGGTTAAGATCCAGGTCTGTGTCCGCATCTGATTAAAAAGTATACATTAAAACTTTCCATGTCTTTGTTTCCAGTATCCAAAATTCTTCTCCTGTATGAAAAGCAGCTAAGAGAACTAGGCCTTTTCATCTTCATTGAAAGCACATCTTTTGAGGCCATCCTGAATTCATGTTATTACAATGGATTTCAACAGTAAGGTAAGAAACGTGGTCAACTCAACAATCCTGACTAGCTCGAAGCATCTACGTACATGTACTTACCTGGACTGTGTTTTTTCCCCAAGTCACATTTCAATTAAAGTTTCCATGTCTTCTTTTTAGTATCCAAAACTCATCTATGGTATTAAAGGCAGCTAAAAGAAGTTGACATTTTCATCTTGGATGAAGGCACATCTGAATTCATGGTAAGTAGAATGGATTAAGGGTAGAAATGTGCCTCAAACAACCATCCGGTATAGCTCAAGCGTCTACTCACGTGGACCATGTTTCTGCCCTAGTTCAGTTTTTCTCACATATGCAAGCTCCACATAAGTTAGTTAATTCAATATAAATTTATTTACAATGTCAAATCATAACAGCACTAGATCTCAGGATAATTTGGGAGAGACCTTCTAAGTAAACTTGAACCTACCTGGACCATGTTTCTGACGTATTCTTGTTCTGCTCACCTACCGCAAACTCTATAAGTTAGTTAAAGCTCTGTCCTTGAAGGGGGGAATCAAAGACAACCTATGGTATAAAGCACACAGCCAGGAAAACTCAGCTGCACAGGGGTCACATCTGAATTATTCGAGTTAGAATGGATTTTAAGACTAAGGGTTGATATTTGCTTCACACAACCATCCTGTATAACTAGAAGCATCTACTTATGTGTACTCATCTCGGCAAGAAGGACAGAGCTTCTAAGTCCTTGAACTTACCTGGACCATGTTTCTGACGTATTCCTGTTTTACTCACCTACACAAACTCTGTAAGTTAGTGAAAGTTCCGTTCTTGAAGGTGGGACCCAAAGACAAATTTTAGTATAAAATAAACAGCCAGGACACATAAGCTGTGTAGGGGGCACTCAGATTTGAACTGAGGACCTCTTGATCTGCAGTCAAATACTCTACCACTGAGCTATACCCCCATGTACTTTATTCAGAATATGCCTATTGATCAGCAAAGAACTGGCAAGGCCACCACCATATGGGTAAGATGGGGTTAAGATCCAGGTCTGTGTCCGCATCTGATTAAAAAGTATACAATAAAACTTTCCATGTCTTTGTTTCCAGTATCCAAAATTCTTCTCCTGTATGAAAAGCAGCTAAGAGAACTAGGCCTTTTCATCTTCATTGAAAGCACATCTTTTGAGGCCATCCTGAATTCATGTTATTACAATGGATTTCAACAGTAAGGTAAGAAACGTGGTCAACTCAACAATCCTGACTAGCTCGAAGCATCTAAGTAGATGTACTTACCTGGACTATGTTTTTTCCAAAGTCACATTTCAATTAAAGTTTCCATGTCTTCTTTTTAGTATCCAAAACTCATCTATGGTATTAAAGGCAGCTAAAAGAAGTTGACATTTTCATCTTGGATGAAGGCACATCTGAATTCATGGTAATTAGAATGGCTTTTAAGACTAAGGGTTGATATTTGCTTCACACAACCATCCTGTACAACTCGAAGCATCTACTTATGTGTACTCATCTCTGCAAGAAGGACAGAGCTTCTAAGTCCTTGAACTTACCTGGACCATGTTTCTGACATATTGCTGTTTTACTCACCTATGCAAACTCTATATGTTAGTGAAATCTCTGTCCTTGAAGGTGGGAATCAAAGACAACTTTTAGTATAAAATAAACAGCCAGGACACATAAGCTGTGTAGGGGGCACTCAGATTTGAACTGAGGACCTCTTGATCTGCAGTCAAATACTCTACCACTGAGCTATACCCCCATGTACTTTATTCAGAATATGCCTATTTATCAGCAAAGAACTGGCAAGGCCACCACCATATGGGTAAGATGGGGTTAAGATCCAGGTCTGTGTCCGCATCTGATTAAAAAAGTATACATTAAAACTTTCCATGTCTTTGTTTCCAGTATCCAAAATTCTTCTCCTGTATGAAAAGCAGCTAAGAGAACTAGGCCTTTTCATCTTCATTGAAAGCACATCTTTTGAGGCCATCCTGAATTCATGTTATTACAATGGATTTCAACAGTAAGGTAAGAAACGTGGTCAACTCAACAATCCTGACTAGCTCGAAGCATCTACGTACATGTACTTACCTGGACTGTGTTTTTTCCCCAAGTCACATTTCAATTAAAGTTTCCATGTCTTCTTTTTAGTATCCAAAACTCATCTATGGTATTAAAGGCAGCTAAAAGAAGTTGACATTTTCATCTTGGATGAAGGCACATCTGAATTCATGGTAAGTAGAATGGATTTTAAGACTAAGGGTAGAAATGTGCCTCAAACAACCATCCGGTATAGCTCAAGCGTCTACTCACGTGGACCATGTTTCTGCCCTAGTTCAGTTTTTCTCACATATGCAAGCTCCACATAAGTTAGTTAATTCAATATAAATTTATTTACAATGTCAAATCATAACAGCACTAGATCTCAGGATAATTTGGGAGAGACCTTCTAAGTAAACTTGAACCTACCTGGACCATGTTTCTGACGTATTCTTGTTCTGCTCACCTACCGCAAACTCTATAAGTTAGTTAAAGCTCTGTCCTTGAAGGGGGGAATCAAAGACAACCTATGGTATAAAGCACACAGCCAGGAAAACTCAGCTGCACAGGGGTCACATCTGAATTATTCGAGTTAGAATGGATTTTAAGACTAAGGGTTGATATTTGCTTCACACAACCATCCTGTATAACTAGAAGCATCTACTTATGTGTACTCATCTCGGCAAGAAGGACAGAGCTTCTAAGTCCTTGAACTTACCTGGACCATGTTTCTGACGTATTCCTGTTTTACTCACCTACACAAACTCTGTAAGTTAGTGAAAGTTCCGTTCTTGAAGGTGGGACCCAAAGACAAATTTTAGTATAAAATAAACAGCCAGGACACATAAGCTGTGTAGGGGCACTCAGATTTGAACTGAGGACCTCTTGATCTGCAGTCAAATACTCTACCACTGAGCTATACCCCCATGTACTTTATTCAGAATATGCCTATTGATCAGCAAAGAACTGGCAAGGCCACCACCATATGGGTAAGATGGGGTTAAGATCCAGGTCTGTGTCCGCATCTGATTAAAAAGTATACAATAAAACTTTCCATGTCTTTGTTTCCAGTATCCAAAATTCTTCTCCTGTATGAAAAGCAGCTAAGAGAACTAGGCCTTTTCATCTTCATTGAAAGCACATCTTTTGAGGCCATCCTGAATTCATGTTATTACAATGGATTTCAACAGTAAGGTAAGAAACGTGGTCAACTCAACAATCCTGACTAGCTCGAAGCATCTACGTACATGTACTTACCTGGACTGTGTTTTTTTCCCCAAGTCACATTTCAATTAAAGTTTCCATGTCTTCTTTTTAGTATCCAAAACTCATCTATGGTATTAAAGGCAGCTAAAAGAAGTTGACATTTTCATCTTGGATGAAGGCACATCTGAATTCATGGTAAGTAGAATGGATTTTAAGACTAAGGGTAGAAATGTGCCTCAAACAACCATCCGGTATAGCTCGAAGCGTCTACTCACGTGGACCATGTTTCTGCCCTAGCCCAGTTTTTCTCACATATGTAAGCTCCACATAAGTTAGTTAATTCAATATAAATTTATTTACAATGTCAAATCATAACAGCACTAGATCTCAGGATAATTTGGGAGAGACCTTCTAAGTAAACTTGAACCTACCTGGACCATGTTTCTGACGTATTCTTGTTCTGCTCACCTACGCAAACTCTATATGTTAGTGAAAGCTCTGTCCTTGAAGGGGGGAATCAAAGACAACCTATGGTATAAAGCACACAGCCAGGAAAACTCAGCTGCACAGGGGTCACATCTGAATTATTTGAGTTAGAATGGATTTTAAGACTAAGGGTTGATATTTGCTTCACACAACCATCCTGTACAACATTATGTGTACTCATATCTGCAAGAAGGACAGAGCTTCTAAGTCCTTGAACTTACCTGGACCATGTTTCTGACGCATTCCTGTTTTACTCACCTACACAAACTCTGTAAGTTAGTGAAAGTTCCGTTCTTGAAGGTGGGACCCAAAGACAACTTTTAGTATAAAATAAACAGCCAGGACACATAAGCTGTGTAGGGGGCACTCAGATTTGAACTGAGGACCTCTTGATCTGCAGTCAAATACTCTACCACTGAGCTATACCCCCATGTAATTTATGCAGAATATGCCTATTGATCAGCAAAGAACTGGCAAGGCCACCACCATATGGGTAAGATGGGGTTAAGATCCAGGTCTGTGTCCGCATCTGATTAAAAAAGTATACAATAAAACTTTCCATGTCTTTGTTTCCAGTATCCAAAATTCTTCTCCTGTATGAAAAGCAGCTAAGAGAACTAGGCCTTTTCATCTTCATTGAAAGCACATCTTTTGAGGCCATCCTGAATTCATGTTATTACAATGGATTTCAACAGTAAGGTAAGAAACGTGGTCAACTCAACAATCCTGACTAGCTCGAAGCATCTAAGTAGATGTACTTACCTGGACTATGTTTTTTTCCAAAGTCACATTTCAATTAAAGTTTCCATGTCTTCTTTTTAGTATCCAAAACTCATCTATGGTATTAAAGGCAGCTAAAAGAAGTTGACATTTTCATCTTGGATGAAGGCACATCTGAATTCATGGTAATTAGAATGGCTTTTAAGACTAAGGGTTGATATTTGCTTCACACAACCATCCTGTACAACTCGAAGCATCTACTTATGTGTACTCATCTCTGCAAGAAGGACAGAGCTTCTAAGTCCTTGAACTTACCTGGACCATGTTTCTGACATATTGCTGTTTTACTCACCTATGCAAACTCTATATGTTAGTGAAATCTCTGTCCTTGAAGGTGGGAATCAAAGACAACTTTTAGTATAAAATAAACAGCCAGGACACATAAGCTGTGTAGGGGCACTCAGATTTGAACTGAGGACCTCTTGATCTGCAGTCAAATACTCTACCACTGAGCTATACCCCCATGTAGTTTATTCAGAATATGCCTATTTATCAGCAAAGAACTGGCAAGGCCACCACCATATGGGTAAGATGGGGTTAAGATCCAGGTCTGTGTCCGCATCTGATTAAAAAAGTATACATTAAAACTTTCCATGTCTTTGTTTCCAGTATCCAAAATTCTTCTCCTGTATGAAAAGCAGCTAAGAGAACTAGGCCTTTTCATCTTCATTGAAAGCACATCTTTTGAGGCCATCCTGAATTCATGTTATTACAATGGATTTCAACAGTAAGGTAAGAAACGTGGTCAACTCAACAATCCTGACTAGTTCGAAGCATCTAAGTAGATGTACTTACCTGGACTATGTTTTTTTCCAAAGTCACATTTCAATTAAAGTTTCCATGTCTTCTTTTTAGTATCCAAAACTCATCTATGGTATTAAAGGCAGCTAAAAGAAGTTGACATTTTCATCTTGGATGAAGGCACATCTGAATTCATGGTAATTAGAATGGCTTTTAAGACTAAGGGTTGATATTTGCTTCACACAACCATCCTGTACAACTCGAAGCATCTACTTATGTGTACTCATCTCTGCAAGAAGGACAGAGCTTCTAAGTCCTTGAACTTACCTGGACCATGTTTCTGACATATTGCTATTTTACTCACCTATGCAAACTCTATATGTTAGTGAAATCTCTGTCCTTGAAGGTGGGAATCAAAGACAACTTTTAGTATAAAATAAACAGCCAGGACACATAAGCTGTGTAGGGGGCACTCAGATTTGAACTGAGGACCTCTTGATCTGCAGTCAAATACTCTACCACTGAGCTATACCCCCATGTACTTTATTCAGAATATGCCTATTTATCAGCAAAGAACTGGCAAGGCCACCACCATATGGGTAAGATGGGGTTAAGATCCAGGTCTGTGTCCGCATCTGATTAAAAAAGTATACATTAAAACTTTCCATGTCTTTGTTTCCAGTATCCAAAATTCTTCTCCTGTATGAAAAGCAGCTAAGAGAACTAGGCCTTTTCATCTTCATTGAAAGCACATCTTTTGAGGCCATCCTGAATTCATGTTATTACAATGGATTTCAACAGTAAGGTAAGAAACGTGGTCAACTCAACAATCCTGACTAGCTCGAAGCATCTACGTACATGTACTTACCTGGACTGTGTTTTTTCCCCAAGTCACATTTCAATTAAAGTTTCCATGTCTTCTTTTTAGTATCCAAAACTCATCTATGGTATTAAAGGCAGCTAAAAGAAGTTGACATTTTCATCTTGGATGAAGGCACATCTGAATTCATGGTAAGTAGAATGGATTAAGGGTAGAAATGTGCCTCAAACAACCATCCGGTATAGCTCAAGCGTCTACTCACGTGGACCATGTTTCTGCCCTAGTTCAGTTTTTCTCACATATGCAAGCTCCACATAAGTTAGTTAATTCAATATAAATTTATTTACAATGTCAAATCATAACAGCACTAGATCTCAGGATAATTTGGGAGAGACCTTCTAAGTAAACTTGAACCTACCTGGACCATGTTTCTGACGTATTCTTGTTCTGCTCACCTACCGCAAACTCTATAAGTTAGTTAAAGCTCTGTCCTTGAAGGGGGGAATCAAAGACAACCTATGGTATAAAGCACACAGCCAGGAAAACTCAGCTGCACAGGGGTCACATCTGAATTATTCGAGTTAGAATGGATTTTAAGACTAAGGGTTGATATTTGCTTCACACAACCATCCTGTATAACTAGAAGCATCTACTTATGTGTACTCATCTCGGCAAGAAGGACAGAGCTTCTAAGTCCTTGAACTTACCTGGACCATGTTTCTGACGTATTCCTGTTTTACTCACCTACACAAACTCTGTAAGTTAGTGAAAGTTCCGTTCTTGAAGGTGGGACCCAAAGACAAATTTTAGTATAAAATAAACAGCCAGGACACATAAGCTGTGTAGGGGCACTCAGATTTGAACTGAGGACCTCTTGATCTGCAGTCAAATACTCTACCACTGAGCTATACCCCCATGTACTTTATTCAGAATATGCCTATTGATCAGCAAAGAACTGGCAAGGCCACCACCATATGGGTAAGATGGGGTTAAGATCCAGGTCTGTGTCCGCATCTGATTAAAAAGTATACAATAAAACTTTCCATGTCTTTGTTTCCAGTATCCAAAATTCTTCTCCTGTATGAAAAGCAGCTAAGAGAACTAGGCCTTTTCATCTTCATTGAAAGCACATCTTTTGAGGCCATCCTGAATTCATGTTATTACAATGGATTTCAACAGTAAGGTAAGAAACGTGGTCAACTCAACAATCCTGACTAGCTCGAAGCATCTAAGTAGATGTACTTACCTGGACTATGTTTTTTTCCAAAGTCACATTTCAATTAAAGTTTCCATGTCTTCTTTTTAGTATCCAAAACTCATCTATGGTATTAAAGGCAGCTAAAAGAAGTTGACATTTTCATCTTGGATGAAGGCACATCTGAATTCATGGTAATTAGAATGGCTTTTAAGACTAAGGGTTGATATTTGCTTCACACAACCATCCTGTACAACTCGAAGCATCTACTTATGTGTACTCATCTCTGCAAGAAGGACAGAGCTTCTAAGTCCTTGAACTTACCTGGACCATGTTTCTGACATATTGCTGTTTTACTCACCTATGCAAACTCTATATGTTAGTGAAATCTCTGTCCTTGAAGGTGGGAATCAAAGACAACTTTTAGTATAAAATAAACAGCCAGGACACATAAGCTGTGTAGGGGGCACTCAGATTTGAACTGAGGACCTCTTGATCTGCAGTCAAATACTCTACCACTGAGCTATACCCCATGTACTTTATTCAGAATATGCCTATTTATCAGCAAAGAACTGGCAAGGCCACCACCATATGGGTAAGATGGGGTTAAGATCCAGGTCTGTGTCCGCATCTGATTAAAAAAGTATACATTAAAACTTTCCATGTCTTTGTTTCCAGTATCCAAAATTCTTCTCCTGTATGAAAAGCAGCTAAGAGAACTAGGCCTTTTCATCTTCATTGAAAGCACATCTTTGAGGCCATCCTGAATTCATGTTATTACAATGGATTTCAACAGTAAGGTAAGAAACGTGGTCAACTCAACAATCCTGACTAGCTCGAAGCATCTACGTACATGTACTTACCTGGACTGTGTTTTTCCCCAAGTCACATTTCAATTAAAGTTTCCATGTCTTCTTTTTAGTATCCAAAACTCATCTATGGTATTAAAGGCAGCTAAAAGAAGTTGACATTTTCATCTTGGATGAAGGCACATCTGAATTCATGGTAAGTAGAATGGATTAAGGGTAGAAATGTGCCTCAAACAACCATCCGGTATAGCTCGAAGCGTCTACTCACGTGGACCATGTTTCTGCCCTAGTTCAGTTTTTCTCACATATGCAAGCTCCACATAAGTTAGTTAATTCAATATAAATTTATTTACAATGTCAAATCATAACAGCACTAGATCTCAGGATAATTTGGGAGAGACCTTCTAAGTAAACTTGAACCTACCTGGACCATGTTTCTGACGTATTCTTGTTCTGCTCACCTACCGCAAACTCTATAAGTTAGTTAAAGCTCTGTCCTTGAAGGGGGGAATCAAAGACAACCTATGGTATAAAGCACACAGCCAGGAAAACTCAGCTGCACAGGGGTCACATCTGAATTATTCGAGTTAGAATGGATTTTAAGACTAAGGGTTGATATTTGCTTCACACAACCATCCTGTATAACTAGAAGCATCTACTTATGTGTACTCATCTCGGCAAGAAGGACAGAGCTTCTAAGTCCTTGAACTTACCTGGACCATGTTTCTGACGTATTCCTGTTTTACTCACCTACACAAACTCTGTAAGTTAGTGAAAGTTCCGTTCTTGAAGGTGGGACCCAAAGACAAATTTTAGTATAAAATAAACAGCCAGGACACATAAGCTGTGTAGGGGCACTCAGATTTGAACTGAGGACCTCTTGATCTGCAGTCAAATACTCTACCACTGAGCTATACCCCCATGTACTTTATTCAGAATATGCCTATTGATCAGCAAAGAACTGGCAAGGCCACCACCATATGGGTAAGATGGGGTTAAGATCCAGGTCTGTGTCCGCATCTGATTAAAAAGTATACAATAAAACTTTCCATGTCTTTGTTTCCAGTATCCAAAATTCTTCTCCTGTATGAAAAGCAGCTAAGAGAACTAGGCCTTTTCATCTTCATTGAAAGCACATCTTTTGAGGCCATCCTGAATTCATGTTATTACAATGGATTTCAACAGTAAGGTAAGAAACGTGGTCAACTCAACAATCCTGACTAGCTCGAAGCATCTAAGTAGATGTACTTACCTGGACTATGTTTTTTTCCAAAGTCACATTTCAATTAAAGTTTCCATGTCTTCTTTTTAGTATCCAAAACTCATCTATGGTATTAAAGGCAGCTAAAAGAAGTTGACATTTTCATCTTGGATGAAGGCACATCTGAATTCATGGTAATTAGAATGGCTTTTAAGACTAAGGGTTGATATTTGCTTCACACAACCATCCTGTACAACTCGAAGCATCTACTTATGTGTACTCATCTCTGCAAGAAGGACAGAGCTTCTAAGTCCTTGAACTTACCTGGACCATGTTTCTGACGTATTCCTGTTTTACTCACCTACACAAACTCTGTAAGTTAGTGAAAGTTCCGTTCTTGAAGGTGGGACCCAAAGACAACTTTTAGTATAAAATAAACAGCCAGGACACATAAGCTGTGTAGGGGGCACTCAGATTTGAATTGAGGACCTCTTGATCTGCCGTCAAATACTCTACCACTGAGCTATACCCCCATGTACTTTATGCAGAATATGCCTATTGATCAGCAAAGAACTGGCAAGGCCACCACCATATGGGTAAGATGGGGTTAAGATCCAGGTCTGTGTCCGCATCTGATTAAAAAAGTATACATTAAAACTTTCCATGTCTTTGTTTCCAGTATCCAAAATTCTTCTCCTGTATGAAAAGCAGCTAAGAGAACTAGGATTTTAAGACTAAGGGTAGAAATGTGCCTCAAACAACCATCCGGTATAGCTCGAAGCGTCTACTCACGTGGACCATGTTTCTGCCCTAGCTCAGTTTTTCTCACATATGCAAGCTCCACATAAGTTAGTTAATTCAATATAAATTTATTTACAATGTCAAATCATAACAGCACTAGATCTCAGGATAATTTGGAAGAGACCTTCTAAGTAAACTTGAACCTACCTGGACCATGTTTCTGACGTATTCTTGTTCTGCTCACCTACCGCAAACTCTATAAGTTAGTTAAAGCTCTGTCCTTGAAGGGGGGAATCAAAGACAACCTATGGTATAAAGCACACAGCCAGGAAAACTCAGCTGCACGGGGGTCACATCTGAATTATTCGAGTTAGAATGGATTTTAAGACTAAGGGTTGATATTTGCTTCACACAACCATCCTGTATAACTCGAAGCATCTACTTATGTGTACTCATCTCTGCAAGAAGGACAGAGCTTCTAAGTCCTTGAACTTACCTGGACCATGTTTCTGACGTATTCCTGTTTTACTCACCTACACAAACTCTGTAAGTTAGTGAAAGTTCCGTTCTTGAAGGTGGGACCCAAAGACAACTTTTAGTATAAAATAAACAGCCAGGACACATAAGCTGTGTAGCGGGCACTCAGATTTGAACTGAGGACCTCTTGATCTGCAGTCAAATACCACTGAGCTATACCCCCATGTACTTTATGCAGAATATGCCTATTGATCAGCAAAGAACTGGCAAGGCCACCACCATATGGGTAAGATGGGGTTAAGATCCAGGTCTGTGTCCGCATCTGATTAAAAAGGTATACATTAAAACTTTCCATGTCTTTGTTTCCAGTATCCAAAATTCTTCTCCTGTATGAAAAGCAGCTAAGAGAACTAGGCCTTTTCATCTTCATTGAAAGCACATCTTTTGAGGCCATCCTGAATTCATGTTATTACAATGGATTTCAACAGTAAGGTAAGAAACGTGGTCAACTCAACAATCCTGACTAGCTCGAAGCATCTACGTACTTGTACTTGTGACTGTGTTTTTTTCCCCAAGTCACATTTCAATTAAAGTTTCCATGTCTTCTTTTTAGTATCCAAAACTCATCTATGGTATTAAAGGCAGCTAAAAGAAGTTGACATTTTCATCTTGGATGAAGGCACATCTGAATTCATGGTAAGTAGAATGGATTTTAAGACTAAGGGTAGAAATGTGCCTCAAACAACCATCCGGTATAGCTCGAAGCGTCTACTCACGTGGACCATGTTTCTGCCCTAGCTCAGTTTTTCTCACATATGCAAGCTCCACATAAGTTAGTTAATTCAATATAAATTTATTTACAATGTCAAATCATAACAGCACTAGATCTCAGGATAATTTGGAAGAGACCTTCTAAGTAAACTTGAACCTACCTGGACCATGTTTCTGACGTATTCTTGTTCTGCTCACCTACCGCAAACTCTATAAGTTAGTTAAAGCTCTGTCCTTGAAGGGGGGAATCAAAGACAACCTATGGTATAAAGCACACAGCCAGGAAAACTCAGCTGCACGGGGTCACATCTGAATTATTCGAGTTAGAATGGATTTTAAGACTAAGGGTTGATATTTGCTTCACACAACCATCCTGTATAACTCGAAGCATCTACTTATGTGTACTCATCTCTGCAAGAAGGACAGAGCTTCTAAGTCCTTGAACTTACCTGGACCATGTTTCTGACGTATTCCTGTTTTACTCACCTACACAAACTCTGTAAGTTAGTGAAAGTTCCGTTCTTGAAGGTGGGACCCAAAGACAACTTTTAGTATAAAATAAACAGCCAGGACACATAAGCTGTGTAGCGGGCACTCAGATTTGAACTGAGGACCTCTTGATCTGCAGTCAAATACCACTGAGCTATACCCCCATGTACTTTATGCAGAATATGCCTATTGATCAGCAAAGAACTGGCAAGGCCACCACCATATGGGTAAGATGGGTTTAAGATCCAGGTCTGTGTCCGCATCTGATTAAAAAGGTATACATTAAAACTTTCCATGTCTTTGTTTCCAGTATCCAAAATTCTTCTCCTGTATGAAAAGCAGCTAAGAGAACTAGGCCTTTTCATCTTCATTGAAAGCATATCTTTTGAGGCCATCCTGAATTAATGTTATTACAATGGATTTCAACAGTAAGGTAAGAAACGTGGTCAATTCAACAATCCTGACTAGCTCGAAGCATCTACGTACATGTACTTACCTGGACTGTGTTTTTTTCCCCAAGTCACATTTCAATTAAAGTTTCCATGTCTTCTTTTTAGTATCCAAAACTCATCTATGGTATTAAAGGCAGCTAAAAGAAGTTGACATTTTCATCTTGGATGAAGGCACATCTGAATTCATGGTAAGTAGAATGGATTTTAAGACTAAGGGTAGAAATGTGCCTCAAACAACCATCCGGTATAGCTCGAAGCGTCTACTCACGTGGACCATGTTTCTGCCCTAGCTCAGTTTTTCTCACATATGCAAGCTCCACATAAGTTAGTTAATTCAATATAAATGTATTTACAATGTCAAATCATAACAGCACTAGATCTCAGGATAATTTGGGAGAGACCTTCTAAGTAAACTTGAACCTACCTGGACCATGTTTCTGACGTATTCTTGTTCTGCTCACCTACCGCAAACTCTATAAGTTAGTTAATGCTCTGTCCTTGAAGGGGGGAATCAAAGACAACCTATGGTATAAAGCACACAGCCAGGAAAACTCAGCTGCACAGGGGTCACATCTGAATTATTCGAGTTAGAATGGATTTTAAGACTAAGGGTTGATATTTGCTTCACACAACCATCCTGTATAACTCAAAGCGTCTACTTATGTGTACTCATCTCGGCAAGAAGGACAGAGCTTCTAAGTCCTTGAACTTACCTGGACCATGTTTCTGACGTATTCCTGTTTTACTCACCTATGCAAACTCTATAAGTTAGTGAAATCTCAGGTGGGAATCAAAGACAACTTTTAGTATAAAATAAACAGCCAGGACACATCAGCTGCATAGGGGGCACCCAGATTTGAACTGGGGACCTCTTGTCTGCAGTCAAACACTCTACCACTGAGATACACCCTACACACCATGTGCAGAATATGAAACTAACCATACTTTATAGCTCGAAGCATCTACTCACTTGGACCATGTTTCTGCCCTAACAGATTTTCCCACCTACGCAAACTCCACATAAGTTAGTTAATTAGGCCTAGGGCCCTGGGACTTCCCATGATGCACTGAGCACCTCTCTCTTCCTCCTTTTCTCCATCTGTATGCAACCTCATTCCATTAATGCATGTTACTAACTCGACTTCTTCCCTTTCCCGGAGTCTTCTGCTCTCTCGCCCCCAGAGTCTTGCCCTCTCCTCTCTTCTATCGCTTCCTGCAGGTGTTTCTGGCTCTGGATCTGTGGTTGGAATCACCTGCTGCCTCCATGTTCTTGCAGATGTGCCTTCATCAAAGATGAAAAGGCCTAGTTCTTTTAGCTGCATTTTATACAGGAGAGGATTTTTGAATACTGGGAAAAAAGACATGGAATGTTTTAATGTATACTTTTTCAATCAGATGTGGACACAGACCTGGATCCTAACCTCATCTTACCCATATGGTGGTGGTCTTGCCAGTTCTTTGCTGATCAATAAGCATATTCTGTACATTACATGTGGGGGGTATAGCTCAATGGTAGAGCATTTGACAGCACATCAAGAGGTCTGCAGTTCAATTCCTCCTACCCCTTACACAGCTGATTTGTTCTGGCTGTTTACTTTATACTACAGGATGTCTTCTATTCCCACCTTCAAGGAAAGGCTTTCACTAACTTATAGAGTTTGCGTAGGTGTGCAAAACAGGAAGAGGTCAGAAACATGGTCCAAGTTCTAGTAATTAGAAGGTCCCTCCCAAATTATCCTGAGATATAGTGCTCTTATGACTTGACATCATAAATAAATTTGTATTGAATTAACTTACTTAAGTGGAGTTTGCGTAGGTGAGAAAAACCACATAGGTACACATAAATGGACGCTTTGAGCTGTACAGGATGGTTGTGTGAAGCACATTTCTACCCTTAGTGTTAAAATCCATTCTAACTACCATGAATTCAGATGTGCCTTTATCAAAGATGAACTTCTTTTAGTTGCCTTTCAAACTAGCAGTATCTCAGGACAATTTGGGAGAGAAGGAGAGAGCTTCTAAATACTTGAACTTACTTGGACCATGTTTCTGACCTCTTCTTGTTTTGCTCACTTACACAAACTCTATAAGTTAGTGCTCTCCCACTGAGCTATACCCCCATGCACCATGGGCAGAATAGGCTTATTGATCAACAAAGAACTGGCAAGGCTTCCACCATATGGTTAAGGTAAGGTTAGGATCCAGGTCTGTGTCTACAAACACAAATTCACACAGGCTTCTCAGAGGCTTTATTATGCCTCAATGGTATAAAAATAACTAACGAACTGGCAAGGCCGGTGTCTGTACACGATTTGTCCTGCGCAAGATGTTCGCACACGCGCAGATGATATGATGAACACGGATTTACGTCTTTTACGAGACAGCATGATCTGTTCCCATAGACAGTTAAAGAAACAGAAAGCTAACGTTAGTTTAGCTAACAGCTAATGCGGCTAACCACTAGCTGAGGGAGCATGTAAAAGACCCTCAAAACCAGTGTTGCCAGATCTTGCGAGACAAATAAGCAACCAGGCCTGTAAAAAAAACAAGCCCAAAACAAGCAACTTTTTCTACGGAGCCCCTCCTAAGATCCTGGAAAAATAACTAAATAAACGGTGTGCACGGTTTTACAATCCGTGGGGATGGATTGTCAATTTCCATCCATGTGGACAGATAAGTAAACTGAGTTTTATTTTCTTCCCCTGATCTTCAGGACAATGACCACAGGAGGGAGTTAAACCACCTTTTAACATTATCTAACATTAGAAAACTGATGGGATATCAAATATACACTTTTTCACAGTGATTTTGAGTTGTTCCCCACGACGGGTTGAATGCTCTGCCACTGATTGTCTGGTACTCGTTGCCACCTTGGTCAGAGCCAATTAGAAGCAGGAGGTGGGCGGAAAATAACTCTGCTGTGTATGGGGAAAGAGGGAGGGACCAAGGGAACAGGCAAGCCAAACTCCTACGTTTAAATAACATATAGAAAATATCTGCTTGACAACTTATTATGGAGCTGGGAACAAGCCCTAATAAGTAACTACACTTTGGTAACAAGCCCAAGAAAACCGCGACCTGCGACTACCAATATTTGTAAGCGACTTTACAGAAAAACAAGCCCAAAGGTACTTAGAATAAGCGACCTTGGCAACACTGCTCAAAACTGAAAATAACCGTTTAAATATATAACATGTCAGTTTTACTTTACTTGTGCTCATTTAAAATACAGTCACTGTTACTCAATACTTGTCTTTATTATTACTGTAAAGACTTAATTTAGCTGGAGCCTGCTTTTCGATTACATTAGATAACACTTTATTCATCCCACAGCGGGGAAATTCCTTTGTTACAGTAGCATTCTCAACAATAACAGCAAAAAACAAACAACCAAACAAACAAGTAAACACACAAGAAAAACAGGCAAACAGTAGACAATGGGCAGAAGGTAGACTGAAGTAAAGTGGTGTCAAATAAAAGTTTTGTAAAGTAAAATGCGGTTGCCATAGTACAAAAAACAATATTTTCCCACTGTTTAGTTTGAGTAATGTTATTTTAGACGGAATCAAGCTGTCAGCTAACGGTTAGCCGAAATAGCTGTTAGCTAGCATTAGCTTCCCGGTGGAGGCGACCTGTTCTCTTAACTAATACATCAGTCCGGGAACTGTAAGGCACGATCTGTCATAGTTGTAGCGGTCAGCCATTAGCCTCATGGCTGTATTAAGAAAACTGTTAGCCTCCACCGGCGTTAGCTTCCCGGCTAACCTCTAGCTTTGAGTCAGTCTAAAATAACGTTACTTAAAATAAACAGTAGGAAAAGCAGGCTACAGCTAAATTAAGACTTAACGGTAATAATAAAGACAAGTATTGAGTGATTGTATTTTAAATGAGCACAAGCAAAATAGAACTGATATATAAATATATCTATTTAGGGTGTACCCAGAGTCAAACTGGGGACCTCTTGATCTGCAGTCAAATGCTCCACCACTGAGCTATACCCTCACATTCCAACACATGAATAGACTTAGACTTAGACTTAACTTTATTAATCCCTTTGGGATGACTCCATAAGGAAATTAAAGTTACCAGCATTTAATACAGCATATGAAGGAGAAAAAATAAGAATACAATAAAACACAATTAAACACAATAATACACAATAATACAATGATGCACAGGAAGACACACAGTACAAGTGTCATCCTGAATTCATATTACAATATATTTCAACACTAAGGGCAGAAACGTTGATCACACAACGATCCTGCATAGCTTGAAGTGTCAATGTACATGTACTTACCTGGACCGTGTTTCCGCCCTCTTCCAGTTTTGCTCACCTACGCAAGAATGGATTTCAACACTAAGGGTAGAAATTAAGTTAGTTAAATCAATTTGGAATCATGTGTCATATAATAACAGAAGTCATCTCAAGACATTTTACAGATAGTGTAGGTCTAGACCACACTTTTGTAGAGACCAAAAATGTCCACAAAAACATGCATTTGGTGTGACAGCTATGAAGTTAATTGGCAGAAACCTCATACAGAACCTGGCTCTTGGTTGGCAGTCATCTGACACTGCAATTTGAGAGAGAGAGAGAGAGAGAGAGAGAGAGAGAGAGAGAGAGAGAGGAAATATGACTCATCAGGTTTTATTGTGTCACAGAAAAAGCTGATTTTATCATCCCTGGCTGGATAATCTGGATCCCTCTTTTCTAAAATGATCTATGAATATTATCGCAGCCCCATTACGAGTCTGTTTGATTTATCTCTCTCATCTTCAGAACTTCCTAAAGACTGGAAAGCTGCCACGGTCATTCCCCTCTTTAAATGGGGAGACACCCTTGATCCCAACTGCTACAGACCAATTTAAATCCCACCCATTTCATTTCAGTCTTGGAAAGCATGGTTAACAAACAGATTAACAGCCATCTTGAATCTCACTGTATCCTTTCTACTATGCAATCAGGCTTCCATGCAGGTCACAGCTGAACCACAGCCACGCTCAAGGTTTTAAATGGCATTGCTCTGCTATTGATAACAAGCATTACTGTGCAGCTATCTAAAATGGCTACTTATAGATATGTAGGTGTTTGGTTAGACAGTTACCTCTCCTTTCAGGCCCTCATAAACCATCTCCAATCTAAAATTAGGTCTAGAATGGGCTTTCCATTCTGTAATTGGGCCTCTTTTACATATGCTGCCAAACTTGTCATGGTGAAAATAACTAGCGTACCAATTCTAGATTTTGGTGATGTCATTTATAAAAATGCTTTCCTCCTGAAAAAATTCCTTAGATTAAATAAAAAAAAACTAAAATAAACATACAGTGTTTATAATTAGAAATAAATCCACAAAACAAATAATAATCCAACCTTAAAAATAATACAGTGAAAAAATAAATAGAACATTTAAAATAAATGGAGACTATGTCTGAACTGTTACTTGCCACAACATGTTACTCACCATGTCAGGTGACTAAAATGAAACTGTTGCTATTTGAACCAAGATCTAATATAAAATAAGTTAGCATATTGAAAAGAATAGATTGGAAAAATAAAAAAAAATTGTTAAATAAAATATCTTAATGAATCATCACTTAGCTAATGTTTGCCCATCTGCTAGCCACGATAGTTTAACAAGTGGTTCAACAGTTATTGGCAGTTCTTGACCGCATAAATAAAGTTAAATAAACAATGTTTGACTTTCGTTTGAAAGCCATGATGTCTCTCTTTTTCTCATGGGTGGGCCAAATTCTCTGGGCAGGCAAAGCAGAGAAAGGGGAGGTAACCTTGGCCAATCTGGAATTTTGTGGTCATAAGGAGCAAGATTCCAGATTGGCCCATCTGAGCTTTCATTTTCTCAAAGGCAGAGCAGGATACCCAGGGCTTGGTTTACACCTATCACCATTTCTAGCCACTGGGGGACCATAGGCAGGCTGGGGGAACTCACATTAATGTTAAAAAAACCTCATAAAGTGCAATTTTCATGCCATAGGACCTTTAATATTGCATATGAGTGAGATGTTAGTTTTACAGTGTACTTGGAGCAGTGTTGATGCTAAAGTCTGACAGCAGCAGTTAGAAAAGTGCTGCGGTATCTCTCCTTCACACAGCGCAGGTACAGCAGCCAGTCTCAATGACACCTAGGCTCATTGTCTAGATAACACGATACCATTATCAGGAATTCTTATGGCCACCATAATTGTTTAGTGAAAATCAGATGTCGTTAAATCCCTAATGCAGATGCAGGAAAGGTATTGGAAATTGACAGAATGGGGTGTTAATAAGTGATAAGAAGGGTGTAAACTAGAGACATTGTAGTAGTATTAGCAGTAATAGTAATAGTAATAGTAGTAGTAGTTATTATTCATTTGAGCCCTTCACAGCACCAATCTTACGAGGGAATTTGTTGCTCCTCAGAGACAATTAAAGAGAGCCATTAGTTCTGCCCAACATCATTTATTTATGAACTCACTCCGTCAAAAGAAGGATGGTTCATTCTGTGAGAGGGAACAAAACTGAATTAAAAGGTTGAACAATGTTTATGTTGACTTTAAAGCCAACTACAGGAACAGAAAGGAGTTGGAAACTCTATTTCCATCTCTTATCAACTAACTGACCAACCACATTGCTATTTTTAGGAATAAAATAAATTCATTCAAAAGAAATGCGTCTGGAAATTTTTCACAGACGCAGACATCAATAACTTCTTTTAGATAGGAAGGGTTACATATAGAGTGGACCTACTATATATTCTGTCGTCTACAAGATAATGCTGTCCTGGGAGCAGCTCTGTGGCAGCACACAATGTTGATAGATGAAAGTCAGTAAAAATGGATGGATGCTCTGTCATGCTGCAAAAATCAGCAGTGTGATGACAACATAAAGAATGTTTACGTCTCCCATCCAGCTTTACCGTGATTTATTTAGCTTCCTGTACGAACCAGCACCGTGTGTGTCTTTGTGGGCTTTAGTTGTAATGGCAGTAATTGTGTTTTGAAACAGAGACTTCCTCCTCCTCTTTAGTGTTCCCTGCTGTCTGTCTTTTTCCCTATGATCTCCTGACATTTTTTAATCTGTGAAATAGTTCTATTAATCTCAGTCCACACAACAGATCATTTATCTGTGTTTCATTTCTAGCAATTAGCTGACTTGTGTCATACATTTGTTTAAAGCCCTCTACATCTCTGTCCATCCTGGTCCAATGAGACATTGTATCATGTGTTAGGAAACTTGATTAGCAGGACTCAAGCTTATGAATGCATCTGTCCACCTTTAAGCCATCAATCTGTGTTATTGGTCATGTGTGTTCATTAGTCACAGGGAGAATAATAAAATGTCTCACAACACAGCATGTAATACCATTTATGTTCATTTGTCATTGGGTAGAGCTATTTAAAGGTGGTGCAGTGGCAGCCCTAGCAGGGCTTAAAAGGCACCAAGCCGCCACAGCATCAATCTGGTAGGACTAAATAATTCATGTTGTTTAAGAAGTCTGGTCACAGACAGGGGGAGAGAGGTGAGACGGGCCAGGCGGGAAAACTTCCTGTACACTACTACTGCTGATTTACATATGTGTTAAGTGATGATTTTGTCAATGAGATCCAAAGTCAGCCTTTAAACTCTTCAGACCTAGAAACTTTATCATAAATTGAGGTGGGCATCAAAAATGTTCCAGGAGACACTGAAAAATGGTGCACATGGCTTTTTCTTCTGCTAACTCTAGCTCAAGGCTGCGGCTAATTCAAGTTTACTGTTAGTGTGTCTCAAATCGCGCACTTCCGTAAGTGCACTAACAGAAGTGCACTTTGTACACTATGTACTTACTTGCATAGTGCGTAAAATTTGACTGGGGAAATCGCGCACTTCATTGATGTACTTACCGGAAATGACGATCACAACAGCTCAGTCCTCCTCCTTCTTCTGTGAAATTGTGATTTGCACACAGACAGAGCCCCCGCCACACCTGTATGTATTATGTATATGTATTTGCTTTGAGCTGCTGTAGTACAGATATTTCCCGTGTGGATTTCCCATTTTAGAAGCTGGAACTAGTGACTTTGGGTTATTTTTGCTTGATAAATGACTTAATTATTAATCTATTAAGGTTATTTTTGCTTGATAAATGACTTAATTATTAATCTATTAATTACAGTAACAATACAAGAGTAAAAACAGAGGCAACCCAATATACATTTAAATAGATCCTATTGTTTTATTTTTCATTTCATGAATGCTTGCTTAGTCATGCCAAGTGCAACGCTAAAGATAACATTAAACACATTCAGTACAGTTTTATTTTAAAAGACGGTCCGGTGTTACTTCTACAGGCTCCAGACCCCCGGCAGTACTGCCATGCCCCGGGCCACTGTGCATCGTGCTGTCAAAACCAGCAGGAAAGTCCTCTCTGTCCTCCCCCAGGTCATTCGTCTTCCAACAGAAGAGGACTTTCCGCTTTGCGCGGTTGGCCGGGTCAGCAGCCTTCCATAGGGTTGTTGGCAGCATTGACAGCGGCCACGTCCGTGTGACCCCCCCAGCAGAGGACGCAGATCAGGGCAGAAACAGCACTGTTAATATACATTAACGTACGTTAACGTTGCTGCTAACGCTCGCAGCTTTGTGCAGCTATATTTACAAGATCATAACGCTGACATCTTCTACAGGGGGACGATAGTTTAACACAATAAACAACAATTTACTACAACACATGTAACGTTAGCTTATAAACTATTTACCGTGGTTTTGCCGCTGTTAGCTAGCTAAGGTTTCCTTGCTAGCATGTCAAATTACGGTACCAATAAACGTTATAATTTGCGATACAAATATCATTAAAAACTGTAAGATTAACCAAAATATACAAATCCAGTACATTATATGTTATAAGTATAGCAAAAAGACTCATGTTCAACTTACATTTGTATTGCTCTGTCGGTCTCGCTATCGCGTCTTCGGCCGCCATTAACGAAAGTTTTTCGACTGTTGTTAGCTCCGCCCCTTCCGCTACGTAGCCAAGATGGCGACCGTTGAGTGTGGAAAGTGTCCATCGATCCACACTCAATTTTGGTTTTGAGTGCACCATCCGGGTACTTAAGTGCACTGCATTTGACCGCACTTCGACAATGTGAACGCACTATGTACTCAAAAAGTTAGTATTTAGTACAGAAGTGCGCGATTTGAGACACACTATGTGTACTATGTATGTACTTACACTTGCTATTTTGAGTACATAAGTGGATTCACACCGGCAAAGTGTGGCCTGTGTGTCTCAGGGACTCAGGCAGCCGCTGTTGTAAAATCTGCTTTACCACTCATGCGACATCACTGGTGTCTGGAGGCTGCAGCTGCAGGGGGGAGGATATGGAAAAAGGCCTTACCTGCCAAATCAAACACCGACTGGTGTTGTCTTTGTTCAAATTGCCCTCTGGCAACAAAAAAAAAGAATGATTCTGCTGCAAAAAAAAAAGCTGAATCATCAGCCTAGACAGTTTTTGCTTATTACTGTCATCGAGGACTGCTCTCAGAGTGCTCCATGTGTGTTTCTGCATGTTTAGTTGGAGTGCTGGAGACGTTTAGGATCTTGATTAACTGGAAAAGATAAACAAGACCACCAGAGCCGCCAGCGAGCTACAGTTTACCAGGCAGATGCGGCGGGACTGGTGGATGAGGGCCATGTGGTGCCGGTGTTGTGGCGAAGTCTGTTTCCCCTGTCAATATGTGTTTCTCCTTACCTTTAACCAGTACCAAACTTTATTCCTAATTCCAGCCTGTTGTCATTACCAGTTACCATTAGTGATTGTTGGAACAAGGGAAAAGCTAACCAAGATGGATTGGTGGGTTTAACTGTGTGTGTTTTGTGATGAGTTAACCGGTAACCAATATATTCTTGGTTCAGTGAAAGGGACAAACTTAGTACAATATTTTCTTTCTTGACATGTTGTCAGTTATTGTATTTATTAAAAAAGCTAAGAGAGTTGTCACTCACATGCAATACATCCTGGTAAATGTAGGCACAGCTACCACAGCTTCATAAGCAGGAGTCAATGTAACACATACTGGGGAATTTATTTCTTCAATAGACAACATACCATTGGTACTGATTGAACATCCTTTTCTATATTTAACATATAAAAATGATTTACCAATCCATACTAAAACATGTGCAAGGAAGACAAGAAGCCCCCAGGGTCTTTATGAACTGTCTCCCTTTAATATGGAATATGATTACAGTTTAATATGTAACAACAAAGTAAAGAACAAAAGATAAATTAAATAACAGAACCAAATATATATCAATAAATGTATACATCAACATGATAACATGATTTTCACATTGACACCAACCCATGTAACCCATTTTAATCGTATTTGACGTGAAAATACTATTGTCTGAACTGAGATTGAAATCCACATATAGATGACAATAGCGCATCCATCCCATTAACTTCTCATGCAGTACCATTCTACTTGTCTAACCTCCCACGAAACCAACCAGAATTTTAAAATACAAGAGAACAACATTATACAACAGACACTCACTTTTTATTTGAAGAACCTCAGGGACACATTATTTGCATTAAACACTTTTATTTATTACAGTGAACTTAATAAGGACTGTATAATACTGCAAATTCATTCACATGGTCGCACTGTGTTAAATGATATATCCTAAATTAAGATAACTCTGAGCTTCCTTACAGTGTTTGGGGTTGTTGACTTAAATATCTGTACAAGTTAGTAAGACCTGAAAGCTTTAAGGAGAGAAAAAAAAAAAAAAAAAACACTTTTATAAAAATTATAAAAGTGACTGCAAATTACTTAATTTGCAGTCAAGCGTACTCCCACTGAGCTATACCCCCACATGTAATTTGCTGAACATGCTCATTGATCAGCAAATAAATGGCTGGGCTGCCACCATCTGTACCCATGTCTAAGTAAAGGTTTCTTTTTTTCCAGTGTCTAAAACTCATCTCCTGTATGAAAGGCAGCTAAAAGAAGTTGGCATTTTCATCTTTGATAAAGCACATCTGGTGCAGTTAATCTGATTTCATGTTAATTACAATGGATTTCAACACCACTCTACGTGTTTTGCTCACCTTGGCAAGCTCTTCATGTTGTTTTATGGTCTTTTTTGTAATTTTATGTTTTGTCATAATTTGTCATTGTTCATTTAGTTATCATCCATTTGATAACCTACACTATATTCAGTTTTATTTATGTGGCAGTCACTCTTGTACTTGCTGCTTTGCTGCTGCAGCATTTTGTCTTCTGCAACGCATTTAAGTTTAATTCACAACAAACTGAAGCCAATGTGCAAATTGTAAATTAGAAGACAGAACCAGACAACGATGGAAGGATGAGAAGAAATACGAGAAATCAGTGGAATCGGTTAGAAGACATGATCTTAAACATTCTGCTTCACTCCTGCACGAAAGCTGTGCTCATTCTGCCTCAGTTTAACTGGCAGTGCTGCTGTAATTGTCATTGTAATGTCTGTAGCATTCATTAGCATCTATAATTTTGATCCCCGGAGAGTCCACAGAGCTCATACATGCCTGGAAAGTAAAAAAACAACAACAAGTAATTACCTACTTCTTTCAGCTATTTAGAGCAGCAACTTGGTTACGGTGACGTCTAGGATATAATGAAGGTGTTGCATTTCCCCAGGCAAACTCAATATCAAACACAAAGATGAGTCAATTAAAGTAGCCTAAGTTAGTGCAGGAGACTTAAGCACTGACACATCATGACCCTCATTTGTAACTAGTCCTGTGGAATGAAATACATAAAGTAGGGCTCTATTTATGGAACATTTTGTGTGTGACCAAGGTTGTGCAATCAATTCAGTCACAGGAGACTTCATTTATGGTATTTACTTAATCTTTTGACATTGGCGGATGTGACTCAGGTCATCTACCAATCTGAAGGGTTGTGGTTCAATCCCTGTCCCTGCAGTCCCATGTCAACGTGTCCTTGGGCAAGACACTGAACCGTGAATTCTATCCATACTGTGGAAAAGTGCTTTGAGTAGTCATTAAGCCTAGAAACGCTCTGTTTAAATGCAATCCATTTACTTCGTCCACAAGCGATGAGTTAAAGAAAAAGCATCTTTAGCACTTAGAGCCCATCATTATTTTAATGGGGGAATGATGCCATGAGTTGTAGGAGTCTAGACACTGGTCGTGAAGGGGTGAAGAGCAATTGATTGCTTAACTGAAAGAGTGAAATCGCTCAGTTAGCTGATTGAGTTGGAAGCAAGAGGATGAAGAGGGAATAAATAAATAGAGTAAGCATGAATCAGTCTTCATGATTAGATTTATCCATCCAGCTTCATCCCTTTGTCTGTGGTCAGGTTGGGAGGGGCAGCAGCTCCAACAGGGGACCCTTAGTCTATATTCATGGCATTCCACTTCTGCGATTGCTCTGTTGCCGCTGGGAATTCCACCGGATGTCCCACATTTCGGCCAGATGTCCTTTCCTTTCCGCTTTCTTTGTGTTGTAATTCTAACCTCCAGTGGATTTCTGAGGACTATGGTTAACTGCTCCTCAGATCTCTGCAGGGTAAATCCAGACAGCTAGCTAGACTATCTGTCCAATCTGAATTTTCTGTTGCACAACTTTTGAAGGTGCACATGTTCCACCAAAACAAGTTCCTTCCTGAGGCTATTTAGCACCACCCATGACAATTGTGATTCGTTTAAAGAAATACAAATAAACCAGAGCACGATTTTCTCCCATCACGGAATGCTGTGTGGACTAGCTAGACCTTGCTCTGAAATGCTGTGAAGGAAGGTCTGGCAAAGCAAGACTAGGGGACCCCAAACTTCCTTTTCCCAAGCCACATTAACCAGCTCTGACTGGGAGATCCAAAGGTGTTCCCAGGCCAGGGTGGAGATCTAATCTCTCCACCTAGTCTTGGGTCTTCCCTGAGGCCTGGAACACCTCCTTCGCCCATCTTAACAGATGCCTGAACCACCTCAGCTGGCTCCTGTCCATGCAAAGGAGCAGCGGCACTACTCCGAGTTCATCACAGATGACTGAACTTCTCACCCTATCTCTAAGGGAGACGCCACCCAACCTCCTGAGGAAACCCATTTTGGCCGCTTGTACTTGCCATCTAGGTGTTTTGGTGATGACCCAGCTTTTATGATATAGGTGATGGTAGGAATGAAAGTTGACCAGTACGTTCAAGAGCAAATGTAAAACTGTTATTACTATATTCACACTACATAGGTGAAAGCAGTAAAAGTTCACTGCTCCCGCTCTTGCCAATCACCTGACCCTGCACATCTGACCCCTGTTCTCTCATCAAGCCCTGAACCCTGAACCCTGTAACCTGTTTCTGCTCAGGAAGATTTGCCAGTTACTCTGCCTATGTTATCACCATCTGCATGATTACCTGACTCGGCCCACCTGTGTGCCTGTAATGATTGTCTGCTTACCCATTGCACAACTTTAAGTCTGGTATTTGACTTTGTGACTCACTCACTCACTCACTCACTCACTCACTCACTCACTCACTCACTCACTCACTCACTCACTCACTTTTGATTTTGGAAACTGATAAATTATAATACTTTTGAGTGTGAAATAACAATGTTCTGGCATCTATACAATTTCATGCATTGCAATGTTGGCAGGAAAGAGTGTACATTTTTTTCCTTTTAACTGTGGGAGTTTGTTTAGGTTGCTATATAATATAGAATGTGAACACTTGAATAAAATGCCAAACTGTAAATATAGTGCACTATACAGTGAATAGATTAATTAATTTAGGACACAGTCCCTGTCAATAGTCAATTATTCCATATTTTTCTAAAAGTCATTACTGGTTACAAAAATATCTATTATGCAGTAATTTTATAAAAAATTGTTTTGGTGGAATTCAAAAGTTATTTCAGTCGTGCAACAGAAAACTCAGATTGTCTAGCTAGCTGTCTGGATTTACCCTGCAGAGATCTGAGGAGCAGTTAACCATAGTCCTTAGAAATTCAATGGAGTTTAAAGGTCCAATGACATGGTGTCTCTTTTATATAGACCTTAGTGGTCCTCTAATACTGTATCTGAAGTCTCTTTTATATAGACCTTGATGGTCCCCTAATACTGTATCTGAAGTCTCTTTTCTATAGACCTGAGTGGTCCCCTAATACCATATTGGGGGATTGAGGCTTGGGGTGTGGCCTTGTCTTGCCACTTTGCTTGTTTGAAAGCCAAGATGTCTCTCTCTTTCTCATCGGTGGACCAAATTCTCTGGGCGGGCAAAGCAGAGAAAGGAGCCGTAACCTTTCAGATTCCAGATCGGCAAATCTGAGCAGAGCAGAATACCCAGGTTTACACCTATCGCCATTTTCAGCCACTGGGGGACCATAGGCAGGCTGGGGGAACAAATATTAATCTTACAAAACCTCAGAAAGTGACATTTTACCTTTAAAATACCAACACAAAGGAATCCCAAGGCAACGGATATTCGGCCTAAATGAGTGAAATTGGGCTGATTTTCTGGCGCCAACGGAACATTAAATACAGAACATGAAGAAAACCTACTGAGAGTAAATGTCTACATTTGTTAACAAAATAGTGAGGGAGTGGGTGCTTCCTTACACCCTCAACAGTTAAACTATTATATATATTGGTCTACACATACTGTATGTTGATGAAGATGTAGTTGAGGTGAGTGAGGTGAAAATCTGAATTACCTCAGAAACCAGTGTTGAATCCTAAGTGTAAACCACTTCATCTCTCTGTCACCATGAGGCCACCGGAGTCGTGCACTTAACCTCTCCAACGGCGCTCCGCCTCTGGCGAGATGCCATGAATCATGGGCCAACTTAACACTTTATTTTAAGCAGCAGGATCCAGCTCTCTGTCATCCATCATCTTCAGCTCATCTTTTTCTCATACATCTCTCAACACCTCTTTCTCTGTCACTGTCATTCTGCGCTTATCATGTCCTCACATTGAAAAAAAAATCTAGATGGGTGCTGGGGTCTTCCTTCTGGCGTGGCAGCATTGTCCTATCCATTGTCCATCTGTTGTCTTTCTTCCCCTCCATCCATGCTGCCCTCCATTTGTCTACTTTTTCATAATTTACATTTTCTGTCCCTGACACATTGTTGATGTATCCCACATGCTCATTAAAATGCATGTATGGGGTATATATGTACATGATAATAATTGGACAGGTCATACAGCGTCCCTATATCCCCTAGATCCCTACATCCAATGTCACATACATGTACTGCCAGACCTCCCAGACACTGATAAACAATTATGTCCCGATGACATACTGTACTGTTTACCGCATATGCATACATATACATGGAGACTATACATGGAGCTTATGAATCACAATAGATACAAAACAACATGAGCATCATCTTTTAAAAATAGGTTTTACTATAATGTTTTTACTAGTATATACTGGAGTATGGACATAAATTCTGAGCCGCTCAACTAAACAGTGGTTTATTTATTTATTTTTGGAAACTCAAAGACGGGAAAGTATCCGATGTTTTACCCCAAAAAAGCAAACATTGAAAGAAAAACAGTTTTTGACATAATTAGTATTATGTTCTATATTTGGTGTTCCAGAACTCCAGGATGGGACCTACTACCTAGAGTCTAGGGACTGACACATTATTAAAGTGATTACACTTGAATAACACAGTGTGGTTCTTTATCAGAAATGGGTTTGGTTCTTTAGTTCACAAAGAACATGATTTTTTTTCTATTTGATGAAAACTCTTTTTAGTGGCTTAATAGTGGTAGTATTTTTAATTCTTCTGAGCTCTGGCAAGAAAAGCTCAGAAGACTCAACAAGCCAATCAATTACAGATAATTGATTATAATTTGTAATGATTCCGGTGGGACTGTGCATCCATCCCCTCTGGGTTTCAAACAACATGGAACACCCCGAACAACCCCAATCCTTACCACAGGTAACACCAGCATGCAGGAAAAAAAGGCACTGTGAGAAAAATCAATGTGAGACAACATACCACTGTAGAAGGAAATAGAGCTAATTTGATGCTGCTGTCATTGTAGTGTGACGCCTCACCCTGCATTATACCCCTCCCTCCCTCCCTTTGGCTGTCTCTTGGGGGTTACACAGTGATTCCTTAATGAGCTGCGTGTATACACAGTAGCCAGATGCCAGCAGAGAGCCATTAGCTCATATCACAGAGCGCGAGAGACCCCCCCCCCACCCCTCACATCACCCTGCCCCATTTCCCCATCCCTCCATCCCACTGTCTCAGAGTAAGGGACCAGTAGATGGGTTTGCTGAAAAAACAATGAACAATAACAAATACAAATTGACCAGATAAAGCCCTTAAAGGGGTTCCTTGCATGATCAGGTTAAGCAATGAAAAAACCTGCCTCATCTTTAACTAGAAGAACACTCGAAGAGTCCAGACCTCCACCAAGACATGCCCAATTTCATAATGTTAATGTAGTGTTTTACAGGTTGGAACTAATTTTTTCTCTTTTTTTGGCACCACATGAATTAAGAAGCCCTATTTCGCAATTTTAACAAAAAAAATCATTTTTGTATCCAACCTGTGCTCCAAAATGTAACGGTTCTTTTATGGCCATGCTACACCGTTCCATAGAGTTCCATGAAAATTGAGCCCGTATTTTTTCAGTAATCCTGCTCAGAGACAGACAAACCAACAAACAAATGGATAAACCAAACCGCAAGCAGTTTGCATCAGTTCAACTTGACTATGACAGAGTTTTATTTCCTCACAATGGTCTAGAATGAAAGTAGAATCAATATTAAAATTGTATGCAGTACAAAATATAATGCATCTAGCCTAAAACAAACAGGTCTGAGTCAGTGAGACATAGCCTCAGTGGACCTTCAGGGGCCCTGGAGGCAATTCCTGGGCGCTGATAAATAAGTAAATAAATGATGAATAATTAAATTTTACTACGCCTTAGTTCAGTAAAAATGATCCCAGCTGGAATATAATATAATCAGTTGGGTTCATTCTCATCACTCTTCTTCCAACTCCATACACAGTGTTGATATTTCAGCACTATGCAGCATAATTACTTATAATAGAGACAATCCTAAATTAGGGAGGACTTAACACAAAGTGTCTGTTGCCTAATGTGCAGTCTTGGGGGAAATGAAAATGTATGAAAAGGCATGATGCCCAGATTTTCAGGGTACTGTAAATCTTACATTAAAAGCACAGAATAAAAAAAAGTTTATTTAACCTATGGAAATGTAATGCTATCATTGTATTTAGCCGCCAGAGAGCTCTGAAACACTGGCTAATATGCCCAGCATAGTGCTCAGGTCAGCAACAGCTGGTGGTTCAGTTACCTGAGAATAAGTGACTGTGAGTCGGGTACAGAGCACTGCGAGATGCCTGTCGTTACGGTTAAAGGAGAATTCCGGCCAATTTTTACGTTAATCTCGATTGCTATAAATATGGGAATACTTTTCATTGAAAAACCCCCGACCTGAATAGGTGCAGGCAACACTGAGTAGCTGCAGCTACATGTACAAGCTTCCACTGAGCTAAAAGGGCAGTTAACAGGGCAAGTTTTGGAGTGCCTTTGTGCTTCTTAACAGACACATAATGCAATTAATGTCTGTACAACATGAACAGGGCCCTGTCTTGTTCTTGCCAGTGCTTGTCTGGTTAGCTGCTAGGCCTAGCTGTTAGCTGTTAGAAACTATTGATAAGTGTGTTCAGCCAGGCTTTTGTGAAAATCATAACACAATGTTTTACCAGCTGATGAATTCACTATAGTGAATTAAATATGATTGTGAAAAATTATGATGAAATGGTTTATTAAATCAGGTAATGTTAATGGTAAATCATTATTTTCTCAAGCCTAAAATTCCCCCTGATTTTCAATTATATGGCCATGAAGTTGGCATTCAATTTTATCCAAGGTGGTATTAAGAATGCCTTAAAATGTCTTAAATATAATTTGAAATATAGCCACAAGCGTTTCTAACATCATTTCCAGTTATCCCCCAAAGTTCATGTTTCTAGCTTATTACAGCTCACGGGATAATTTATTAATAATAATAAATAATACAGTAACAGAAAAACAGAAGGATACCGGTTCATGGTTTGAACCCTAATTCTGGGGATGGCCTGTTAAAGCAGTTATTTTTTCCCGATTTTTCATACACTACATGAATGCAGCACAGATGCTCTGCCTGGCAGTGTTAACGAAAGTGAAAACAAATTGGTTTATCCTCTATGTGATTCCTTTAGAAAATGACTGAGCTTTACTTTAAATGAGTCTATACATCTGTGAGCTGTTTTTGAAGATTTACATTTTCAGTTGGCTCTAATGGACTTGGGGCTAAGAGCCACAGAGGGTGCGGAAGGCTGGTCTTTAAAAAGTAAAATCACTACCACTTTCCAATCCCTCCACTCACACCCCCTCCTCCATCCCTCTGTCGACCTCCTTGTGCCGCATGGCTAGCAGTGCCTCACTTGAGCAGACACCCAGCCCAAACACTAAGTCCCAGCAGGGAATTTCACTCTGTGCTGGCTGTCTAGCTGGGACAGGAAGGAGGGGCTGAAGGAGAACAGGCACAGGAGGGGGTGGCGGGTAAAACAAGCAAATCTTTTATTAATTGAGGGGGAAGCCTTTAAGTGATCTTTATTAATCATTCACATTGTACTTTTCATTACAGTCGCTGTGACTTTGCCTTTGTTTTGAGTGTAGAGGGGGGCATATTAATTACTTCATGACTGGCCAGCGAATGCTTCGTTTTGAGTTCACCTCTTACAATTATTTCCACAAAAACCTACAAAACTTGCAATTATTATCATTGTTATTTGTGTGATCTTTAATATTGTTGTTGACACATGGTGGAGAGGTGGAGAGGCCTGCCAATAATACTGAATGCCCCTTATGGATGGCTTTGACAAAAACATAGACAAAAACATTACCACCATACTTTTTTTTTTTTCCACCACGTAACACAATCACACAGTCCTTTAACCACATATAAATTGTGATCCAGAACAGTGCCAATATATGTAAGATCACATCACTTTGTTTCATGGTTACAAAATCTGCACAATGTTCCAGACCCTGTATATTTACAGTAGCTGGAATACTGTACAGTGATTTAAATTGAATTGTAACCCTGAGATGGTCACAAGTGCAGTGAAAAGGGCCTGAGCCCTCACTAGTTTCTCACATGATAACAATGCCAACTGCATTTCATAAAACCCACAAACAACATGAAAACACTACAGCACACTTACAAACTGTTCGCTTTGTGACTGACTCTGTCCACAGACTTTAGACAGGCTTCATTTTTTATTCTTTAATCTCAGGGAAATAAAATTTCAGTTTTACAGCAAATTAAAAAGGTTGCATCACTGTTGATCCATCATAGTGCAATCATCAGATTAATTTATACAATCATGTAAATGTTCTGGAATGTGCCTTTAAACAATATTGAACTCATATTGTATATGCATTTGCAACCCGTTCTCACTCCGAATGCGTAAAATACAGACGTTTGGACAGTGGCTGTCCACATCTGATGCACACCTTTCGGCATGTGTGTGGAACGTACCGGGGAGAGCAGCATGTGGACGGGGTTTTGCGAGTAGTATGTAAGGGGGAAATTCTGCGTGGGGAGGTTGGTTCTTCTTTAACCGGCCCGTTATTCCTGCGTGTCACGGAACCTTAAGCACACCCAAAACTTCTCCCTAAACCCAACCGTCCCGTTCCCCCGAGTCACGGAACCATAAGCCCAACCACAAGCTTTAAAAGGGACGCCAACAGTCCCAACCAAGCGCGTTTTAGCAGAAGCACAGAAACTGTCACCACATTTAAGAATAATCTGAAAACCCACCTCTTTGATAAAGCTTATAGTTAGGGAGTGAGGAGTTGCAGCGTCCTCCTAGCTGCTTCACTTTATAGTCGTCAGATTAATCTACCATATAATCAATAAAATAATAAAAGTAGAGGGAGGCAGGCCAATATAGCCTGATCCGTTTGGGGAGAGTTCTAGCCTGACCAGGCTCCTCTCTTTACCCTGTCTCTCTTAGGTATGCTGTGATTGTTTTAGACTGCCGGGGGAATTCCTTTAACACACTGAGCTCCTCTCCTCTCCCTTTCCATTTGTGGGCATCCATGTCCCAGAAATGCCTGTTACTAATCTAGTTCTAGGGAGTCATTCCCTGGAGTCCTTATGTTTTTCTTTTCGCCCAGCATATTTCCTTGGATTAGGATGGCACCAATATCTTGGTTGCAGCTGTCGCCGTGGTCCTGCTGCACTACAGCCTGCTACCCTCTGCGGTGCCCTGTTGCATCCTGCTACAACCAGCCATGGCCTGCTGTGCCACGCTACATACTGTAACGCCCTACAGCGCCCTTCTAAGACATGAACTACTAATACTAAAATTTTTTAGTCATTGTTCCATTATCTTTATTGTGCCACTGTCCATCACACCCCCAACCGGCACCGTCAGACACCGCCTACCAAGAGCCTGGGTCTGACCGAGGTTTCTTCCTAAAAGGGAGTTTTTCCTCGCCACTTTTGCACTATGCTTGCTCTTGGGGAACTAGATTGGTTAGGACTTTATACTTTAATTGTAGAGTGTGGTC